>OZ018317.1:125585428-125667928 GCA_963969495.1 Ceratothoa steindachneri | reverse complement strand
GAGGACATCACCCTAGAGCTGGCCGACCATGGGGCGGTCAAGGTCGAACTTGTGATGAGAAAACAGGGAGGGGCTTCGAGACCCACCCCTACACTCTTCGTCACGTTCGACTGTGACAAGCTCCCTGAGTCGGTGCGTGCCGGTTGGTACCGCTACCGCGTGAAGGCATTCGTGCCACTGCCGCGGCGGTGCTATTACTGTCACCGCTTCGGCCATACGAATCGCTCATGTAGACGTGCAAAGTCGGGGTCACCCGAAGTCTGTGTAAATTGCTCCAAGGTCGCACACGATAAGTCCAAATCGTGTGTGGCCAAGTGTGTCAATTGCGGAGAGCCGCACCCTGCTTCTTCGAAGCAATGTGGTGCATATCTCCTGGAGAAAGAAATCCTGGCCGTTCAGGCCCAGGATAGACTCTCATTCCGCGAGGCTAAGGACTTGGTCCTGGCGCGCCCAGCTCTGCCTGGGACGTCATATGCCTCAGTAGTTCGAAAGGCACCCTCTGCTCCTGTCCCATCCAGGCCAACGAGCACGGTTGTTTCCGCGCCCATTCGGAACCCTTCTGCGGGCTCTACTACACCCGGGCGCTCCCCTGGTAGAGCTGGCGGCAAAAAGGGTTCACACCCAGCCCCGGCTAAAACCAGGGCTCCCCCCTCTTCCCCCAGCGTGACCGTTTCCCGTAAGGCGAAACGGCCACGCGCCTCCACCGAGTCGTTAGACTCACAGGAGGCAACACCCTTGAAGATGGTCGCTAGGCCATCTTCGGGGGTTCCTAAAGCTGTCCCCCGAAAGGAGGACAGCAACAAAGGAGCTTCGGCTCCTTCGCCCACGCCACGAGGTGGAGTGAGTGGCTCGGAGACGGTGGTTCCTCGAAAAGAGGGCCCCCCGCCTCCGAAGCCGCAGCGCCCGCCTAAGGTTTCGAGGCGGAGGGAGGAAAAGACTCGCATGGCGAGGTCAACCTCCCCCAATAAGTCCTCGAAGGCGACAGCGCTTTGTCCGGCCAACAGCGCCCGGGGTTCTGCCCCCGGGAAGCGTACGGCCATTCCCGTGAGGGTCTTCAATTCGAGGAGGGCCCCCGCGTCTCCTCCGAGCTAGGCCTGGAGGGCATATTCCTTCAATGGAATTGCCGTGGACTCCGGGCCAACTGGGAGGAGCTGCGGAGGCTCGCCTCGTCCCGTTCCCCGTTAGCTATTTTTTTGCAGGAGACCATGCTAGGCGCGTGCCCACTGCCTGCCCTCCCGGGGTATAAGGGTCTTGCAACCCCACCACCGCGGGACGGCCGGGCTGGGGGATGCGCGGTTTACACCCGGCATGATGTCTCCGTTCTTCCTTTCTCTTTAGATACCTCCTTACAGGCAGTGGCTGTGCAGCTGCACCTGGATAGGAGGTATACTATCATTTCTGCGTACATTCCACCGTCAGCTGACTTCGCCTTGGGGGACTTCCGCCGCGTCGTGGCACGGTTGCCGAGGCCCTATCTCTTGCTTGGAGATCTGAACGGCAGGCATCCTCTCTGGGGAGATTACACTATAAATCCCAGGGGACAAGTCCTTGCCGATCTGATCGAAGAGCTTGAGATGGGTGTCCTAAACGTGGATGAGTTTACGCATCACTGTCCGAGAACCGCTTCATTTTCTTGCCTTGACCTATCTTTGTGCTCTTCGGATGCACAGCTTGATTTTGATTGGGGGGTGGTCGATGACCTCCATGGTAGTGATCACTTTCCCATTCAAATATCATTTTCAGGGCAACTGCCGCCTGAGAGACCACCTCGGTGGTGCTTAGCACGGGCGCGGTGGCCTGCATTTCAGGAAATGACTGAATTCTCTATCTCAGTCGAGGAGTTTAGGTCGGTAGATGAGGCCGTTGAGTTCTTCTCCGGCAACCTTATCGCCGTGGGCCTGACTACTATTCCTAGGACGTCTGGCTTTTTTGCACGCCGACCACTCCCATGGTGGTCGGCCGAGTGTGAGACGGCCCTCAAACAGAAGCGTTATGCCTACATGCGCTATAAGCGCCGCCCGAACGATTTCACTGTCGCTGAATTTCGTCGGGCTAGGGCTAGGTTCCGGTATATTTCGAAGCACGCCCGCCGCTCTTCTTGGCGGGCATACGTGTCTTCACTTAACGGGAAGACCCCTTTAGCTGAGGTGTGGAAGCGAGTCAAAAGGATTCGGGGCAAGTTCTCGCAGGACTCCCCTCCCGTTCTCCAGGAGAATGGGACCGCAATCTCGGACCCCGCATCCGTGGCGGAATCCTTAGCGACCGCTTTCTCTGCATTTTCTAGCCGTGATGCTGCTCCGCCAGCATTCAATGCACGTCGTGATGTCGCGGAAGGCCGCCGGCTGGCTTTACCTCCAGAGGCGGAGAACCCTTCAACGACAAGTTTACTGTGAGTGAGTTGCGTTCCGCTCTCGCTTCGTGCGCGGACACCGCCCATGGTCCGGACGATGTCCCGTACGCCATGCTTCGACACCTGGGTGAGCGAGGCATGGCCTTTCTCTTAGATCTGTTCAACAGGATCTGGGTGGAAGGTCTTCTCCCAGACTCCTGGCGAATCGCTACTGTGCTCGCCTTTCGCAAGCCGGGGAGAGATCACTCTACTCCGACCGGTTTCCGCCCAATCTCTCTAACCTCTTGCGTGTGCAAGTTGATGGAGAAATTGGTAAATGTTAGATTAGCCCATTTCCTGGACAGCGGAGGCCATCTGTCTTCTGCACAGTGCGGCTTCCGTAAGTTTTCACTCCACGTCGGATGCTCTGCTCCGACTGGAAAATGCCGTCTGCGAGGCTTTCCTTCGTAGACAGCACTACGCCACGGTGTTTTTTGATCTGGAGAAGGCCTATGATACCGCATGGCGATACGGTATCATGGAGACTCTCCACACGATGGGGGCGAGGGGACGCCTCCCAATGTTTATATCTGAATTTTTGCGAGATCGTCGATTCCGCGTACGGGTGGGGGGAGCCCTCTCTGCCCCAAAGGAGCAGGAAGAGGGTGTCCCGCAGGGAAGTGTCCTCAGTGTCACACTCTTTGCCCTGAGCATCAACGGCATCACCTCGGTGCTGCCAGAAGATGTTCTCGCTACGCTCTACGTGGACGACCTTTCGATCTCTTTTGGCGCGGCCCAGATGCCAACTCTGGAGCGTCGACTCCAACAGGCATTGAACCGCGTCTCTCGCTATGCCGAAGCGCACAGGTTTCGGTTTTCTTTGGCCAAGACTAAGGTGGTGCACTTCTGCCGCCATCCACGGCTTCACCCTGACCCAGATTTGTTTCTTAATGGGGAACGCCTGGATGTGGTTGAGTCGCACCGTTTCCTTGGTCTTGTATTCGACCGACGCCTCACCTGGGAGGCTCATATTCGCAGCCTTAGGGTCTCTTGTACCCGCGCCATGGACATTCTCCGTTCCGTGACGTTCAGCGCTTGGGGCGCTGATAGGGCTACCGCCTTACTTTTTTATCGATCCTTTGTTCGCTCGAAGCTCGACTACGGATGCGAGTTTTATGCATCCGCAGCCGAGCGTTTATTGCGGAAGGTGGATTCAATCCACCACACCGGCCTTCGCCTTGCGACCGGTGCCTTCCGCACTTCCCCCATTGAGAGCCTGTTGGTCGATGCTGGGGAGATGCCACTCGCTCTGCGCCGCGTGCAGTGCATTACTCGCCTGTATGGGCGAGCCCGGCGCCTCCCTCAGTCGACAACAGCTCTCACTGCATCCACAGCTGATCTCGATGGTGCCTATGCCGCCGAGAGACGCCAGTCATACCCTAAGCCCTTTGGGTTTAGGGCCAGGAAACTCCTTCGAGAGGTAGATATAGCTCTCGGGCCGGTGGCGCCCCTGGTTCTGCCCAGGACGCCACCCTGGAGGGTACCACATTTGGCTATTTGTCGCCACGCCTCTGCTCCCAAAGCTTGTACTGCGCTGGGAGTATTGCGTTCGACCTTTTTGGAGCACACATCGTGTCACGCTGGTACCGTGCCAGTGTATACGGATGGCTCCAAGTCCCAAGAGGGGGTCGGCTTCCACGCCGTATCCCCTCTGTTTGAAGTCAGCGGGGCTCTACCAGGCGCTGCGTCTGTCTTCACGGCCGAGCTGGTGGCAATACACCACTCGGTACGGGAGATTACGCGACGTGCCCGGTTCGGAGACCGGATTGTGATCTATAGCGACTCACAAAGCGCCCTGAGTGCTCTCGGGGCATTGGAATCTCCGCATCCCCTGGTTCGCGATATCCGTGACGCCACGGTTTTGGCGAGCCGGGCAGATGTCGAGATTATCTTCTGCTGGGTTCCTGGACATGTAGGAATTGCGGGGAATGAGCGCGCCGATGATGGCGCCAAAGAGTCCGCGAGGACTCTGCGACCGGACCAGCGTTTCGCTCTTCCTCACACCGACTACATGGCAGGAATGCGGGCAGCTCTTCGGACTGCTTGGCAAAGAAGATGGGAGACGGTCGAGGGGAACTTAAAGTTGCGTGCCATTGCGCCGCGACTGTTCCCATGGACCTATCCCCCAATGCCGCGGCGGCTTCAGGTTGCTTTCTGTCGTCTCCGAATCGGACACACTCGTGTGACGCATCGCTATCTGATGGAGCGCTCGCCTGCGCCCTATTGCAACGACTGCGTCGTCCCCCAGACTGTTCGGCACATTCTTGTCGAATGTCCCAGTCTGGGTGATCTTCGCGCACGATACCTGTCCCAGTACCGGGATGGGCGGGGTCGCTACCGCCTGTCCCTTGTGCTCGGGACAGATTCGTGCACACTGACTTGTGGACTTGTTGACTTCTTGGGGGATGCCGGCCTTCTCCCTATTATTTAAGCAAGGTTTGTTTCTTTTGTTTTTTGTTGTTTTTTTTGCATTTTTTGTTTTTTGTTTGTTTTTTTTTCTTTAGTTGCACGCTCCTGCGCCGGGGGGACCTCTCCCCGACGCACCAGCTTGTTTCCTTTCCCCCTTTTGGGGTGTTGTTTTTTTTTTTCTCTCTTTAATTTCATTTTAAAGTAGCCTAGAACTAGGCCAGTTTTAATACGGCGACTAATGCCCAAGTAGGCAGTCGCCAGATGAGCTCTTAAAAAAAAAAAAAAAAAATATCTTGGAGCGAGATAATGGCTTATTTATCCATTAATATTTATGAAACTTAAATCAAAACACCTAAGTTATTATCATACGGCTTTGCGCGCCGTATGAACCAAAACTTGATAACCTGCTGATTTTTTAGTAGATATTTAACGGGGTCTGTATTTACGTCTTTACACTCAGTTGTAGTAGCAGAAAAGAAAAACCTGCTTCTCGGTACACAAGGATCTTCGCTAGGTGGCAACTCGAAACAATACACTTTCGCAAAATGCAACGACAACCATTTATTAAAAGTTAATTAACCCAAATCATTATTACTACTACTCCCATTAATATAACCAGAAAACTAAATTAAAATGAATGTCTATGTACAATTTTCACTTTCGTTCCCGGGAGTAAAAAAAATATTTTCGACAGATGTTGTTTGAACCAGTAGTACGTTAAATGAATTCAGTTTTTCGTCACAGGATATTTGAATTATTGAAGGTTAAATAAAATAAATGAATTGTAAAAAGTTATGGATAAATTAATTGAATGATTGAATTGGCAAGTTAAGTAAAATAAATAAATGAATTAATTAATTATTAAGTTGTACATAAAATATGATTTAATTTACAAAAGTTAAGTAAAATAATTGAACGATTTAATTGACAAAGTTAAGTAAAAGAATTGCATGATATGAATTTTATACATAATAAATGATGATATTATATATTTAAGTTTCCCAGGAGGTTTTTATTATAGGAATGCCCAGAGGGCATTGCTATAACACGTATTCCCACGACGTTGCCGATTTAGGCCTAAGGAACTTTCGTCTGCAAATTCAGACTTCCCGTTTAGCAATTAACTTCATTTCCCTTGTATAACAAGAATATAGGTTTTTTGGTTTATTGTGACCTGAGCTATCTAGTGTATTGGCGCAATAATCACCTAACAACCTATACCTGCTTCTTTCGCCTACCCATCCACTACAAATTCAACGATTCTATTAGTGACAAAACAATTGCCTCTAATCAAGCCAGTAGATTGATTTCATATTTTACACGCATTTAGCCCATCCCTATTATCAGTCTCCAGCTCAAAAACTTTCCTATTTCTTATTTTTAGAAGCTCGGTCATCATCCTCTTAAGCACCTTCTTCAAATGAAAACATGATAAGTCCACTTAATATATCTACGACATCTACAGTACTCTTTGGCTCGTCATCAACACTGACAAAACAGAGGTGATGAACCAGTGGTCCGGTCCTGTCCCGCAGTTGGAGCCTGTTATGAGTGTTGTAGAATCAACTACCTCGGTAGCGTGCTGTCAGTGGACTGCTCTTTCGATGAGGAAGTGAACAGGAAACTCAACAAGGCATCGGCATCATTCAGCAGGATTAACAACCGTATGATCCAGATTTACAACCTCCAACTCGTGACGAAGGTTGCTGTCTGTCTCAGCATGCTGCTGTACGAGAGTGAAACTTTCACTCTGTTTCCGGAAACATAAGGCTCCTGGAAGCTTTCCACATGCAGTGCCTATAAAAAAAAAAATTCAATCTCACTTGGAAGCCTGCGTGCCCCACACTGATATGCTAGAATGTGCTGGGATCTCAAGTATTGAGGGCCCCCTCCTTAGCAGACAGCTGAGATGGCTGGGAACACGTACCTCAAATGTCCCCTAATCGTCTGCCAAAACCCCGTAAGGGGCGCGGCGATTTGCCATCCTGGCCGCCGTGCTGACGGGACTCAGCACCCCGTCCGGCCTCAGCTTAGCATCTCTCCCTTCCTTCAAAACACTTGTTTCCTCTCTTTTCACACACCTCCCACAACTTTCTCTGGTCAGCCTCTAATTTCACAGGGTAGATGCTGACCTTCCTTTCAGCCAACCGTCCCGCATCGGGGCTGAGGGGGTGGGGGACAATGTTCCTTAACCCCTGAGCTCCGGTCTGGGTTGGCTGGTTTTTAACTACCTGCTTCATCCCCACCCATACCTTCCTCACATCCCTTTTCCTCTCGTCTTCAAAATCTATCAATTTTACGCCGTGTCTAAGGTGGAGCCGCCATGCCGATGGACTGCCAGGCCACTAGGCGGGAGGGGTGGTCCCAAATGGCGGCGCCTGGCTCTGCCGGGCCTGCAAGCACCTCTTGCAGTGCAGGCAACTGTGAGAGGTGGTGAGCTGTTGCGTCCCGTGTAAATAAGAGGGTCACCATGCCCAATGATGAGTATAAAAAAAAACCCAACCCCCAACTTCCCAAAGAACAACGGAGCCGCCCTCGGGCAGCTCCACCAAAAAAATGGAGGTCCCCCCCCCCCTTGTGCTTGCGCAGGGGACCCTCCATACTTCTTTAACCGGAGAGGAGGCTTACTCCTCTCCTACGCCTACGGGTGTAGGGGAATTCCACTCACTCCCTTCTCTGGAGGTGCTTTCAGGGACCTCCCTATTTCCAGCGGCAGTCCCTCCTTTTCTTTCCAAGGGGACTGCCAAGAAAGCCAGCAGGAAGCCCATTGCCGACCGCCCCTCTTGTAAGTGGCTCGGTAGAGCAAACCCCCTTAGGGGGGAGAGGGAAGCCAGGCCCCTTCGGTCGCTTCCCTCAAAAGACCTGCTGGCAAAAATATTAAACCTTGCCGGGGTCAAGGCCTGTGCCTCCCCACAAATGACTCTTGACGCTGCCAAGGGGACCTGCGATGTCCTGGGAAGGGATGGCCAACTGGAGGCCCCTCCTGTGATAGACATGGTCCTTGAGGAGACCCAGCCTAACACGGGAGGGACTTCCATGGGGGGGAATCCGGGCTCGGCGCCAAGCACCGAACACGAGTCCGCCCCTATGCAAGGTCCCCCTCAAACGGCTGAGGGCTCCGAGGCAATACAAGGAGTGGAGGGATCTCCTCCGACACGTGCCCCCACGACTACCAGGAACTTCTCCATTTCGGAGAGGGACCTGGCTGAGGCCGGTCCATCTGGCCTGGGGGCTTCTGCCGGCGGAGGTGAGAAGCGGGTTCATTCCCGCCCTCCTCTCCAAAAAAGAAAAAGACTAGAAAGACAAAGAAGACTCGGGGCTCCTCTCCATCCGCGGGGGCTGCGGAAACGGATAGGTCTGCTGCCACTTTGGTAGGCGACCAAGCCCAGATTGGCACATCCAGCCCCTCTACCCCCCCGTGTGCGGAGCCCCTGACTAAGACCAAGAGTGGAGGGCGGAGCCTCGATGACATCGGGGCCCCTCATTCAGAGGTTACCTGGCGTTTTCGAGCCCGCTGGCTTCAAACGCTTCCTCGTTATTCGCTCCATTGATGGCACAATGTTGTCCAAGGGCAACATGATCCATCAGAGGAGAAGATTAGCTAGTGCAATTGGTAGAGAGCCGAAGGTGACCCGTTTCTCGGACGGGAGCCTTCTGGCGAATCCCACCGAGGCGGCCAAGATTAGTGCTCTTCGGACACTTCATGGCACCCCGGTGAGTGTGACGCCGCACTCTACCATGAACTTTGTAAAAGGAGTAGTTTATGCGAGGGAACTCGTTGACTACTCCATTGAGGACATCACCCTAGAGCTGGCCGACCATGGGGCGGTCAAAGTCGAACGTGTGATGAGAAAACAGGGAGTGGCCTCGAGACCCACCCCTACACTCTTCGTCACGTTCGACTGTGACAAGCTCCTTGAGTCAGGGCGCGCCGGTTGGTACCGCTACCGCGTGAAGGCATTCGTGCCACTTCCGCGGTGGTGCTATTACTGTCACCGCTTCGGCCATACGAATCGCTCATGTAGACGTGCAAAGTCGGGGTCACCCGAAGTCTGTGTAAATTGCTCCAAGGTCGCACACGATAAGTCTAAATCGTGTGTGGCCAAGTGTGTCAATTGTGGAGAGCCGCACCCTGCTTCTTCGAAGCAATGTGGTGCATATCTCCTTGAGAAAGAAATCCTGGCCGTTCAGGCACAGGATAGACTCTCATTCCGCGAGGCTAAGGACTTGGTCCTGGCGCGCCCAGCTCTGCCTGCAACGTCATATGCCTCAGTAGCTAGAAAGGCACCCACTGCTCCTGGCCCATCCAGGCCAACGAGCACGGTTGTTTCCGCGACCATTCGGAGCCCTTCTGCGGACTCTACCCAACCCGGGCGCTCCCTTAGTAAAGCTGGCGGCAAAAAGGGTTCATACCCAGCCCCGGCTAAAACCAGGGCTCCATCCTCTTCCCCCAGCGTGACCGTTTCCCGCAAGGCGAAACGGCCACGCGCCTCCACCGAGTCGTTAGACTCACAGGAGGCAACACCCCTGAAGATGGTCGCTAGGCCATCTTTGGGGGTTCCTAAAGCTGTCCCCCGAAAGGAGGACAGCAACAAAGGAGCTTCGGCTCCTTCGCCCACGCCCCGAGGTGGAGCGAGTGGTTCGGAGACGGTGGTTCCTTGAAAAGAGGGCCCCCCCCGCCTCCGAAGTCGCAGTGCCCGCCTAAGGTTTCGAGGCGGAGGGAGGAAAAGACTCGCATGGCGAGCCCAACCTCCCCCAATAAGTCCTCGAAGGCGACAGCGCCTCCAGCGCTTTGTCCGGCCAACAGCGCCCGGGGTTCTGCCCCTGGGAAGCGTACGGCCATTCTCGTGAGGGTCTTCAGTTCGAGAAGGGCCCCCGCGTCTCCCCCGAGCTAGGCCTGGAGGGCATATTCCTTCAATGGAATTGCCGTGGACTCCGGGCCAACTGGGAGGAGCTGCGGAGGCTCGTCTCGTCCCGCTCCCCGTTAGCTATCTTTTTGCAGGAGACCATGCTAGGCGCGTGCCCCCTGCCAGCCCTCCCGGGGTACAAGGGTCTTGCGACCCAACCCCTGCGGGATGGCCGAGCTTGGGGGTGCGCGGTTTACACCCGGCATGATGTTTCCGTTCTTCCTTTCTCTTTAGATACCTCCTTTCAGGCAGTGGCTGTGCAGCTGCACCTGGATAGGAGGTATACTATCATTTCTGCGTACATTCCACCGTCAGCTGACTTCGACGCGTCGTGGCACGGTTGCCGAGGCCCTATATCTTGCTTGGAGATCTGAACGGCAGGCATCCTCTCTGCGGAGATTACTCCATAAATCCCAGGAGACAAGTCCTTGCCAATCTGATCGAAGAGCTTGAGATGGGTGCCCTAAACGTGGATGAGTTTACGCATCACTGTCGGAGAACCACTTCATTTTCTTGCCTTGACCTATCTTTGTGCACTTCGGATGCACAGCCTGATTTTGATTGGGGAGTGGTCGATGAACTCCATGGTAGTGATCACTTTCCTATTCAAATATCATTTTCAGGGCAACTGCTGCCTGAGAGACCACCTCGGTGGTGCTTGGCGCGGGCGCGGTGGCCTGCATTTCAGGAAATCACTGTATTCTCTATCTCAGTCGAGGAGTTTAGGTCGGTAGATGAGGCCGTTGAGTTCTTCTCCGGCAACCTCATCGCCGTGGGCCTGACTTCTATTCCTAGGACGTCTGGCCGTTTTGCACGCCGACCACTCCCATGGTGGTCGGCCGAGTGTGAGACGGCCCTCAAACAGAAGCGTTATGCTTACATGCGCTATAAGCGTCGCCCGAACGATTTCTCTGTCGCTGAATTTCGTCGGGCTAGGGCTAGGTTCCGGTATATTTCGAAGCACGCCCGCCGCTCTTCTTGGCGGGCATACGTATCTTCACTTAACGGGAAGACCTCTTTAGCTGAGGTGTGGAAGCGAGTCAAAAGGATTCGGGGCAAGTTCTCGCAGGACCCCCCTCCCGTTCTCCAGGAGAATGGGACCGCAATCTCGGACCCCCCTCCCGTTCTCCAGGAGAATGGGACCGCAATCTCGGACCCCGCGTCCGTGGCGGAATCCTTCGCGACCGCTTTTTCTGCATTCTCTAGCCGTGATGCTGCTCCGCCAGCATTCAATGCACGTCGTGATGTCGCGGAAGGCCGCCGGCTGGACTTTACCTCCAGAGGCGGAGAACCCTTCAACGACAAGTTTACTGTAAGCGAGTTGCGTCCTGCTCTCGCTTCGTGCGCGGACACCACCCATGGTCCGGACGATGTCCCGTACGCCATGCTTCGACACCTAGGTGAGCGAGGCATGGCCTTTCTGTTAGATTTGTTCAACAGGATCTGGGTGGAAGGTCTTCTCCCAGACTCCTGGCGAATCGCTACTGTGCTTGCCTTTCGCAAACCGGGGAGAGATCACTCTACTCCGACCGGTTTCCGCCCAATCTCTCTAACCTCTTGCGGGTGGAAGTTGATGGAGAAATTGGTAAATGTTAGATTAGCCTTTTTCCTGGACAGCGGAGGCCATCTGTCTTCCGCACAGTGCGGCTTCCGCAAGTTCCACTCTACATCGGATGCTCTGCTCCGACTGGAAAATGCCGTCTGCGAGGCTTTCCTTCGTAGACAGCACTACGCCACGGTGTTTTTCGATCTGGAGAAGGCCTATGATACCGCATGGCGATACAGTATCATGGAGACTCTCCACACGATGGGGGCGAGGGGACGCCTCCCAATTTTTATATCTGAATTTTTGCGAGATCGTCGATTCCGCATACGGGTGGGGGGAGCCCTCTCCGGCCCAAAGGAGCAGGAAGAGGGTGTCCCGCAGGAAGTGTCCTCAGTGTCACACTCTTTGCCCTGAGCATCAACGGCATCATCTCGGTGCTGCCGGAAGATGTTCTCGCTACGCTCTACGTGGACGACCTTTCGATCTCTTTTGGCGCGGCCCAGATGCCAACTCTGGAGCGTCGACTCCAACAGGCATTGAACCGCGTCTCTCGCTATGCCGAAGCGCACTGGTTTCGGTTTTCTTTGCCCAAGACTAAGGTGGTGCACTTCTGCCGCCATCCAAGGCTTCACCCCGACCTAGATTTGTTTCTTAAAGGGGTGCGCCTGGATTTGGTTGAGTCGCACCGTTTCCTTGGTCTTGTATTCGACCGACGCCTCACCTGGGAGGCTCATATTCGCAGCCTTAGGGACTCTTGTACCCGCGCCATGGACATTCTCCGTTCCGTGACGTTCAGCGCTTGGGGCGCTGATAGGGCTACTGCCCTACTTTTTTATCGATCCTTTGTTCGCTCGAAGCTCGACTACGGATGCGAGTTTTATGCATCCGCAGCCGAGCGTTTATTGCGGAAGGTGGATTCGATCAACCACACTGGCCTTCGCCTTGCGACCGGTGCCTTCGGCACTTCCCCCATTGAAAGTCTGTTGGTCGGTGCTGGGGAGATGCCACTCGCTCTGCGCCGCGTCCAGTGTATCACTCGACTGTACGCGCGAGCCCGGCGCCTCCCTCAGTCGCCAACAGCTCCCACTGCATCCGCAGCTGATCTCGATGGTGCCTATGCCGCCGAGAGACGCCAGTCATACCCTAAGCCCTTTGGGTTCAGGGCCAGGAAACTCCTTCGAGAGCTTGTGGCGCCCCTGGTTCTGCCCAGGATGCCACCATGGAGGGTACCAAATTGTGCTATTTTATGGCCACGCCTCTGCTCCCAAAGCTTGTACGGCGCCGCGAGTATTGCGTTCGACCTCTTTGGAGCACACCTTGTGTAACGCTGGAACCGTGCCAGTGTATACGGATGGCTCCAAGTCCCAGGAGGGGGTCGGCTTCCACACCGTATTCCCTCTGTTTGAAGTCAGCGGGGCTCTGCCAGGCGCTGCGTCTGTCTTCACGGCTGAGCTGGTGGCAATACGCGACTCGGTACGGGAGATTACGGTACGTGCCTGGTTCGGAGACCGGATTGTGATCTATAGCGACTCACAAAGCGCCCTGAGTGCTCTCGGGGCATTGGAATCTTCGCATCCCCTGGTTCGCGATATCCGTGACGCCACGGTTTTGGCGAGCCGGGCAGATGTCGAGATTATCTTCTGCTGGGTTCCTGGACATGTAGGAATTGCGGGAAATGAGCGCGCCGATGAGGGCGCCAAAGAGTCCGCGAGGACTCGGCGACCGGACCAGCGTTTCGCTCTTCCTCACACCGACTACATGGCAGGAATACGGGCAGCTCTTCGGACTGCTTGGCAAAGAAGATGTGAGACGGTCGAAGGGAACTTAAAGTTGCGTGCCATTGCGCCGCGACTGTTCCGATGGACCTATTCCCCAATTCCGCGGCGGCTTCAGGTTGCTTTCTGTCGTCTTCGAATCGGACACACTCGTGTGACGCATCGCTACTTGATGGAGCGCTCGCATGCGCCCTATTGCAACGACTGCGTCGTCCCCCAGACTGTTCGGCACATTCTTGTCGAATGTCCCAGTCTGGGTGATCTTCGCGCACGATACCTGTCTCGGTACCGGGATGGGCGGAGTCGCTACCGCCTGTCCCTTGTACTCGGGACGAGTGCGTGCACCATGACTGGTGGACTTATTGACTTTTGGGGGGAGGCCGGCCTTCTCCCCTTTATTTAAGGTTCCTTTTTTTTGTTATTGTTTGTTTTGTAGGTTGCACTCTCCTGCACCGGGGTGAGGGGGACCTCCCCCCGCTGCCGGAGATTGCTTCGATTGTTAAGTTTTTCCAATTTATATCATTGTTAAGTTTTCATATTTTTACTCTAAAGTAGCCTAGTTCTAGGCTGTCTTTTCTTCGGCGACTTATGCCCAAGTGGGTAGTTGCCAGATGGGCTCCATAAAATAAAAAAAATCGTCTGCCAAAACGCACCCTCTATGGACACCTGACAGAGCGGAGGCGCACATGCGATGGCCTGAAAAAAAGGTTCAAAGATCAAGCCATGAAGATATTGGAGAACTTTAACATCAACACAGACCATCTCGAAGCTACAGCTGCCGGCAGAGCCACATGGCGTTCTGTCTGTCTTCGAGGAGCGACCCACTTCAAGATGGAAATAACTCGACAGCGGAATGAGCGTAGGCATAGGCGTCACGAGAGGGTACTTCAGTCCCTCCACCCTCTACACCCCGGTTCCAGACCTCCAGTGATCTGAGTGTGGACGGCGCTGCGGCTCCGGCATCGAGCTCCACACTCACGGGCTCACACACCAACCGAGATTACTAGGGGAGCATCCTTCATCGTCGACCTCGATGGACTTCCCAAAGCAGCAAGAAAACAAAGTAATAATCAAGGTGCCTTGTGTGATTTGAAATTCCCTGGCTTTGGTTGTCAAACTTTGATGTTTAATGTTTTTCTTCTCTCCTTTGCATCAATTTTAATTTCTCTAGACTGCATTGAATATCTAATATATGTATATATGACTTTACATGACCGCTTAAGTTGTGGTCAACAAGAACTCTTGATCTCTGCGTTTTCAATTTTCCTTGGTTTACTTCTGCCTTTACACCTCTTATGTATATTAAAAATGCTCAAAGATTGCATTTATGCCTATATGACTTCTTTTTATAAGCTTTCATCGTAGCTTAAACTGGGCTTGTATATTGATCATGTGTTATGCCAGCCTGTCTGAAATAGCGTCCTTGATTGGTTCGAATGTTGCTAAGATTTGCTCGAACCACCAATCAGAAGCTTCGTTCCGCCAGTTCTTTTTCTATTGTCATTCTCGTTCGCCCATGATCCGTCTGCTGCTACTTTAATTTTCTTGGGCCTACTATTTATTTAATATTTTAGTCAAGTATTTCGTAGATAATCCTTATTAATCGATATAATGGCAGAACAGCCGGTTTTATATTCTCCATTCTTTGGAGTTATGGGAGCTGCAGCTGCAATGGTTTTCAGTGGTAAGTTTTGATGTTTGAATATGCTAAGACCCTCTCCCCCGATTTCAATATTTACTTTCTAATTTTAATTTTTTCCATTCATTTTATACACCTCTAAAGTTACAATGCAAGTTAATTGGCTCCCCACAATTTCATGAATGTTGAAATGTTTCTAGCCTTGTACCTGGCACTGGTCAGGCCATTGATGGAATATGGGGAGAGATAATAGGGAATTTAGCTATGAGATGGATGGATATTGGCTTAATTCAGTTGAAGATGAGAAAGACTTAGGAGTGGTAGTAGATAGGTCACTGAAATTTTCAAAGCAGTGTATTGAGGCAAAAAATAGAGCAAATAGGGTGCTAGGTTACATTAAAAGAAACGTTAGCTACAAGAGTAAGGAGGTCATCCTTAAACTATACAACTCTTATGTCAGGCCACATTTAGAGTACTGTATACAGGCATGGTCACCACATTTTAGACATGATATAAACTTATTAGAGTCAGTACAAAGGAGGGCAACAAAAATAATACCATCCCTGAAGCACCTTCAATATGAAGATAGACTGAGGGTATTAAATATGTTTTCATTTGAAAGAAGGTGTGTGAGGGGAGATATGATTGAGCTTTTTAAAATCTTTTCTGGGATGGATAAATTAGATTTCAGCAAGTTATTTGAGTTAGAAGGTAGTAATAGAACTAGAGGCCACCACTTAAAGATTAAAAAACAGAGGTGCAGACTGGATGTTAGAAAATATTTTTTCACTAACAGAGTGGTGGATTATTGGAATAGTTTGCCACCTGAGACTGTAGACAGCCCAAACTTGAATGTTTTCAAGCGCAGATTGGATGATTATATGGGGATAGAGGGTTAATTTCTTACTTTTTGGTATGTGGATATGTTTCTTGACTCATTCCTGTGGATGCAGTTTCTTTTTATTGTATATTTTGGGGGATTTTGATTTTGTTTTTGACAGACTCCTATGGAGGCTTTAAATTATATATTGTAGATGCATGGTTGGACATTCCTATGGATTGTTAAATTGTATATTGTAGATGCATGATCTGACAAAATCCTATGGATGCATTATATGGGTGGGATTTGATGGATACGGATGACCTTTGATAGGCCCTTGTGGCTTTTGTCATCCGTTAAATTATGTTATGTTATGTTATGTTATGCAGTTAAAGCTTGGTCGCCCCAAGGCAGAGGGGATATAAGCAGGCTAGAGAAAGTACAGAGAAGAATGACGAAGTTGGTGCTAGAACTGTCTGATCTATCATACAAAGAGCAAGTAGCTAGGCTGGGGCTAACTACCCTTGAGGAACGAAGAACCAGAGGTGACATGATAGAGGTCTTTAAGATCCTCAATAACTATGAGAACATGGCAACCAACCAATTCTTCCAACTTGCAGCCAGGGGTACCAGCACCCAGTCCCAGACCAGAGGATATCAACTCAAGCTACTGAAGCAGCATCACAGAATCTTGAAGAGAAATTAGTTCTTTGATGCTAGAATTCTTAACACTTGGAATAGTTTACCCGATTATGTAGTATCTAGTCCCGGCATTGTTGCATTTAAAAGTCATTGATAAATATTTCAATAGTCTTGCAAGAAGAGGTAAACGGTAATCTTTCAGATTTGGGGCGCACAGTAGGTGGCGCTATTAGTAGGCTATAATCTTGGGCTACAATATATCTCTTATGACATCAGACGGTAACTTCAGATGTGACCAATTACGGCGTTATATTTTGGGGTTGTTTTGGGTATTTGTAACTTTTAGTTGGTATTATTTACTAAATATCTACACCTCTGCTCGTCTATAGTTTTTTCGTTAACACTTCAGATTTGGGGCGCATGGTAGATGGCGCTGTTAGTTGGCTACAATATATCTTATGATGTCAGATGTGAACAATCACAGCGTAATATTTTTTTGTATATGAGTATATACTGGGGGGCTGTGCCTTCCAGACCCCCCCCCTCAATTAATTGAAACTCAGGATCATCGCAGGGTGGTCCTCCTGAAGTGATATCTCCCCCATGAGCAGACCCTTGAATTACTGGGTTTTTTTTCTCCCTAACAGCTTTTTACTGGCAGAAAAAACTAACCTAATAACAAACAATTCCTACTTTTATAGGTTTCTTGATTAGTTTATGCGACTCTAGATAATCTAAAAGTTTTTCGCGATCATACAAAATAAAGCCGAATTCGAATAACAAAGAAGCACATGGAGAGCAAGAAAACACAATAACGAAAGAAAAACATTTGCAAAACGGGTCCTATTTATAAGCTACGATGTTGCCAGTAAGAAGCTGTTATTGTTCGCAGCAAACAAAAAATCTGAAAACAAAACAAAAAACAATAAAAGACATCAAGAAACCTTACCTAACTTAGAAAAAAAATATAAACGAGCAGAGCGCAGATATTTAGTAAATAATAGACTAAAAGTTACAAATCCCCAAAACAACAAAAAAATATAACGCAGTGATGGTCACATCTGATGCTACCGCCTGACGTCATAAGACATATGCTATAGCCCAAAATTGTAGCCGACTAACAGCGCCATCTACCGTGCGCCCCGAATCTGAAATATTACCATTTTTTCTAAGTTGGGTATGGTTTCTTGATGTCTTTTATTGTTTTGTTTTTTGTTTTCATATTTTTTGTTTCGCAATGAACGATAACAGTTTCTTACTGGCAACGTTGTAGCTATAAATAGAACCCGCTTAGCATTTGTTTCTGTTTCGTAATGGCTTTTTCATGCTCTAGTTGTGCTTCTTCGTTATTTGAATTCAGGTTTATTTTGCATGACAGCAAAAAACTTTTAGATTATTTAGAGGCGCATAAGTTGGTAATACTTCAGATTGCAAATATTTTTCTTTCGTTATTGTGTTTTTGTGCTCTCGATATGCTTCTTTGTTATTCGAATTCGGCTTTACTTTGTATAATCGCGAAAAACTTTTAGATTATCTAGAGGCGCATAAACTAATCAAGAAACCTATAAAAGTAAGAATTGTTTGTTATTAGGTTAGGTTTTTCTGCCAGTAAAAAGCTGTTGGGGAGAAAACCCCCCCAGTAAATTCAAGGGGACTGCTCGTGGGGGACATATCACTGCAGGGCGACCACCCAGCGATGATCCTGAGTTTGAATCAATTCGGGGGGGTCTGGGGGGGCGCAGCCCCCTATTATATACTCGTATACAAAAAAATATTACGCCGATATTGTTCACATCTGACGCTACCATCTGACCTCATAAGAGATGCTGTAGCCGACTAACAGCGCCATCTACCGTGCGCCCCAAATCTGAAGTGTTACCCATAAATTAATCAAGAAACCTATAAAAGTAAGTATTGTTTGTCATTAGGTTAGGTTTTTCTGCCAGTAAAAAGCTGTTGGGGGGGGGGGGAAACAGTAAATTCAAGGGGACTGCTCGTGGGGGAGATATCACTGCGGGGGACCACCCTGCGATGATCCTGAGTTGGGGGGGGGGGTCTGGAGGGCGCTGCGCCCCAGTATATACTAATATACAAAAAAATATAACACCGTAATTGTTCACATCTGACGCTGTAGCGGGCCGAAAATCTAGACTAACCGCCAATCGATCCAACCCACTTCCTACACTAATCCAGACGTGAGAAATCGAAGGAGAATGAAACGGATTGTATATATAGTCCCTTTACTTACAAAAAAAAAAATGTACAATGATAATTACAATGGAGAGGGGTGATATATTAGAGATCTCTTTCCTATTCACACACAAAAATATACCTAATTTCCTTTATACGCGAAATTAAAAAAAATAATCAAATCCTACTTACAAATCCTATTAATTGATCCTAAGAAACATTAAAAAAAAATCAACAGCCAAAAAAAAGATCCGGACTATAACAGTCAATATGTAGTTTACAAAAAAAAAGAGAAGGCCTTACATGGTACAAAGAGGGTGGGGGGGGACGTCCAGCCACCTACCACTCAAGAGAGCAAAATGCCTACGTCTTTCAAACACTTGGCACCTCTGCGCTTGATGGAAGATAAGTGATCTTATCACTCTTGCGCGGCTATTCTAAGCCCTCTTTCATTAACAATACTAATAGGGCTCTTCGTTAAATTTACTTAAGATAAAGTAATATTTTGTTTGCTATATAAAGATGTGCTAGACTAAGTCCTTTCCAGAATATGGCGCCTGGAAAAGACAAAAAACATGGTAATTTATTTATACATAAAATAACCAAAAAACAAAACAAACCCATTCCCATTAATACACACATCTTCTTACAGAAGGAGGGAGAGTGTATTGGGAAAAAGGGTGGGAGAATGGCCCCTTATATACACACTCACATTTGCTCCACCACAACGCTACTGTCCGACGTCATAAGACATATATTGTAGCCTATAAACAGCGCCAACTACTGTGCAACCCGAAACTGAAGTGTTATCCAGCTTTTTTAGGTTGGTAGGTGAAGCAGATCCATAAATGGCTGCCCCATATTCTAATGTGCTGAAGATCAAGGTTCTGTACAGCATGGGGAGTGTATACCTGTCTGCTCCCCAGCTGATCCCTGAGATCTGCTTGAGGATGGGACCATCAAAAACTAGGCCTAAGAGACTATGTCATGTGAAATATGGGATGGCTGCCCTTTCTATGGTGATTGTTGGTAGCTGGGGAATCCTCTTCTTTGTGAAACACATGAGGTGGCTTTTCTGCGGATTTATCTTCAGGTCCCATTGTATTGTCCACTGGTGTAACAGGTTTATTGTTTCTTGCATCCCCTCTTGTGCCTGTAGGAGTGTGTCAGCTCTGTGCAGTATGGTGAAGTCATCTTCATACATTAGCAGGGTGGACTGTGACATTGAGATTTCTCTCATCAAGATGTTAAATAGTATAGGGCTCAGGACTGATCCTTGTGGTATGCCACACTGAAGTGGGTGTGGTGAAGAGAAGCTGTTTCCCATGATAAACTGAAAATGTCCTGAAGGTAAGGAAGTCCTTGAACCATCTTAAGGGGGCACCATTCAATCCCATTGTTGTGAGTTTCTGAAGTATTCCCCCATGTGATGCTGTGTCAAACGCTCCCTGCAGGTCAATGAAAACTGTGAGGAGGATGGTTCAGGTCTGGTAGGCTCTCGTGATGAGGAGGAGGTCTTCTGTGCCTCTCTGAGGGTGGAAACAAAATTGGTATGCTGGAAGAAGGTTGTTGTGTTCCAGTCACCAGGTGAGGCGAGTGTTGATCAACCCCTCTATCAACTTGCCCAGACTTGAGGGAAGCCCGATGGGCCTGTATGAGCTGGGGAGTTTGGATCCTTGCCTGCCTTTGGTATGGGGATCAGCGTTGCGTGCTTCCATGGTGTTGGGAATGTTCCTGAACTCAAGCTTTGGTTGAAAAGTGTGAGGAACTGAGCATGTATTGTTTGGAAGTTTGGTGAGGAACTTATTAGGCTCTTGGTCTGATCCCACTGCCTTCCCTTTTTTTCAGGTCCTTTATTGCACAGCTAATGGGAAAAGATAATAAAGAATTTAACTATGAAATGGATGGGCATTGGCTGAGCTCAGTAGAGAATGAAAAAGATCTAGGAGTAGTAATAGATAAGTCATTAAGGTTTTCTAAGCAGTGTATTGAAGCAAGAAATAGGGCAAATAGAGTGCTGGGTATCATTAAGAGAAATGTCAGTTACAAAAGTAAGGAGGTTATTCTTAAACTCTATAACTCTTATGTTAGGCTACATCTAGAGTACTGTATACAGGCATGGTCCCCACATTTTAGACACGATATTAACCTTCTCGAGTCAGTGCAACAAAGATTATTCCTTTCCTGAGGTACCTTGAATATATAGATAGACTGAGGGTATTAAATATGTTCTCGTTCGAAAGGAGGTGTGTGAGGGGATATGATTGAGCTGTTTAAATTTTTTTCTGGGATAGATAAATTGGATGTTAGCAAGTTTTTTGAGTTAGATGATGGAAATTGGACTAGAGGTCACCACTTGAAAATTTAAAAGCAAGGGTGTAGGTTGGATTTAAGAAAATATTTTTTCACCAATAGAGTGGTAGACTTCTGGAACAAATTGCAGCGGAGGGTAGTAGGTAGTCCAAATTTAAATGTATTTAAGAGTAGGTTGGATGAGTTTATAGAGAGGGAAGATTGTGATGGTTCCTAAGTTTTGTATATATTAATATTGTTTGTATATATCTATAGCTGCATGATTTAGTTCTTGACAAGCCTTGATTGATGATACCCTTGTTTCTGGACGCAATCCTCTGGATGTAGTTTTCTTGGGAGTTTGGGTGCCTTAAAAAAGAGGCCGTTTGACTCGGATGACCTATGATGTGCCCTTGTGGCTTTTGTCATCTTTTATATTATATTGTGGGGGACTTTGATTTTGTCTTCCCCTGGCAATGGTGCTTTTTGTGGGTGGGTTTTGATGGATGCGGATGACCTGGATGTGGCTTTTGTCATCCGTGAAATTGTTATGTTATGTTATGTTTAGTTCTTGACAAGCCTTGAATTGTGATACCCTTGTTTCTGGATGCAATCCTCTGGATGTAGTTTTCTTGGGAGTTTGGGTGCCTTAAAAAAAGAGGCCATTTGACTCGGATGACCTATGATGGGCCCTTGTGGCTTTTGTCATTTGTTATATTATATTGTGGGGGAGTTTGATTTTGTCTTTCCCTGGCGATGGTGCTTTTTGTTTTTGATCCGCTCATGTGGCTGGTTTAAATTGTATATTGTAGGCGCGTGATCTGACACAATCCTATGGATTGTTTAAATTGTATATTGTAGATGCATGATCCAACACAATCCTATGGATTGTTTATAAAGTAGTTGCATGATCTGATATATTCCTATGTGCGTGGGTTTTGACGGATGCGGATGACCTTTGATAGGTCCTTGTGGCTTTTGTCTTCCGTGAAATTATGTTATGTTATGATATGATGAAATGCCCTTTTCTGGTGAGTGGGATCCATCTGTAAAAACTAGTGTGTGATGAATACAGCTCATTGTGCCTGTTGAGGAGTTGCTGGCTGAGTTGGGGTGGGTCCATTTCCTTATGGAACTTTAGGTCTAGGTGGAGAGAGATTTGGGGGTGCAAGATCATACTGTGGTGGAATTGGTGAGACAGCTCATTTTGGGCCTGGTATGTGGGGCAGAAGGAGTGAGGCGTTTTCAAGGATTGAGTCTCTCTTTTCTATTAGGTGGAGGTTCTTGACAGGGCCAACTCCTGCAGACATCAGGGCATTGTTGAGTATTGTGGTGACTGGGTGGAGCTGCAGCTGCCTTATAGACTGTGTTGCACATTTTTATGTGACTGGTGTGGATATGAATGCCCCCCAAGAGCTATCTTCAGTGCGGTGTTCTGCATGGCATCCAGCTTTTTTAAGTTGGGCGGTGAAGGATTCCATGATAAAACTGAAACTCCTGTATAAAGGATTTATTCATTGATGATGTCAGCCCTTCCCCATGACTTGCAGAAGTGATTTTGTAAAAGAAAAGTGAGAATTAATGTTAGTTACGTTATTTTATAAAAAGATTGGATTTAGCACAGTTTGAATCAAACCTAGAGAGATGAAACAACAAAGAAATTGAGCCTCAAATTGGGGAATTCCAGCACGGTTAGAGGGGTTAACACTCGAGTCAATTGATGGGATGTTGAAATCCCCCATAAGGCTCAGTTCTTTGCCTAGAGAGAAGTTGAGGATGAATTGGATCAGAGTTGCATTCTCCACTTGGGTGTAAGATGGGGGGCAGTACACATTGATAATATCAACTCAAAAATCAAGAAGAAAAACAGCAATGATATTAGGTAGAATATTTTAAAGTAGATATAATGTATATATAATAGGGTGATGACTTTTGACTTTTTTTATCAAAAATTATTTCCTGTAGCACGATTGGATTGGATTGGATGTAGAAAGTGGTGAAAAGGTGCAGTAGATAATGATAGTGTTGAAGGAGATTTTAGTATTGCCCTGGAGCAGAGGGCATCACAGGCATTATACTCTCCTTTGTTTATAATGGTTTCCTCCATTTGGTTGGAACAGCGTCAGCTGTCCTCCCTGTAGTGTTAAACTACTCTTCCTTCTTTGTTTTACTTTCCTTTTGTATATATATATATATATCTTTATTAAATATCTATTTATTTATAAAAATCTTTCCTCCGTCATTTGTAATGGGCATTCAAGCCTTTCAATTAAACTTTATGCTAACTCGTAGCTTTGTTATCCTTTTATACTTGTTTGGTGATATAAAGTTATCGCCTTTGGGGGATTACTCCCCATTTTTTCTTCTTACTTTGTTGTATTCTTATCTTTTTATTGTATGGGCACTACGCCTCTTTTGTTTATTGTTAATTGATTAATGTTTGTTTAAATTTTTGGGCACTTCGCCTCTTTTATTTAATTTATTGGTTTCATACCTAGATGTTTGGGCACTTCGCCTCTTTTATTTAATTTTTGGTTTCTTTCTTAGGTGTTTGGGCACTTCGCCTCTTTTTGTCTGTTTTGGTTTTCGGAGTCATAATCAGTGGTTGGGCACTTCGCCTCTTTTATTTTATTAGTTGTATTGTTATGAGTAGAATTTGTAAGAACGGTAGTCTTGTGGACGGATCTTTTCTCGTCCTGGATGAGAAGATTTGCTCGCTAACTGAACAGGGCTGCTAGGTTTTCACGGGAGCACATTCTTCCACTGGGGAATAGTTCCCTCCTTGTAGCCTGTCCAATTGCTTGCTGCGGTATCTTGAGGCCCGCATCCATATGCGGGAGGATCTCGCTTTCGACCTTTTCCCAGGTCTTTCTCCCTAGCCTCTGAAGGACTATATTCAGTGGCTCAAGTCCTGCTCTTGCGTGCAGTTCCGTCTGCCAAATATAGTCCAGTCTCCTCGCGCCGGTTATAAGCAGGGTGGCCTTGTTCTGAACTCTCTGCATATGTTTGAGAGAGGATGAACTGGCCGCCTGCATAACCACCGCGGGGTACACCAGAACTGGTCGCACCAGAATGTTGTAGAGTTTACTGGTGTTTTTAGAACTGAGATCTTTGAACCTGTAAAGTTTCCCCAGTTCTCTTTTGGCTAGGGAGACACGGCTGTTAATGTGCGCCTTATACCCCGTTGAGGTAAGGCGCAGACCCAAGACTTTACCCTCATTTGAGTATGGGTAAAGCTCATCTCTGACGATGACGTCGTCTCTCTTCCGGCGGTTCATAGGGAGGATTTGGAACTTTCGGCGGTTTGTTTTTATCTTCCACTTTCTTTCGAATCGGTTGATGTTCTCGATTTCGGTAGCTGTCTCCCTTGCTTGAACTCCAGCGTTCCTATAGGAACCAGGGATGATTTGAGTGATGTCGTCTGCAAACTGCAGGTACATCACATCCTCCCCAACTGGAGCAAGTAAGTCCAACGTGTACACAAGGTACAGCAGCAGACTCAGACAGCTACCTTGTGGAACCCCCCCCCCCGCCTCTAGCTCAAATATGGGTCCTCTGTTGCCCTCGATTGAGATACGGGCTGTTCTCTCCATGATGTAATCACAGAGGACCCTTTCCAGGACCGGGTTTAGCTGGAGGCCTAGGATCTTGTATTGTAGACCTCTCAGCCAAACCTTGTCGAAGGCCTTCTGTACGTCGCGCAACACCACATCTACGTACCTCCCATCAGCTTTGCAGCGGGCTAGCTTTTCGGTGAGGAGGGCAAGGGCTGTATCAGTCTCCCGCCTCCTGCGAAACCCGTGCTGCTGAGGGTTGTGAGCTTCCAGCTCGGTCAGCTGATCTTGTAGCCTATTGGCTAGAAGCTTTTCGTAGATTTTGCCTACAAACTCCAGGAGGGATATAGGCCTGTAGTCCACCAGTTGATCTGGGGGTTTGTTCACTTTAGGGATAAAAATGATTTTGGCCATTTTTAACCCGTCGGGGAAGTAGCCCGTATTCAGGGAAGCGTTGAAGATGTTAGTGATTCCCTGAATGATCTGCCAGGGGGCATGCACCAGATTGTTCTTAGTGATGCCCGTCCAGCCTGGGGCCTTTTGTTTAAAGGTTTTTAAGACTCCCATGACCTCTACCGTTGTAATTGGTCGGCCATGGTCTACCATTTCCCTCCTTTCGTCAACGAAGGCTTGTGGGTGCGTACGATGTATGATCTGATTGAGTTCCTCAATCAGATGGTCTTCGAATTCCTGGTCAAATTCCGCATCGTCCTCTGGTGTTATAGAGAAGATTTCCTTCCAGAACGTGCGGAATCTTTCCTCCAGAACCGCCGGATCCTCCAAGTAGTCATCGCCCTCCTTGATGCGGGTCTTCTCTCTACTTGGGAGTCCTTTTAGTTTCTTCACTAGGCGCCAGAATTTATCGGGGGCCATCTCGCTGTCCAACCCAGCTATTAGGCTGTTCCAGATTTCAGCCTGTTGTTGGTTAATTGTCTGTTTTAGTTCGTCGCGTAGGCGACGGAGCAGCGAGCTTCGCTCCCGATTTGTACCTGTTCTTCTTATCTCCTCGTACACCTCCCGGTTCTCCCTAGCGATCTCCTTCATCTCTTCGGTCCAACGAGGTTGTGGAAGAGTCTTGTATCCTGTCAAGGGTACGCACTCGCGGTCAGCCTCGATGATGAGGGCTGTTATCCTTTCCAGCTCCCTGTCGATCTCTAATGTGGCCTCGCTTAGGTCGGCTGGTTCGTAAACCTCTAGGATTTCTCCGTAGTGTTCCCAGTCGGCCGAGGCGTAGCTCTTGCGGAGAGGGACCGGAATCTGGATCGGAGCGAGTGAGATGGTGGTGAGGATCGCTATATGGTCGCTGGGTACTGCTGGTCCTGGCTCGCTATAGTAATTAAACGGGAAGCCACCACTTGTCATGATTAAGTCGGGCTTGGTTGCTGCCCGAGAGGTAATATAGGTCGGAAATTCCGGTCCCATCCTCTGGATGTTTTTACGTCTCATAATAATTTCCAAGTTGTGGCCTCTGTTATTTGTGTTACCATAGCCAGCCATTCGGCATCTGGCGTTGAGGTCGCCCCCAAGGAACACCATCCTGCCGTGACCAAACAAGGTTTAAAAGTTATTGAGGGGCAGGTACGCTCTGCGAGGGGGTTGATACGCCGCCGCGATCACGAGGTTGCCTACTAATGTGGGCATCTCAATCGCCACGAATGACTCGTCCAGTTCTGGAAGGTGCCTGAACGAGAGATTCTTTTTGATTGCAATCGCGGCGCCGTCAAACCTCTCCTGAGAATGGTTTTTAGCAATCACTCTGTAGCCCGGTATCTTTATTTGGTACGATATTGTGTTGATACCGTGCTCTGAAATTAATATGATGTCGGGGTCTAGCACACAGAATATGTTTCCATACGCCGTTGCTTTTCCCTCCCATCCATTAACATTGAGTGTTACTACCTTCAACCGGTTGTTCGGGTTTTCCATTCTCTTTTCTGGCTCCTAGTGTTTCTTTGTGAAGGGACGCTTTTTCCCGTTCCTCTTCTTTTTGAATTCTACCGTGGTCAATTCCTCCAGTGTGTCCCTGTAGAGGGTGATGTTGTGGTTATTGAGGGCCTCTTCGACGACCTCTCCATCACACTGGGCATCAAAATCCCACTTGTGAAATTTCTTTTTGATACCAACTAGTATCCTGTTGGTATCGTAGTCCTTTGGGAAGGGGAGTTGATCGGATGCATAAATCCTCAGATTCAACTCATCCACGTCTAAGATTTTCTTAGTTTTTCTCTTTTTCTTCCCGTTCTTGCTAACGCTTGTACTGGCTTCACTGTCTGAGGACTCCGTAGACTCAGAGTCATCAGAGCTCTCCTTTACCGTCCTGTTGTCGATCTTTGACCTAACAGCAGCTTCTCTCTCTTTTTTGGCCTCCACTCTTGGGTCCGGCCTTTTGGGTTTCTCCTGTGGCTTATTTTCGTTTTTATTTGCTGGTTGCACTTCCTTGGTAACCATCTGCAGTTGGAGGACGTCTCCTGAAGGGGAGTCGTCCGGGAACCACATTTGGTTCAGGCCATTCTTAGCCAGCATCTGGTTTAGCTCCTTAGCGAAGCAACCTGGCTGGGTCAGATTCCTGACGTGTGCATACAAGATGCACGTCAGAATTTTTGTGGAGTCTTTATTTTGCAACCTTTAGGTAGGCCTTATTCACTGCTGCCGCAGGCTGAGCTGATTTGGCGACTTGGGCGTACTAGGTGTGCACTTTCCTAGTCGCCTCTTCTTGACTATTTCTCTGCTTTATTTTGATTATTTCCTTTTTGGGGGGACGGGCCATTGCCATTGTCCGATGCCCTTGTCCACAATTTATGCATTTCTCCCGAGGGCTCTGGCAGCTCTTCCAGTGATGACCTGGTTCCCTGCATCTGGAGCATAGCTCCTCGGGTGCTTTGCAGTCTTTAGTCGTGTGTGCCTCCATTTTGTAACAGCGGAAGCAGAACTGTACCAAGTGGAATTCCTCCCTCTCGATCTGTTCCCCACTGACTTTGGCATTAAAAAGCAGGAGCCCAGACTCCTTCGCCTTCCTTGCCATGGATGTTTCCCCAAACACGATCTTGAAAACATGAGAGTATTCTGAGTTGTCTCTCTTATTTTTGAATTTGACAATTTCTGTCACTTTTGCCCAAGAGTGGTTTCTAAGGATTTCCTCCCTTATTTCCTCTCTAGAATGTTCCCCTATCCATGGGTCCAATTTCCGGCAGATCACACTCCTGTGTGATTGGATCTGCGGGGGGATAGCAGGTTGTAGGCCAAGCTCCCGAAGGACCTCAATGGCAGCTTCTTTAGTTAAAGACTCTATGTCTTTTTCCGTCTCACAGACGGCGACATAGCCCACGGGAACTTCCAATAATCTCACCATGGCAATTTTTAACTTCCCATAGACGGCTTCGAAGACCGACTCTCTCGCGGGTCTGCTATGACCGCTCATGGTGCGCAGAGGCACCCGGGGAAGTTGGTTCTGTGCCATTCTGCACGGGCCCCAAGGGGCGATGAACCGCTGTGGCGTAGCTCCTGCTTCTTGGTTCTCACTGTGCTTGCCAACTATTTAAATTGAATGGTTTGTCCAGAATAAATACATTTTCCTTGGTTATTTAAGAGCTTTTTTTGGAGGGGGGCAGCCCTCCCCCCCCGCCACCGTTGCAAGCGAGCCTCCATGAACGTGAACTGCTGGATGGAGGGATGAAATGAATGTGGGTGAACCCGGGGAGGCCCCTCAGACGGTTGGTTGTGACGGACTTAATGATGGGTGGTGATTGAATCAACTACCACCACCCGAGGGGTGCCGCCCCGTCCGGGGTTTGGTTATCGATGCTGCTTCCAACTTACACAGGGACGGTTGTGTGTCCCCCTGTGGTCTTGGCCGGAAACTACCCTCAGAGATTAGAGCGAACTCTTCCCCAAAGTTTTCAGCATCCCCTCGTAACCGGGTTACCACTGACGCCGAGTTCTGCAGTGGGCTAGTCCACAAACCTGCTTTCCTGGGCGCCCCCAATTATGCCTATCACACGAACGGCATTGTTGGGACGTGGCAAGATGAATGGCAGTTCAGTTCACTTCAGCTCCCCAGCCCCGGCAGGGGGGGGGGGGAATGCGTTGTCGAATTAGCCCGACATTCGTGGGCTCGTAGTGCTCTCTTTATAAATGTATAACTCTTTTATTCCCCGTAGGGAAACGTGAATAAATTCACATAAAAAGCCTCGTTGCTTTATCGGCGAAAAACGTCTTCAGAGTTAGATGAAATGTAGAATTTTTCTTTCCCATCTCCCTGTAGCACGAATGAATGAACTTTTGCCTATTAATGACAAAAATTACTTTTATTCCATTGAAATATTGAAAAAGGTCAAGGACAAATCACTTAAATGTAATATAGGCCATTTTAGCATTTTATATGTGTTAAAAATATTTATATTAAATATATACAAGGGGCAGTCAATAAGTTTTGCAATTCAGATATAAGGAAATGAGATATGAGGAAGTGTTTTATTATTTTTCAATATAACTACCCTCGACTTCAATCATTTGCGCCACTTGTCCCTGAGTCTTTGAATTCCTGACAACCAGAAATCTCCCTACTGCTGTTTATTCCACTCCTGGAAGGCAAGCTGGACATCTTCATCATCCCCAAACCGGCATCCATGCAGTGCAGCTTGAGCTGGTGGAATAAAAAGTAGTTGCTAGGGGCCAGATCTGGACTGTAGGGGGGATGATTGAGCTCCTCGAATCCGCACTTGTGCAGGGCAGCTTGTGCAACTCTGGCCTTGTGGACTTAGGTGACGTTGAAGTCGATCATGGGGCATGAGGTTTCTAGGGACCCAACAGGCAGAAACCTTGGTTATGGCGATTTTCGAGGATCATCCTCTCCACACGGGCCACATTGTCCTCGTTGGTCACTTCTGATGGGCATCCTGGATGGGGGTCATCTTCAAGGGACTCCCGACCATGGCGGAACTCCCTATTTCAGCCAGCAATGGTTGCATAGGAAGGGGCGGTGTCGGTGTACACTGCAACCATGCATTCATGGATCTCTTTTGCATTCTTGCCTTCCTTGGTCAGAAATTTGATCACTGCACGGTGCTCAACCTTCTCCATTGTTAAAAAATTTGTGACTAACAATCTGCCATCAGCTTCTGCTTCTTAAATAGACAAGTCAGGAGCGTGTGGCTGCAGGTCCTGACTTGTCATAACTTGTCCTAACACCCCTACAAACAGCCATTCCCCTTCCTCTGTTTTGCCCTACCGATTCACAAAACTTATTGACCGCCCCTCGTAAGTCATCAAACAGACTTGTGCAATAATTTATGTACCATAGAGAATTTTCCAGAAAATCATCATGTCATCACTTGGGTGATTTCTGTAGAGTTCCAGAATTTTTTTTAGCCATTTCGCGTGCAGTATATAAGCGAGATGTTTAAAGTGGGTAGTTACTAGTTCAGTTTTAATGGTGATATTATTATTGCTTTATTATAATTGTTGTGTATTCTCCAGCGTTTATTGTAAAGAGATCCTGGTATTATTTGGTAAGCTACATTTAACTCTCACTAATTATATAATAACACAAGAAGAACAAGAAAACCTGGACAAATAACAGTCCAGTTTCAAGCACCATCAAGAAGAGGCGACGTGGCAGTTTATGAAGCATCCTTAAGTGAACAGAGTCACATACCCCAGAAAAATCCACATTGTTGGATGCTTCAAATTTCTTGAATCCACCACCAAAGAACGGAGGGAGAGGATCGGCCTAATTGTTGTGGAGCTAAAAGCCTTATGGAGCAAAACATTGAACTTCCTGCATGTATCTGATCAAGCCATCTGTGCAAAACTAGAAAACCTTCTGAAAGACTATGAGTACTGTAGAAAGAAACAAAACTTTAATTCCTTGAATGAACTGTTTGACGTGACCAAGGTGAAAGGCAACTGGTTGTGCAAAGAAGATGAGCTTCTCTATAAACAGCAAATTTTGCCCATAGGCCAGGTGGGTTATTCCACTGGTAAACCTGTAAGTGCCAAGTCCATCCACCCATCCAAGCGAAAGGAGGCAATGGAAGTGACTGTGTCCCCCACTTTCCAGCTCAGCACCACCTGATTGTTCTGAAACTAGCACAGACTCGTCCAATAACTGCGAAGACAGTTCTTGGGAGGATGAGAATGCTGCATCAGCGAGGAAAAGGAAGCATAACCGAACAGGTTTAGCAAGACACTACAAGCTCAAAGCTGTCGTCCCACAGAGCAGCAAAGGTATGTCGCCAGCTTTCTGGTGATTTCTGGTGAGGGCATTGAAATCCCAACCCCATGTCAGTCAGCAATCCACAAGGCTATCTACACGAGAGCTGCTCAGGTGAAGAAGTACTTGGTGAACACGCTTCATCTGGAAAAGTGGAGCTTACACTTTGACCGCAAACGCATTGAGGACTTTGAATATCAGGTCATGGTCCTCAAGAAGCGAAAGAAATAAAGTTGTTTGCGCTCAAATTGAAGGATGGGAAAGCTCTAACAATTGCAAAAGGGCTCCAGGGTGTGTTAGAGAAGTTCAACCTGTGGGGATCAATTGTTATGCTTGTTGCCGACACAACAAGCGTGAATACCGGCAAAAAGACAGGCGTTGTTGTTCGACTGCAGCAAATGTTCGAAGATAAAGGTCACCTCAAATACAAATTCATCAGTTGCCAGCACCATGTCCTGGATCGGATTCTTTGCATTGTCATGGTTGATGAGCTCCATGGGTTGACTAAATCACCAAACATAGAGTACTTCTTTTTACAGGATTTGATGAGCAATTATGATAAATTGAAAGAAGCCTTCAGCAACGGTAAAACTGAGATTAAGGAAACAGGCGGCTGGAGAGATGACATGAAGTTTCTCTATCACCTCACACGTGTCTTCCGTCACTTCACTGAGATGAATCAGGTCCCCTTTGTAAAGTTTTAAAAGATCCCAAACATCAGCAATGCACGTTGGAACTCTCGTGCCATTATAGCCCTTCTTGCATTCATTCTGATGCCTGACACCCGGAGCAGGCTGCGTAAAATCTGTTCATTCATTTCTTACTCATGGGCTGACCATTGGTTCAGCACCCACTTGTTCCGCGCTGAAGATTTTTATGAACTATCTGCAGCTCTGAATGAATACCCCTCAGGTCTAAAATGCTTGAAAACCCACTGGAAAACAGAGGAATCTCCAATCAATATTGCCTGAAGCAACCAGTGCTGTCAAAGTTATGCAAGACTTGCACGGGTCCTGCCACAACAAGGACAACCTATCACTGAGATTCCTCCTGTCCAATGACATTGTAACTAATTTATTTCCTTGTGTGTTTGATGACCCTATATAATGTTATATATATGTGACTCATAAGCTTGTGTTCAATCTTGTATATGCTGCCAGTGACTTCAAAAACTGGACAAAAAAGCTGACAAATAAAATTTTTAAAATCATTTTGTGCATGAGTTTTTTTTATCAAATCATCTTGAAAGTAAGATTTTATATAATCTTTAATTAAAACTCATCATATTATGACACAGGGATATGAGGTTGTAAAAAAGTCATCACCCTAATATACAAACACCATGCTTGGGCCTGTTACCATGAACAGCATGCTTATGTACAAAATAGTTTGGAACAGAAATAAAAGAGGAAGGGGTTGTTGGTAACAACCAAGTTTCACTAACACCTAATGCAGTAACCTCATTATCATAGAATAATTTAGTGAATAATTTAGTGATCTAATTAACTTGGTTGGTTAAAGAGTTTGCATTAACATGTGCTATATTAAGGGAGTAGAAGAGGTCAGGTGACCTTGAGGTACCACTGATTTTGGGTTAGGACCAGAGGCAGGGGCAGGACGAGGAGCGAGGGTGGGGAGTACTATAGATGGGAAGAAAAATCCTGAGCAGCTGGAGGGTCAGGGGCAATATTTTGCCTCTGGAACAGCTCCTGCCTCGGGTTGTATGTGAAATCCTCGTGAACAAAAATGAAAGTAAATGTACTGTCCTTAATCTTTGCTGTGTTGGATTATGAGGGATCAACTATCAGTATCATTAGCAATTGCCACACAGAAAACTATCCTCTCACAGTGAATGCACACAGGTGATATATTTAATTCCTTATTAATTAAGAATTGCGCTAAAGCCTTAAATTTAAGTGCTACTTGGTTAAGGTCATAATAAGTTACCCCTCTAATGATAATTGAGTCTCGCCTACACTCACTATCCCTCATTTCCCTTATTTCATCTGATAATTGATCTCATATTATCCCCAATAGGGGGCACAGGATGGGATTGGGGGGGAGGGGGGGGTGCAGTACATGAGGACATATGTTGTGTAAGGGTGGCAACAGATTTCTGGAGAGTCCATCTGATTAGACATTGTTTGGACAGTGGTACACAGTGCCAACACCACCTCAGACATTTGCTTAGGGGCTTCCTCGCTTCTAGAAGGACCCACTAGGGGAGAGGGAACAACCATTTACTCTACATTGAAGGCATACAAAGAGAATACCCTCACCCTCAAGCTTAATTATATCCTTAATCAACTGCTCAGGGAGACCCAGACACATTGCTGTGGGATGGAACCAACCGGTGCATCTGTCACATCCAATAGATTCATTTCCCACGGGTGTACTACAAGCGTTACAAGGGACAGGAGAGGAATCTGAGAATGGGGCAGTGTTAGTGGAGTTAGAGTGAAGAGTCAACCTGGGCCGAGCACTATTAAAAATGATTTAGGTAATCTTTCAGCTTAGCTCCTCCATTGTTTTTGTCATTTTTGTTCTTGCTAAAAAAAATAGAAGTGTGCATGAATATGTTGCTGCTTCATTTATAAGTTCTACTCTTAAACCGCCATCTTCTTAGGTGAATACCCCTCAAAAATGTGAAAATGGTAAAATTTAACTAACTTATAAAGAAATAGAAAAATATTAAAATTTTACTTACATTATTACAGGCGATAAGATCTGCTATTGCAGCATGATGAAAGGGTGGAAGGTATTTGTTAAGATTAGTGGTGCATGATTATGTTAGCCATTTTTGCTACAGTTTTGCTATTTTCTTAGTGTTTGTCAGCTTACCCATTGGCCATTCAGTGATGTATATCATTCACCGGTATTGAGCAATCATAAGCATCTATTTCTTTCAGGTTCCTTTTGTGCTTCTAAAGATGGGTATAAACTAATTTTTTTATTTTTGATGTTTTTTTTCTGAAGATTATTATAGAGGTCTTAACCCTTGAAGCACCAATCTAATTTTCTTGAAATTGCAATAGGTGAAATTAGCCTTGGTACGGCATTATGGAAAATAATAAAATAAAATATTTGAAATTCTTTATTATAGATAAATCAAATAATATATCATTTTAATTGCAAAATATTATTCTATTGATCTAACTTAAAACTTATTAATGGCTTTCCACATATTTCAAATTATGATTGGAAATATTTGCTTGTTGCTCAGTTATTTCTTATTAACTGAAAAAATTAATTGTTATATTTTAGTTACTGCTTCTAAACCAATGATATTTTATAGAAAACGTTGCTTATATCTTATGGATAACATTTTATATGAAAGGATTTTAAAAATGTGCAGAAAAAATCACCTATTTTGGGGGTTGAATAGGCTTTCGCCCAACGCGCCAACAAACAATTTATCACAACAGGAAAAAATCTGTTAACTGTAAATTTTGAATTACATTTTTAAAAAGCATTTTTAGTGTTTATTAATTGATGTTTAACAATTTTTTTTTGAAAGGATTGAGCGCTGTTGGTTAAAAAAAATAAGATGGAGCATATCATTTTGAAGGGAATTTCCAAATGGGGATGCTTCACCCCCCCATATTCCTTTTATGGTAGGAGGTTGTAGGTGAACCTACAAAAAACTAAGGTCTTGCATTCAAGTCCACTTGAAACCCCCAAACCATTAATCGTGCGCTCTTTGTTGTATTTGGTTTCCCAAACTTAGCCTTGTCAATTTCCACCACTTTCCTCACACCACCTAGTCTGTTCAATGAAACATTGGGAAGGGGAACCAATTACCATAAGACAAAAGTTCCCAAGTAGCTAAGTTTGAATGAGGCATATATATTTTGTTACTAAATCCTTTAATACTTTTGTATCATTGTACTCTGAGTAATATTTTGATACTGCACTGCAAGAATTCTTCCATGATACCATTTTTAAATGCCACGAAAGGGACTGTTATGCTCACTCGTTTGAAGATAGAGAACGAAGGGGAACGGAAGAAACTTTAATTTGGTGCCCACATTTCCCCAATTCATAACATGATTTGTTGCCTTTTTCACCCCAAAACAATGCCATTGCCACTATAGGAGCATACAGTACATAGAAGGATCACTAGTAATATTAATGGCACTCGCTTAAGAAGGACAAAATACCTTGTTTTATATTCCAGAGGTCAAATTGATAGCTGGCTGATTCTCTGACAAATTAGGCAAGGAGTGGCACCACACCCTCTCTGATTTTGCTGAAAATTGTTTATGAAAAGATTTTTTGCTGAAAACACTTGAGTCTGAAATCTGTTTTTAAATATCTTAATTAGAAGAAAAGTTATGGGCATCCCTGTTTGTTTCTTATGGGGGGGGGAAGGAAGCCTTTCCCCTTCCCCTTAAATTATAAAGACCTGCTTATCTCACCGCTTAATTTCATATTTAATTTTGCTTAAAATGGGGGTATGAGAGTTTAATTTATAGTTTTTTCTTGGGCAAATCCCCCCTCCCCCAAGTTTTTTAAAATTAAAATAACCTTTAAAATATAGGAACAGCCCACACACAATGAATTGATAGCCATTGTATTAAATGATTTGGTATCAATTCATATTTAATTTTGCTTAAAAAGTTTTTTTTTAATTTAGACCTTTGGGGTGGGAGGGTCACAAGATCATGAAGGGCTTGGGAGAAGAAAAACTAGTGACTACAGCTTGGAATGATATCATCTTACCTTTTGATTGATGCTTCATTCAGGCAGCATTCATAGTGATTCTACATGTAAGGTACAGCATTGACTATAGGCAATTTATTAAAAATTGCTAAAAGGCTTCATATATTTAACCTTGTATATTGAATAGACCAAGTAAAATGTACATAAGAAATTATGCATTTTAAGAAACAACAAGGATATTGCCTTTTTGGAAAAAATTAACTTTTTCATTTCTATGACCTTTGAGGTCTTGCCCCAATTTAAAAATTTTGATTACTGTAACTTTTTTAATATTGTTTCTATGTAAAATATTGACTTAATCAATTTGAAAGGGCTAAAAATTCTATTTTGAATGGCTTTTTGTTTGACCTAAGTTTTTTAGGGACTGAGATAAGTTGATAATTTGGTACTGAATGGGGTGAAGTCACAGGGAAGGAACATTATCGGTGGCATATCTTAGAGATCAGTTCTAAACCCATTATTATTCCTAGTTTATATAAATGATCTTAGTGAGGGTGTAAATAGCAGTGTCAATTTTTGCTGATAACATAAAATTGACAACTGTAGTAAATGAAGTTACAAACTTTAAAGTGCAGAGTGACTTGGGGGGCCAAAGTAACTGATGAATTTTAATCATAAAAAAATTTATTAACCATGGAAAGTGATAATAGTGAATTTAGCTATGAAATGGATGAACATTAGCTGATTGGGGTGGGGGATGCCAAGGACTTAGGAGTAGTAGTAGATGCGTCACTGAGGTTTTCTAAGCAGTGGATTGAAGCAAAAAAGAGCAAATAGTGTAGGGTTTCATTAAGAAGAATGTTAGTTACAAAAGTAAAGAGGTTATCCTTAAACTAAATAACTTTTATATAAGGTAACTCTAGACATGATATCAACCTGCTATAGTCAGTGCTAAGGATGGCAACAAAGCTGATACCTTCACTGAAGCACCTCAAATAAATAGATAGGTTGAGGTTGCTAAATGTTATCATTTGAAACAAGGTCTGTGAGAGATGTGATTGAGCTTTGTAAAATTACTTCTGATGAGATAAGTTGGATTTAAGTAAGTTCTTTGAGTTGGATGGTAGTAATAGGACCAGGGACTACCTCTTGAAAATGAAAAAAGGGTGTAGGTTGGATGTTTGTTTTTTTTTCACCACATAAGCACTCCAAATCTAAATGTTTTCAAGCACATGCTAGATGAGTATTTGTGGAAGGTAGGTCATCATACCTTTTAAGTTGCATTAGGGCAAATTACATGTGTAATATCAATTTTCATATATATTATTCCTTTTTAAGGAGTAGCTGCATGATTTAGTTTTCAACAAGCCATGATGGTGTGCTGACTCGGATGACCTTTGAAAGGCCCTTGTGGCTTTTATCATCTGTTGCATTGTTGTATGAGCCCAGGATACAAATTTATTTAAATAATTCTGTATTTTAAAGTTCATAACTTCTTTTACCCCAGCTGCCCCAAGATCAATAATATATACAGTCGACCCTCGGCTATTATTGGTTCATCATCCGCGCCTTCAACTATCCGCAGAAAGTTTGGGGAGGCCTTAAAATTCAAAATTTGCGCCATTTCCAGACATCCTTGGAAACCTACGTACATATTTGTAAAATGTAAGTGTTGGTTGACTGAGACGGGACGATTCCAGCCAATCAGCATTCAGATCTCACTCGCTCGACTACAGTATGTACAGTATATGTAGCAATTTCCCGCGCTCCATTCAGTACACTTTTGTCCCATTTGTGTGAGCGGTGATCTGTGTATTTGTCATAATTTTACGTGTTTTATTTCTCGTTTTTCAATCGTTTTACACCCTGAATAATTCTTGCTTTTTGCACCTTAATATTAACAATGCCTAAGCGCCCTACATTGTCTAGTGTTGCTAAAGACATACATAAGCGTGCCAAGAAAGTGATGAGTTTGGAGAAGGTGAAAGTGTTAGATAGGTTGAAAGAAGGCAAGAAAAAAGCCAAAGTTGCTCAAGAGCTTGGCATGAATGAAAACACAATTTGATCAATTTTAAGCTGTGAAAAGGCTATTAGAGAGAGAGTGTCAGTGAGTGTAAACCAAGTGATGAAGACTAGCAAATCAGTGCGTGATAAGGTTCTTGTTAGGATGGAGTCTGCTTTAAAAAAAGGTGTTCCTTTGTATACTATTATCATTCATGAAAGGCAAGACAACACAGGAATCGAATCCTGAAGATGGTGACAATTCCCAATCATCAATGTCTGAAGGCCATCGTTCATGTGAATTTCAAGCCAGTAAGGGCTGGTTTGATAGATTCCAAAAAAGGTTTCAACTGAGATCTGTAGAGTTGCATGGCGAAGCTGCATCTACAGACCATAAGGCAGCTTCATCATACCCTGAACAACTGTGGGAAATGATTAGGGAGAAGGGCTATAAGCCAGAACAAGTGTTTAACATGGACGAAACTGGTCTTTTGGGGGAAAAAATGCCCCCCAAAACTTACTTGATGATTGAGGAGGCCAAGGCATCCGGATTTAAAACAATGAAGGATCGATTAACTCTTATGTGTGTCATTGCTGTTGGCTTTATGATAAATCCAGGCCTAATTTACAGGTCCAACAACCCCAGGACCCTCAAAAATAAGAGCCAAAATACGTTGCCAGTTTATTGGATGGCAAATAAAAAGGCCTGGGTCACAAAAGTTCTCACTGAAGACTGGCTTTACCATTGTTTTATTCCTGTAGCTAAAGAATATTTGCTTAACAAAGGCCTTCCCTTCAAAGTTCTTTTAATGGACAATGCTGGTGGGCATCATTTTGATTTTCATTGTGAAGGTCTCAAAGTAGAATTTTTACCACCTAATACAACGTCCCTAATTCGACCAATGGACTAAGCTGTCATAAGAGCATTCAAGGCCATCTACACAAGGAATTCTCTGCAACAACTGTTGATGTCAATGGATAGAGATGAAAAATTCAACTCAAAGGATTACTGGCACGATTTTCCCATTGCTAATTGCATTCAAATAATAAAACTAGCCATAGAGGAAGTGAAACTCCAGACCATTAATGCTTGTTGGAAGAAGCTGTGGCCTGAGGTTGCAAATGATCGCAAGGTTTTATCTCCTGAAGAGATCAGAACTGCAGCAGTTACCACTTCTGTTAAATTGGCTAAGCTCCTTGGGATGAGTTTGAAACCCTCATAGATGAATACTCTGCCCCATTAAACAATGATGACTTGGTTGAATTAACTAGGATCAATACGGAAGAATCTGACAAAGAAGAAGAAGAAGATAAGGAAGTTCAAGCTGAAGTTCCGCTTATGTTAGAGAGGCTAGCCGATTTTCAGAGAAGAATTAAGTGTTCAGGCAGATTTGGAATCCTGAGACCCTCACATGGTTTGTTCCTTGTTCCATGAAGGCACAAAATAGCCTCGATCTTGCTATTGGCCCTTACTGGGACATGCTAAAGAACATGAAAAAGCAACAATCTCAATTGCCCATTACAGTGTTCTTCACCCTAAGTAAAAATCCTGAATCTCTAACCACACCCGAAACTACGCCCTCCTCCTCTGGAGAAACTTTTTCCTCCTCCTCCTTCTCCTCCGGTGTTTACAGAGCAGGAGTCTGAGGATATAATTAGAATCTCCTCAGCTTCCCTGTGTAGTTATATCATCATCATTGTCATCGTCATCATTGAATTGCACGGGCAACATCATTTACAGTCATCAATCATCATTCTTCAATCAAAACAAAACTATCTCCAGGTGAGTAAACATTATACAATAAAATAATTTAATGTGTTCTGATACTTTGTTTCTTACTGTATGTGTATGAACATGACAAAACATAACTTCTTGAATTAATATGGGGAGTGTATTACCATGTTTGGGAAGGGTTGGGGGTATTTTGTGGGTAGCGTCAACTATCCACAGTTTTTCAATATTCGCAGGGGTTCGGGGTCCCTATCCCCTGTGAATATGGGGGGTCGACTGTATTCCAAATAATAATGGGTCCAGAACTGATTCCAGAGGTACTCTACTAATAATGCCCTTTCACTATGACTTTACTTCATTTAGTACCACCCTCTGCTTCCTATCCTTCAGCCATTTAGCTATCCAATTTTAAACACTCCCTGATATCTTAATCCTTTTTAATTTATAAACTAGTCATGGAAAATTGCCAAAGGCTTTGCTAAAATCTAAGTAAATTGCATCTATATTCTCTCCCTTATCTAATTGTTTTGTTACAAAATCTAGGCACTAGTAAATTTGTTACACATGAGCTACCTGCAAAACCCATGCTGGGCATCATTGATTAAACCACCATATTCCTTTTTAACTTATCTGTAGAATTTTACATACTATGTATAGGAGTTGAGCTTACTGGACTGAAGTTATTTGAATCTTCTTTACTTTCCTTCTTGAAATGCCAACTCATTATTATTATTGGCATTATTATTATCATTATTCATATTATTTATTATATAGTATTTTTTATTTTATATATGATTATTTATTATTACTATTTATTGATTATTGTATTATAATGTTACTATTACTGGGTATTATTATTATTATTGTGCATTACTCATTAGTGGACCTTCCCATCTCTACTTCTCTTTATTACATACTCTCCTACTTCTTTCCACACTTCCTCTTCTATATACAGAGGTTCTGGTTGCCTGGTGCATTTTTGTCCTCTTATGAGCCTTAGTTGAGTGGTAGTGTATACCATGAGGTAACTGCCTATTGCAAGGGCAGAGAGACCACTGGCTAGGGCAAGTAGTAGGTACAAGGTATGCTGGGCCACCAACTCTACTCGCCTTCCTCCGGTACACATATAAGTTGTCTACACTGATGCCATCCTTTATTGTCAAAGTTCCAGGACAATTTTGCCTGAATGGTGGGCCGGGTTGGGAAAGCCCATCAACGCTGCACCCTTGGAGAGAGTATTTGTAAATGATCATATTCTTGAATTTTTTATCCTATGGATACTTGTCTTAACCCCTGTGTAGTTATTGGGAGGTCATAGTATCCACTTTTCATGTGCTCTTTTTTTTCTCTTATTCTAAAATGGTTACAACAGAAGCTAATAGTGGGAAAGCACATGGAGATCTGTGGAAGCACCACCCCACTCTACCTAGATGTCGGGCAGGACAAGGAAATTTGAGGCATAAAGTTTGATGGAGGGACTCTCCTCTCAACATCATCATGTAGCAACCTTTGCGATCTTTGGAGCCACTCAGGCAGTTCCACCTCTAAAAGGGTGCCCCCCTTCCCCTGTGCTTTCTCAGGGGGCCTTCTAATCTTCTATTGAAGAGAAGATTTACTCCTCTCCTATGCCTATGGCTGTTGTGGCTTCCCCCTCACCCGCTTCCTTCAAAGCACCCTCTGGTTGCTCCATCTCTGTACCAGTGAGAGCCCTCCTTTCAAGATAAGGCAGGCAGCCCAAAATCAGCCGCTTCTGGTGGGTGGAAGCAACTCGATAATGCCAACTCCTTAGGGGACAAGGGATAGCAGGGCCTGTTGATCTGTGGACTTTAATGTCATGCATTTTAAGTTTGCAGTGGTTGACAGGAACATATAGTCTTTGATTGTGATCTGTGATGCAGGGAAGGGGGGAGGGTTACCACATGGATGGACCCCATCCGAATTCAACAAGGGACATTTAGTCACCATCACCGATTTTGATGAAAATTGGTATACAGGTTGATTTTGATGAGAGAAAAACAATGAGACACTTCCCAGCCCTCAATTTTGAATAGCTCAAAAGTTATAACCTGTCAAAGTTGAGAAAAATTGTCAAATTTCTTGATACCAGCATTGCTAAAAAAATTATTTCTCCCTTATTATAGCACATAAAACAATGAATTATGTATTTTTTTTAAGCTTAAGGCTTGCTCTAAACATTTTTAACAACAAAATTAATTTTTGGTAAAAAAAATTTGTTTGACCTTTAAAAAAAATATATTGGTATCAATAAATTTTGGGGTAATTTTTTTTAAAAATATATATGCCTTTAGACTACAATATAAGATAAATTTCATTCTGGGTTTTTCATTATATCAGGAGTTATGATCAATTTTGTAACCACTGGTATGACCATTTTTTGCTATCTTCACAAATAAATTTTTTTTATATGCATCTTTGTCATATTAACAGAGTTACATCATATTCACAGAGTTAGTTATCAATTATTAGATGCCTAAGTATTATATTTGAATGCTTTTAATATATACTCGTGTATTAGAATCATTAATTCTATAGATATGTGTTAAATCCTACCTACAAGAAAAAATGAACTTTCAGTAATTTTTTATTTAAAATTATAAATATTTTTAAAGCTACCTACCTATGTATTTAATTTATAATTTGCTATGGTCAATGGTGGCAGAGCCACTACCAACAGTTAAGATACCTGCATAACTGCTGGTATCCCCATCGCCTAAGAGGCCACTCCTGATAGCTCAGCAAAAAAGCCACAGGTCCCACCCAACCTCCCAAAATGAATTTATTCTTTTTATAATAATTTAGGAATCAATTTTTTTCTGCATTATTTCTGTTGATTTTAATTGTTCATTTTTAGATAGTTTGTAAGTTCTTCCTGTTGCTGTTATAGGCTCAACAATGCTCAATATGTCATCTAATGGCAATACTAATACATCTGGTTTTCTTGGATATTTAAATGAATTTGATGGTCCTTCTGGTTCTAGGAATGTTATTTTAACAGTCATTTTCTCAACATTGGTATCCAATACACACCCTAAGTACGATTTGTCATCATACTTAGCAGTGACAAATCCTTTTACATCCTCCAATAATATTGCCTCTGTATAGGATATTTTCACTTTCTTGAATTCTGATGCAGATGAGATTGTTTTCACTCTTAGTTCATTTTCATTAACTGGCACAAAACTGTGTAATTTTTGGGTACCAATTATTGCAGAGGCCTGGTCAAATCTTTTTGCAAATAATTTTTTTTCTTCAATGTATTCACTATTTGGGACATATGAAAATTTGATTCCCTTAATGTGTCTTTCAGCAAAATCAAAGAGCTGTTGAGGAATCATTATCTGATAATCATATGCTCTTTGCAGGCTAGCTTTTGCTGCTAGTCTTTTTACTGTGCCCCCCTACACCATCGCATGGTCCTTTTCCATGAGATGTAGCAAAGAAATGCCATTCTGCTTCCAATCCAAAATCTGATTTATGGTGACATAAATTAATAAAGTTTTTAAAATTTTTATATTGTGACGCAGCTCCATCAGAAAAATATATAATTTTTGTTATTGGGAATTTGAGTTCTTTTTTAAAAAATTCAATAAGTTTTTTTTTAAATAAATGGACTGCAACAGTGTCATGCTTCAAGCAGTTTGAAATCACAACAAAACTTATGTGTTGTGTTTCCCCAGCTTCTTTGTAGTAGGAAAGAAAGGGATGTAATGTAGCTTGGGAGTTATTCCAGTGGTACCCTTGTGCTGCATCCTGAAGAAGGAATGAGTAATTTTCAGCAAAATCGCATACTACTAAGATTTCACCATCTTTTAGTTCTTCTTTTTTAGTTGAACAAAATTGTGCCTGCTTTTTTGCTATGAAATCATGTTTTTTTAAATTGAGAAGACTTAAGGTAAAAGTGTCTATAAATTCTTGAGTTGTTCTTGAAACAAGCTCTAAAGTTGAGCGATCAGTTGAGAGCCACTGCTTGTAATTTACCTCACCAATCATATTGTCATCCAAAATTTTAGTAACATATAGTTTTTTTTTAAATAAATGGACTGCAACAGTGTCATGCTTCAAGCAGTTTGAAATCACAACAAAACTTATGTGTTGTGTTTCCCCAGCTTCTTTGTAGTAGGAAAGAAAGGGATGTAATGTAGCTTGGGAGTTATTCCAGTGGTACCCTTGTGCTGCATCCTGAAGAAGGAATGAGTAATTTTCAGCAAAATCGCATACTACTAAGATTTCACCATCTTTTAGTTCTTCTTTTTTAGTTGAACAAAATTGTGCCTGCTTTTTTGCTATGAAATCATGTTTTTTTAAATTGAGAAGACTTAAGGTAAAAGTGTCTATAAATTCTTCAGTTGTTCTTGAAACAAGCTCTAAAGTTGAGCGATCAGTTGTCATCCAAAATTTTAGTAACATATAGTTTTAGTTCGTCTATTTTAGAAAAACATTCTGAGCATTCATCAAAATAGCACTCATAAGTTGGAGGGTCACATGTAATGAATGATAGACATGTTTTGTAATCATCTAAATGCAGGTCACTGTCTTTTGTCAACTGTGGTAGCCTTGTACCAATAATCATCAGTTTAACATTTTGATGATGTGTGCAAACACACACACTGTGAGTTCCTGCACCACCAGCTAATACACACTCGTTGGGTCTCAGCTCAGCAAATTTTGAAAAGCCAATCTTAGTGTCTGGGTATTTTGTTTTAAATAAATGCTAAATTTCTTTTAAATTTCCAAAAATTAAGTATTTTTGTTCATGAGTTTTCTGTCCATCTTTTCTAACACTCTTGAAATCTTTTTTTCCCTGGCATAATTCTGCTTACTTCTTCATTTTTATAAAAGTCTTCTACTACTTTAATTGTTTCTGATGGAAATGTACCTTTTCTTTTGCTTGGCAATGACCCCGTAAGGGGCGCGGCGATTTGCCATCCTGGCCGCTGTGCTGACGGGATCCAGCGTTCCGTCCGGCCACAGCTTAGCCTCTCTTCTTTCCTTCAGATAGCCCCATTTCTTCCCTACCTCGTCGCTTTTCATACAACCTCTCCCACAACTTTCTCTGGTAAGCCTCTAATTTCACAGGGTAGAATGCTGACCTTCTTCTCAAGCCAACCACCCCGGATCGGGGCTGAGGGGGGAGGGGACATTGTTCCCTAACCCCTCAGCTCCGGTTTGGGATGGGGGTTTTTAACAACCTGCTTCATCCCCACCCATACCTTCATCACATCCCTTTTCCTCTCCTGTTCAAAATCTATCTTTTTTACGCCGTGTTCAAGGTGGAGCCGCCATGCCGAAGGACTGCCAGGCCACCAGGTGGGAGGGGTGGTCCCAAATGGCGGCGCCGGGCCTGTAAGCACCTCTTGCAGTGCGGGCTACTGCAAGAGGTGGTGAGCGATTGCGTCCCGTAAAACAAAGAGGGTCACCATGCCCAATGATGAAAAAAAAAACATCTTCCCTTAATTCCCCCTAAAACAACGGAGCCACCCTCGTGCAGCTCCACAGAAAAGATGGAGGTCCCCCCCCCCCTCTGCTTGCGCAGGGGACCCTCCATACCTCTTTAACCGGAGAGGAGGCTTACTCCTCTCCTATGCCTACGGGTGTAGGGGACTCCCCCTCACCCCTTCTCTGGAGGTGCTTTCGGGCACCTCCCAATCTCCAGCGGCAGTCCCTCCTTTGCTTTCTAAGGGGACTGCCAAGAAAGCCAGCAGGCAGCCCATTGCCGACCGCCCCTCGTGCAAGCGGCTCGGTAGGGCAAACCCCCTTATGGGGGAGAGGGAAGCCAGGTTCCTTCTGTCGCTTCCCTCAAAAGACCTGCTGGCAAAAATATTAAACCTTGCCGGGGTCAAGGCCTGTGCCTCCCCACTAAAGACTTATGATGCTGCCAAGGGAACCTGCGATGTCCTGGAAGGGGATGGCCAACTGGAGGCCCCTCCTGTGATAGACATGGTCCTTGAGGAAAACCAGCCTCAGATGGTAGGGCCTTCCATAGCGGGGGGGAGTCCGGGTTCGGTGCTTGGCGCCGAGCCCGGATGCAAGGTCCTCATCAAACGGCTGTGTATTCTCAGGCAGTACAAGGAGGGGAGGGATCTCCTCCGGATGATGCCCCTGCGACCACCAGGACCTTCTCCATTTCGGAGAAGGAGGACCTGGCTGAGGCCGGTCCATCTGGCCTGGGGGCTTCTACCGGCGGGGGTGAGAAGCGGGTTCATTCCCCGCCCTCCTCTCCAAAAAAGAAAAGGACGAAAAAGACCAAAAAGACGAAGAAGACTTGGGGCTCCTCTCCATCCGCGGGGGCTACGGGGACGGATGGGTCTGCTGCCACTTTGGCAAGCGACCAAGCCAAGATCGGCACATCCGGCCCCTCTGCCCCCCCGGGTACGGAGCTCCTGACGATGACAAAGCCAAAAGTGCACTGGGCGGAGCCTCGATGACATCGGGGCCCCTCATTCAGAGGTTACCTGGCGTTTTCGAGCCCGCTGGCTTCAAACGCTTCCTCGTTATTCGCTCCACTGATGGCACCATGTTGTCCAAGGGCAACATGATCCATCAGAGGAGAGGATTGGCTAGTGCAATTGGTAGAGAGCCGAAGGTAACCCGTTTCTCGGACGGGAGCCTTATGGCGAATCCAGCCGAGGCGGCCAAGATAAGTGCTCTTCGGACACTTCATGGCACCCCGGTGAGTGTGACGCCGCACTCTACCATGAACTTTGTGAAAGGAGTAGTTTATGCGAGGGAACTCGTTGACTACTCCATTGAGGACATCACCCTAGAGCTGGCCGACCATGGGGCGGTCAAGGTCGAACGTGTGATGAGAAAACAGGGAGGGGCCTCGAGACCCAACCCTACACTCTTCGTCACGTTCGACTGTGACAAGCTTCCTGAGTCGGTGCGTGCCGGTTGGTACCGCTACCGCGTGAAGGCATTCGTGCCACTGCCGCGGCGGTGCTATTACTGTCACCGCTTCGGCCATACGAATCGCTCATGTAGACGTACAAAGTCGGGGTCACCCAAAGTATGTGTAAATTGCTCCAAGGTCGCACACGATAAGTCCAAATCGTGTGTGACAAGTGTGTCATTTGCGGAGAGCCGCACCCTGCTTCTTCTAGGCAATGTGGTGCATATCTCCTTGAGAAAGAAATCCTGGCCGTTCAGGCCCAGGATCGACTCTCATTCAGCGAGGCAAAGGACTTGGTCCTGGCGCGCCCGGCTCTGCCTGGGACGTCATATGCCTCAATAGTTAGAAAGGCACCCTCTGCTCCTGGCCCATCCAGGCCAACGAGCACGGTTGTTTCCGCGCCCATTCAGAGCCCTTCTGCGGGCTCTACCCAACCTGGGCGCTCCCCTGGTAAAGCTGGCGGCAAGAATTGTTCATACCCAGCCCCGGCTAAAACCAGGGCTCCCCCCTCTTCCCCCAGCGTGACCGTTTCCCGTAAGGCGAAACGGCCACGCTCCTCCACCGAATCGTTAGACTCACAGGAGGCAACACCCTTGAAGATGGTCGCTAGGCCATCTTCCGGGGTTCCTAAAGCTGTTGCCCGAAAGGAGGACACCAACAAAGGAGCTTCGGCCCCTTCGCCCACGCCCCGAGATGGAGCGAGTGGCTCGGAGACGGTGGTTCCTCGAAAAGAGGGCCCCCCGCCTCCGAATCCGCAACGCCCGCCTAAGGTTTCGAGGCGGAGGGAGAAAAGACTCGCAGGGCGAGCCCACCCTCCCCCAATAAGTCCTCGAAGGTGACAGCGCCTTCAGCGCTTTGTCCGGCCAACAGCGCCCGGGGTTCTGCCCCCGGGAAGCGTACGGTCATTACCGTGAGGGTCTTCAATTCGAGGAGGGCCCCCGCGTCTCCTCCGAGCTAGGCCTGGAGGGCATATTTCTTAAATGGAATTGCCGTGGACTCCGGGCCAACTGGGAGGAGCTGCGGAGGCTTGTCTCGTCCCGTTCCCCGTTAGCTATTTTTTTGCAGGAGACCATGCTAGGCGTGTGCCCGCTGCCTGCCCTCCCGGGGTATAAGGGTCTTGCGACCCCACCACCGCGGGATGGTCGGGCTGGGGGATGCGCGGTTTACACCCGGCATGATGTCTCCGTTCTTCCTTTCTCTTTAGATACCTCCTTTCTCTTTAGATACCTCCTTTCTCTTTAGATACCTCCTTTCTCTTTAGATACCTCCTTTCAGGCAGTGGCTGTGCAGCTGCACCTGGATAGGAGGTATACTATCATTTCTGCGTACATTCCACCGTCAGCTGACTTCGACGCGGGGGACTTCCGCCGAGTCGTGGCACGGTTGCCGAGGCCCTATCTCTTGCTTGGAGATCTGAACGGCAGGCATCCTCTCTGGGGAGATTACTCCATAAATCCCAGGGGACAAGTCCTTGCCGATCTGATCGAAGAGTTTGAGATGGGTGTCCTAAACGTGGATGAGTTTACGCATCACTGTCCGAGAACCGCTTCATTTTCTTGCCTTGACCTATCTTTGTGCTCTTCGGATGCACAGCCTGATTTTGATTGGGGGGTGGTCGATGACCTCCATGGTAGTGAACACTTTCCCATTCAAATATCATTTTCAGGGCAACTGCCGCCTGAGAGACCACCTCGGTGGTGCTTAGCGCGGGCGCGGTGGCCTGCATTTCAGGAAATGACTGAATTCTCTATCTCAGTCGAGGAGTTTAGGTCGGTAGATGAGGCCGTTGAGTTGTTCTCCGGTAACCTCATCGCCGTGGGCCTGACTACTATTCCTAGGACGTCTGGCCGTTTTGCACGCCGACCACTCCCATGGTAGTCGGCCGAGAGTGAGACGGCCCGCAAACAGAAGCGTTATGCCTACATGTGCTATAAGCGCCGCCCGAACTATTTCACTGTCGCTGAATTTCGTCGGGCTAGGGCTAGGTTCCGGTATATTTCGAAGCACGCCCGCCGCTCTTCTTGTCGGGCATACGTGTCTTTACTTAACGGGAAGACCCCTTTAGCTGAGGTGTGGAAGCGAGTCAAAAGGATTCGGGGCAAGTTCTCGCAGGACCCCCCTCCCGTTCTCCAGGAGAATGGGACCGTAATCTCGGACCCCGCGTCCGTGGCGGAATCCTGAGCGACCGCTTTTTCCGCATTCTCTAGCCGGGATGCTGCTCCGCCAGCATTCAATGCACGTCGTGATGTCGCGGAAGGCCGCCAGCTGGACTTTACCTCCAGAGGCGGATAACCCTTCAACGACAAGTTTACTGTGAATGAGTTGCGTTCTGCTCTCGCTTCGTGCGCGGACACCGCGCATGGTCCGGACGATGTCCCGTACGCCATGCTTCGACACCTGGGTGAGCGAGGCATGGCCTTTCTGTTAGATTTGTTCACAGGATCTGGGTGGAAGGTCTTCTTCCAGACTCCTTGCGAATCGCTACTGTGCTCGCCTTTCGCAAGCCCGGGAGAGATCACTACTCCGACCGGTTTCCGCCCAATCTCTCTAACCTCTTGCGTGTGCAAGTTGATGGAGAAATTGGTAAATGTTAGATTAGCCTATTTCCTGGACAGCGGAGGCCATCTGTCTTCTGCACAGTGCGGCTTCCGTAAGTTCCACTCCACGTCGGATGCTCTGCTCCGCACCACATGGCGATACGGTATCATGGAGACTCTCCACACGATGGGGGCGAGGGGACGCCTCCCAACGTTTATATCTGAATTTTTGCGAGATCGTCGATTCCGCGTACGGGTGGGGGGAGCCCTCTCCGACCCAAAGGAGCAGGAAGAGGGTGTCCCGCAGGGAAGTGTCCTCAGTGTCACACTCTTTGCCCTGAGCATCAACGGCATCACCTCGGTGCTGCCGGAAGATGTTCTCGCTACGCTCTACGTGGACGACCTTTCGATCTCTTTTGGCGCGGCCCAGATGCCAACTCTGGAGCGTCGACTCCAACAGGCATTGAACCGCGTCTCTCGCTACGCCGAAGCGCACAGGTTTCGGTTTTCTTTGTCCAAGACTAAGGTGGTGCACTTCTGCCGCCATCCACGGCTTCACCCCGACCCAGATTTGTTTCTTAATGGGGTGCGCCTGGATGTGGTTGAGTCGCACCGTTTCCTTGGTCTTGTATTCGACCGATGCCTCACCTGGGAGGCTCATATTCGCAGCCTTAGCGTCTCTTGTACCCGCGCCATGGACATTCTCCGTTCCGTGACGTTCAGCGCTTGTGGCGCTGATAGGGCTACTGTTTTACTTTTTTATCGATCCTTTGTTCGCTCGAAGCTCGACTACGGATGCGAGTTTTATGCATCCGCAGCCGAGCGTTTATTGCGGAAGGTGGATTCGATCCACCACACCGGCCTTCGCCTGGCGACCGGTGCCTTCGGCACTTCCCCCATTGAGAGCCTGTTGGTCGATGCTGGGGAGATGCCACTCGCTCTGCGCCGCGTGCAGTGCATCACTCGCCTGTACGCGCGAGCCCGGCGCCTCCCTCAGTCGCCAACAGCTCTCACTGCATCCGCAGCTGATCTCGATGGTGCCTATGCCGCCGAGAGACGCCAGTCATACCCTAAACCGGGTTTAGAGCCAGGAAACCTCTTCTAGAGGTAGATATAACTCTCGGGCCGGTGACGCCCCTGGTTCTGCCCAGGACGCCACCCTAGAGGGTACCACATTTGGCTATTTGTCGCCACGCCTCTGCTCCCAAAGCTTGTACTGCGCCCGGGAGTATTGCGTTCGACCTTTTTGGAGCACACATCGTGTCACGCTGGTACCGTGCCAGTGTATACGGATGGCTCCAAGTCCCAAGAGGGGGTCGGCTTCCACGCCGTATCCCCTCTGTTTGAAGTCAGCGGGGCTCTACCAGGCGCTGCGTCTGTCTTCACGGCCGAGCTGGTGGCAATACACGACTCGGTACGGGAGATTACGCGACGTGCCCGGTTCGGAGACCAGATTGTGATCTATTGCGACTCACAAAGCGCCCTGAGGGCTCTCGGAGCATTGGAATCTCCGCATCCCCTGGTTCGCGAATGCCGTGACGCCACGGTTTTGGCGAGCCGGGCAGATGTCGAGATTATCTTCTGCTGGGTTCCTGGACATGTAGGAATTGCGGGGAATGAGCGCGCCAAAGAGTCCGCGAGGACTCTGCGACCGGACCAGCGTTTCGCTCTTCCTCACACTGACTACATGGTTGGAATACGGGCAGCTCTTCGGACTTGCTTGGCAAAGAAGATGGGAGACGGTCGAAGGGAACTTAAAGTTGCGTGCCATTGCGCCGCGACTATTCCCATGGACCTATCCCCCAATGCCGCGGCGGCTTCAGGTTGCTTTCTGTCGTCTCCGAATCGGGCACACTCGTGTGACGCATCGCTATTTGATGGAGCGCTCGCCTGCGCCCTATTGCAACGACTGCGTCGTCCCCCAGACTGTTCGGCACATTATTGTCGAATGTCCCAGTCTGGGTGATCTTCGCGCACGACACCTGTCCCGGTACCGGGATGGGTGGGGTCGCTACCGCCTGTCCCTTGTACTCGGGACGAGTGCGTGTACTTTGACTGGTGGACTTATTGACTTTTTGGGGGAGGCCGGCCTTCTCCCTTTCATTTAACCCGGTTTAATTGTTGTTGTTTTTGTTATTGCTTTGTTATTGTTATTGTTATTTCTTTTTATTATTGTTATTTCTTTTTATTGTTGTTTCCTGTTCAATTTTTTAAAGTAGCCTAGAACTAGGCTGTTTGTTTACGGCGACTTATGCCTAAGTCGGCAGTCGCCAGATAGCCCCTTAAAAAAAAAAAAAAAATGCTTGGCAATGACATTATTCCTTCTTCCATTGCTAGTTTTTTAGCTTGTCTGGCCATGTAATTAGTCACATTAAATTCAGATTTAATTTTGGATAAGCTCCAGCTTTTTGGCAAAACAGTTAAGATTTGCAGCTGCTCAGACCTTTTACTCGTAGTTTGAAATATCTCCTTCGGTTGATTTATCATTTCTTCACCATCTTTACTTGATTCTGTTCTAGAAGACTCTGGGTCTTGATCCAAGGGTAATGGATATTTTGTTGCAGAGCCTACAGTTCTGAGTTTACTTGAAATGGATTTTTGAATTTTATTCATTTTATCTGAACTCTATTTTTTTACTACATCCATTTTAAATTTCTTGACTGGTGACTCTCCAATAGCTATTAATGATTTATTTAATTCAGTTAATGCTTCTTGTGATTCTTCCTGTTCAGTAATTGGCTCAATTTCCATTCTTTCTTCTGAAAGGCTTGGTTCGTATTTTGAGATGAAGAACTATCATCATCAGCTATCTTTTTTCTGCAGTTATCACTGATTTTTTGGTCCTTAAAACTTTTAAATTTTGGATATTCTCTTATTAAGTCTTCTGAAATTAGTCTCAGATTTTTCTTTATTAATTTTTTGTGACCTTTGTAAGGATCGCAGCAATACTTAATATTTAAAAAATGCTTTCTCTTCTCATCTATAATAATTTGTTAAAATACAAATAATTGGTAATGCAAATTATTAATTACTTTATCTAAATATTAAACTTTCTGAAAAAAAAGAAAAAAATTTAAATTAGCTTTCATAGTTTATAAAGAACACCTAATAGGTAAAATTTATAACATAAAAATAGGTAAAAATTGGCATACCAATGGTTACAAAATTGATCATAACTCCTGATATAATGAAAAACCCAGAATGAAATTTATCTAATATTGTAGTCTAGAGGCATATATATTTATAAAAAAATTACACAAAAATTTATTGATACCAATATATTTCTTTAAAGGTCAAAAGTTGACCTTTAAGGTCAAAAAAACTTTTTTATCAAAAATTAATTTTGCTGTTAAAAATGTTTAGAGCAACCCTTAAGCTTTTAAAAAAATACATAATTCATTGTTTTATGTGCTATAATAAGGGAGAAATAATTTTTTTTCAAATGCTGGTATCAAGAAATTTGACAATTTTTCTCAACTTTGACAGGTTATAACTTTTGAGCTATTCAAAATTGAGGGCTGGGAAGTGTCTCATTGTTTTTCTCTCATCGAATTCAACCTGTATACCAATTTTCATCAAAATCGGTGATGGTGACTTAAAATTTCCCCCCAAATTGGTTGATTTCATATAGAATGACCCTATAGCAGAATCTTCCATAGGAGTGAACTTGGGTGCTGTGCCTAACACTGATCCTAGCTCTACTCCTGTGCAAGCTTCTCTATGCATAGCATGGTTCCCTGAAGACTCAGAAGTTGAGGAGGGAAGGGAACACTTTCCCTGGTTGGTGACAATTTGACAGCCAACACCTTCTCTCTTGGAAAAAGATTTTGATGAGGCTGGTCTCCGACAAGCCTAGGAAGAATAAGATGCAGGGGCTCTGGGGACAGATAGGTCCACTGCTTCTGCAAGCAACCAGGCCAAGATCGGCTGGTGTGTTCCCAAGGCACCCACAGGGGGGGGGGGACTAAGACAAGTTGCAAGGGGCAGAGTAGAGCCTTGATTACATCAGGCCTCCTTATTGAGAGATTACTTGGCATTTTTGAGCCCACTGGCTTTAAATGCTTTCTGGCTGGCTATTTGCTCCACTGATGGCAGCATATTAGAAAAGGGCAACATGATCCATCAAATGAGAGCATTAGCTAGTTTGATTGGTATAGAGCCAAAGGTGACTCATTTCTCAGATAGAATCTTTCTGGCAAATGCATTGGATCCCCCCCCATGCGGTGCCCTTCGGATACTTAATGGCTCATCGGTGAGTGTAACACTGCATTCTACCATTAACTTCGTGAAAGGAGCGGTTTACAGGGGTAACTTGTGGACTACTTCAGAGAAGACATCACCATAGATCTGGACAGCCATGGAGTGGTCAAGGTTGAATGTATGATGAGAAAACGGAGGGGCTTAGAGACCCACCTCTGCACTCATCATGTTGAACTGTGAAAGGCTCCCTGAGTTGATGCATGCTGGTTGGTATTGCTGGCCACTCCAGGCCTACGAGCACATTCAATTTACATGCTTATTTGCAACTCTTCTGCAGGTTCTAGTCATCCCAGTCATCCCTGATAGAGCTGGTGGCACAGATCATTCACACCCAGCCTTTACTAAAACCAGGCTTCCTTTCCCTCCCCCAGTGTGACTGTTTCCCGTTAAAGTGAAACACACCCCTGAAGATGGTCCTCAGCAATACCAACCGGTATGCACCAACTCAAGGGTTTCTGAAACTCCTCCCCACCCCACCCAAGGCTAGACTGAGTGACTTGGAGATGGTGGATCCTTGGATTCTCCAAAAGAGGGAGCCCCATTTTCAAAGTTGCCTCCCTTGCCAAAGGTTTTGAGGTAGAGGAAAAGAATCGTATAGTGAGCCCAACCTCCCCCGATAAGTCCACAAAGGCGACACCGCTTTGTTCAGCCAACAGAGCCCAGAGTTCTGCCTCCAGGAAGCATATGGCCATTCCTGTGAGGGTCTTCTCTTTGAAGAGGGCCCCACCACCCATATCTCTTAGCTACTCATGAAGGGCATATTCCTTCAGTGGAATTTCTGCAGAATCTGGCCTAACTGGGAGGAGCTGCAAAGGCTCGTCTGCTCCCATTCGCTATCTTTTTGCAGATCATGCTGGACAAGTCCCCCCTGTCCACCATTGCAGGGTATAAGTATTTTGCGACACCACCACCACTGATTGGAGGGTGGGCATATTAGGCATGCATGGTGTCTCCATTGTTATCTTTGTTTAAGTACCTCCTTTTCAGGCAGTATCAGTGCAGCTCTAGCATAGCCAACTTCAATGAGGAGGACTGCTGTCATATCGTGGCAAGGTTAGAGGCCCTTTCTAATGCTTGGGGATTTGAACGATAGATACCCCTTCTGGGAAGACTACTCAATCAATCCCAGAAGTCACATCCTTAACAAGCTGGAGATAAGTGTCTTGAATGTGGATGAGTTTATTCATCACTGTCTGAGAACTGCTTCATTTTCCTGTCTTGATCTATCCTTGTGCTCTCCGGACACATAGCTTATTTTGGGTGAGAGGTGATAGATGGATCTCCTTGTTAGTGATCATTTTTCCATTTTCGTGTTTGGTGCAGGTGCGGTGGTCTGCATTTCAGGAAATGACTTGTGTCTGTCCCAGTTAAGTTTAGGTCAGTGGATGAGGTTGTTGAGTTCTCTGGCAACCTCAGTGCTGTGGGCTTAACTACTATTCCTGGAGCTTCTGTGGTGTTCAGCCGAATGTGAGATGCCCCTCAAACTTGAGCGTTATGCTTACATGCACTATAAGCGCCACCCGAATGATTTCACTCAGTGAATTTTGTCAAGCTAGGGCTAGCTTCTGCTAAGTTTTAGAAGCATGCCAGTCACTGCTCCTGGTGGGTATACATTTCTTCACTTAACTGGACAACCCCTCTTGCAGAGGTGTGGAAGTGAGTTGAAGGATTTGGGATGCTGCTCCATAAGCATTCAATGCACCTCGCAATGTCTCTGAAGGCCGCCGACTGGACTTTACCTCCTAAGGCAGAGAACCCTTCAATGATAGGTTTACATTGAGTTGCCTTCCGCTCTTGCTTCATGTGCGAACACTGCCCTTTGTCAGAATGATTTCCCTTATCCCATGCTTTGACACCTAGGTGAGCGAGGCTTTGCCTTTCTGTTAGATATGTTCAACAGAGGGTATCCTCTCATGCTAGTGGCAAATAGCTACTGTGCTCACTTTTCACATACCCTGGAAAGATCACTCTGCCCAGACTAGTTTCATACCATTCTCTCTAGCCCTCTGGACAGTGGAGGCCACTTGTCCTTTGCACAGTGTAGCTTGCACAAGTTTCACTCCACATCGGTTGCTCTACTTCATCTAGAAAATGCCATATGCAAGGCCTTCCTTCGTAGACATCACTACACCACAGAGTTTTCCAATTTGGGGAAGGTCTATGATACCCCATGGCAATACAATAACATGCAGCCTCTCCACACGCTGGGGATGAGGGGATGACTCCCAATCTTTATTTGTAAGTTTTTGCCAGATCATTGATTCCTGATACGGGTGGGGGAGTCCTCTCCAGCCCACTGGAGCCAGAAGAGATCTTTCAGTTATCCAATTAAAAATTTTTAAACCTCTCATATGCGGAACCTTTTCAAAGTTTGAAAATCAATTTTAGCAGGAGCGCCCGCCCCCCCTGCTCAAATTTGGCAGCCAGCAATGTTTTTTTTGTGTGTCTGGACATAGGTTAGACCACTAGTAAAATACACCATCACGCAGCTGATCACAAACCACTCTCTCTTCCTCCCTCCTTCCTCCAATTAAACTAAGTAATACAGCATTTCCTAGATAATCTAGAATTAAAATCCCTTTTATAACTACTTTCTTCCTATCTCTAAGTTAAGGTCCTCCCTCACATTGTTTTTTAATAAAGTCCTTTAATGTTTTAGAAAAATCAATTTTATAGATTCTAAGATAATTTTGTTGGAATATTTGTGGTATTTTAAATCTTCTGTGCAAACTTGATATTTATACCAAAGTAAGTAGTATTGGTTATTCTTTTCTTTTTTTTAGCATTGGGCGCTGCATATGGAACAGCCAAATCAGGGGTGGGCATTGCTGCCATGTCAGTAATGCGACCAGAGCTTATCATGAAATGTATTATTCCTGTTGTAATGGCTGGTATCATTGCTATTTATGGACTGGTAGTAGCTGTTCTCATTGCTGGAAAACTAGATAAACCTTCAGTATATTCGCTATATGAGTAAGTATTGGTATCTAATTTTTAGTGGAATATTTTTTATTATTTATTATTACATTGATTATTTTTCTGCAGAATATTCATCATTGAAATGTCCTTTTCAGAGGATTTGTCCATCTTGGAGCTGGGCTCTCTGTTGGTCTCTCTGGCTTAGCTGCTGGTTTTGCTATTGGTATTGTTGGTGATGCTGGTGTTCGTGGGACTGCCCAGCAGCCACGACTTTTTGTTGGAATGATCCTTATTCTTATCTTTGCTGAGGTAAGTAAAAAAAAATTTAATAAATTTACAAATGGCTGTTTTCCCATATCCCTGTATCGTGAGGTTTACATTCTCTCTGCCTTAATGCCCAAAAATAATCCTGGTGACTGAGTGGAATTCCCATATCTTTGATTACTATTTAAGGGAAGCTGATGCATTTCTTCTATCAAAGGTGCCACAGTTACCCCACCACCACCCCACTACCCTGCTCAGAATGTCTCCTTTCACATCAGCTTGCTGGTTCCCAGTGGGATTTTGACATAGGGATACCCAATACCCAGGTCTGCACAGTTTTTATTGTTCACTCATTAGAGTTAGAAGTTCTTCCTTATGGGAATCTGGGATTATGAATTCCAGTTACCAGCTATAACTTATGGTGAGAGAATAGGCTAATGATCTCAATACCATGTAAGGGGCACAACGATTTGCCTTCCTGGCCACCGTGCTGACGAGACTCAATTCCCCTACAACCTCTCCCATAACTTTCTCTGGTCAGCCTCTATTTTCACATGGTAGATGCTGACCTTTTCAACCAACTATCCCGGATAGGGGCTGAGGGGGGAGGGGACAATGATCCCTAACCCATGAGCTCCGGTTTGGCATGGTGGATTTTTAACAACCTGCTTCATCCCCACCCATACCTTCCTCACATCACTTTTCTTTCTCTCTTCACACTCTATCAATTTTACACCGTGCCTAAAGTAAGCTGTCAAAGACTTGATTTATTGTTAGAAAAGCTTATTAAAGTAAATCGCCTAACAGGAATAGAAGCAGATTCCATAAAAGAATCTCATTCTAAATTGATTGAGAATCCGTTTTTTAAAGAAATATGTTGTAATTATGACTTTGAAAAAGATCAATTAGATTCATTTTTCTCAACAATTTTTAAATCGGTTAACATTACAAATGATTATCAAGATTTTGTTAATATGATACTTAAAATGTTTCATGGCAATGCCTCAGTTAAGAGAGGATTTTCAATAAATAAATATTCCATGGACAGTAATTTACATGATTAGTCATTAGTTGCAAGAAGAACTATATGTGATGAAATCAGAGGTGGATTGGGATCCGTCTTGTTTTGAAATAGACAAACGGTTGTTATTAAGCTGTTGTAATGCTTGTGCATATTATAAGGATCACCTCGAGGAACAAGAGAAAAAAAATATGGAACAAAGAAAAGCAATGGAAGAAATAAGAGAATTTGAAGGAAAAAAACCCGTAAGGGGCGCGGCGATTTGCGATCCTGGCCGCCGTGTTGACGGGACTCAGCACCCCGTCCGGCCCCAGCTTAGCCTCTCTTCCTTCCTTCAAAACACTTGTTTCCTCTCTTTTCATACAACCTCTCCCACAACTTTCTCTGGTCAGCCTCTAATTTCACAGGGTAGATGCTGACCTTCTCAAGCCAACCGCCCCGGATCGGGGCTGAGGGGGGAGGGGACAATGTTCCCTAACCCCTGAGCTCCGGTTCGGGATGTGTTTTTTTTAACAACCTGCTTCATCCCCACCCATACCTTCCTCACATCCATTTTCCTCTCCTCTTCACATTCTATCCATTTTTATGCCGTGTCTAAGGTGGAGCCGCCATGCCATGTGGCGAATCCCGCCGAGGCGACCAAGATAAGCGCTCTTCGGACACTTCATGGCACCCCGGTGAGTGTGACGCCACACTCTACCATGAACTTTGTAAAAGGAGTAGTTTATGCGAGGGAACTCGTTGACTACTCCATTGAGGACATCACCCTAGAGCTGGCCGACCATGGGGCGGTCAAGGTCGAACGTGTGATGAGAAAACAGGGAGGGGCTTCGAGACCCACCCCTACACTCTTCGTCACGTTCGACTGTGACAAGCTCCCTGAGTCGGTGCGTGCCGGTTGGTACCGCTACCGCGTGAAGGCATTCGTGCCACTGCCGCGGCGGTGTAATTACTGTCACCGCTTCGGCCATACGAATCGTTCTTGTAGACGTGCAAAGTCGGGGTCACCCGAAGTTTGTGTAAATTGCTCCAAGGCCGCATTACGATAAGTCCAAATAGTGTGTGGCCAAGTGTTTCAATTGCGGAGGGCTGCACCCTGCTTATTTGAAGCAATGTAGTGCGTATCTCCTTGAGAAAGAAATCCTGGCCGTTCAGGCCCAGGATCGACTTTCATTCCGCGAGGCTAAGGACTTGGTCCTGGCGCGCCCGGCTCTGCCTGGGATGTCATATGCCTCAATAGTTAGAAAGGCACCCTCTGCTCCTGGCCCATCCAGGTCAATGAGCACGGTTGTTTCTCCGGGCTCTACTCAACCCGGGCGCTCCCCTGGTAAAGCTGGTGGCAAAAAGGGTTCACAGCCAGCCCCGGCTAAAACCAGGGCTTCCCCCTCTTCCCCCAGCTTGACCGTTTCCCGTAAGGCGAAACGGCCACGCGCCTCCACCGACTCGTTAGACTCACATGAGGCAACACCCCTGAAGATGGTCGCTAGGCCATCTTCCGGGCTTCCTAACGCTGTCCCCCGAAAGGAGGACACCAACAAAGGAGCTTCGGCTCCTTCCCCCACGCCCCGAGGTGGAGCGAGTGGCTCGGAGACGGTGGTTCCTCGAAAAGAGGGCCCCCCGCCTCCAAAGCCGCAACGCCCGCCTAAGGTTTCGAGGCGGAGGGAGGAAAAGACTCGCATGGCGAGCCAACCCTCCCCCAATAAGTCCTCGAAGGCGACACCGCCTTCAGCGCTTTGTCTGGCCAACAGCACCCGGGGTTCTGCCCCCGGGAAGCGTACGGCCATTTCCGTGAGGGTCTTCAGTTCGAGGAGGGCCCCCGCGTCTCCTCCGAGCTAGGCCTGGAGGGCATATTCCTTCAATGGAATTGCCGTGGACTCCGGGCTAACTGGGAGGAGCTGCGGAGGCTCGTCTCGTCCCGTTCCCCGTTAGCTATCTTTTTGCAGGAGACCATGCTAGGCGCGTGCCCCCTTCCCGCCCTCCCGGGGTATAAGGGTCTTGCGACCCCACCACCGCGGGATGGCTGGGCTTGGGGATGCGCGGTTTACACCCGGCATGATGTCTCCGTTCTTCCTTTCTCTTTAGATACCTCCTTTCAGGCAGTGGCTGTGCAGCTGCTCCTGGATAGGAGGTATACTATCATTTCTGCGTACATTCCACCGTCAGCTGCCTTCGACGCGGGGAACTTCCGCCGCGTCGTGGCACGGTTGCCGAGGCCCTATCTCTTGCTTGGAGATCTGAACGGCAGGCATCCTCTCTGGGGAGATTACTCCATAAATCCCAGGGGACAAGTCCTTGCCGATCTGATCGAAGAGCTTGAGATGGGTGTCCTAAACGTGGATGAGTTTACGCATCACTGTCCGAGAACCGCTTCATTTTCTTGCCTTGACCTATCTTTGTGCTCTTCGGATGCACAGCCTGATTTTGATTGGGGGGTGGTCGATGACCTCCATGGTAGTGATCACTTTCCCATTCAAATATCATTTTTAAGGCAACTGCCGCCTGAGAGCCCACCTCGGTGGTGCTTGGCGCGGTGGCCTGCATTTCAGGAAATGACTGAATTCTCTATCTCAGTCGAGTAGTTTAGGTCGGTAGATGAGGCCGTTGAGTTTTTCTCTGGTAACCTCATCGCCGTGGGCCTGACTACTATTCCTAGGACGTCTGGCCGTTTTGCACGCCGACCACTCCCATGGTGGTCGGCCGAGTGTGAGACGGCCTTCAAACAGAAGCATTATGCCTACATGCGCTATAAGCGCCGCTCGAACGATTTCACTGTCGCTGAATTTCGTCGGGCTAGGGCTAGGTTCCGGTATATTTCCAAGCACGCCCGCCTCTCTTCTTGGCGGGGCATACGTGTCATCACTTAACAGGAAGACCCCTTTAGCAGAGGTTGGGGCAAGTTCTCCAGGAGAATGGGAGCGCAATCTCGGACCCCTCGTCCCTGGCGGAATCCTTCGCGACCGCATTTTCTAGCCGGGATGCTGCTCCGCCAGCATTCAATGCAGGTCGTGATGTCGCGGAAGGCCGCCGGCTGGACTTTACCTCCTGAGGCGGAGAACCCTTCAACGACAAGTTTACTGTGAGTGAGTTGCGTTCCGCTCTCGCTTCGTGCGCGGACACCGCCCATGGTCCAGACGATGTCCCGTACGCCATGCTTCGACACCTGGGTGAGCGAGGCATGGCCTTTCTCTTAGATTTGTAAAACAGGATCTGGGTGGAAGGTCTTCTCCCAGACTCCTGGCGAATCGCTACTGTGCTCGCCTTTCGCAAACCGGCGAGAGATCACTCTACTCCGACCGCTTCCCGCCCAATCTCTCTAACCTCTTGCGTGTGCAAGTTGATGGAGAAATTGGTAAATGTTAGATTAGCCTTTTTCCTGGACAGCGGAGGCCATCTGTCTTATGCACAGTGCGGCTTCCGCAAGTTCCACTCCACGTCGGATGCTCTGCTCCGACTAGAAAATGCCTTCTGCGAGGCTTTCCTTCGTAGACAGCACTACGCCACGGTGTTTTTCGATCTGGAGAAGGCCTATGATACCGCATGGCGATACGGTATCATGGAGACTCTTCCACACGATGGGGGCGAGGGGACGCCTCCCAACGTTTATATCTGAATTTTTGAGAGATCGTCGATTCCGCGTACGGGTGGGGGGAGTCCTCTCCGGCCCAAAGGAGCAGGAAGAGGGTGTCCCGCAGGGAAGTGTCCTCAGTGTCACACTCTTTGCCCTAAGCATCAACAGCATCACCTCGGTGCTGCCGAAAGATGTTCTCGCTACGCTCTACGTGGACCACCTTTCGATCTCTTTTGGCGCGGCCCAGATGCCACCTCTGGAGCGTCTCTCCCTATGCCGAAGCGCACAGGTTTCGGTTTTCTTTGGCCAAGACTAAGGTGGTGCACTTCTGCCGCCATCCACGGTTTCACCCTGACTCAGATTTGTTTCTTAATGGGGTGCGCCTGGATGTGGTGGAATCGCACTGTTTCCTCGGTCTTGTATTCGAACGACGCCTTACCTGGGAGGCTCATATTCGCAGCCTTAGGGTCTCTTGTACCCGCGCCATGGACATTCTCTGTTCCGTGACGTTCAGCGCTTGGGGCGCTGATAGGGCTACTGCCCTACTTTTTTATCGATCCTTTGTTCGTTCGAAGCTCGACTACGGATGCGAGTTTTATGCATCCTCAGCCGAGCGTTTATTGCGGAAGGTGGATTCGATCCACCACACCGGCTTTCGCCTTGCGGCCGGTGCCTTCCGCACTTTCCCCATTGAGAGCCTGTTGGTCGATGCTGGGGAGATGTCACTCGCTCTGCGCCGCGTGCAGTGCATCACTCGCCTGTACGCGCGAGCCCGGCGCCTCCCTCAGTCGCCAACAGCTCTCACTGCATCCGCAGCCCATCTCGATGGTGCCTATGCCGCCGAGAGACGCCAGTCATACCCTAAGCCCTTTGGGTTTAGGGACAGGAAACTCCTTCGAGAGCTAGATTTAGCTCTCGGGCCGGTGGTGCCCCTGGTTCTGCGCAGGACGCCACCCTGGAGGGTACCACATTTGGCTATTTGTCGCCACGCCTCTACTCCCAAAGCTTGTACGGCGCCGGGAGTATTGCGTTCGACCTTTCTGGAGCACACCTCGTGTCACGCTGGAACCGTGCCAGTGTATACGGATGGCTCCAAGTCCCAAGAGGGGGTCGGCTTCCATGCTGTATCCCCTCTGTTTGAAGTCAGCGAGGCTCTACCAGGCGCTGTGTCTGTCTTCACGGCCGAGTTGGTGGCAATACACGACTCGGTACGGGAGATTACGCGACGTGCCCGATTCGGAGACCGGATTGTGATCTATAGCGACTCACAAAGCGCCCTGAGTGCTCTCGGGGCATTGGAATCTCCGCATCCCCTGGTTTAGCGATATTCGTGACGCCACGGTTTTGGCGAGCCGGGCAGATGTCGAGATTATCTTCTGCTTGGTTTCTGGACATGTAGGAATTGCGGGGAATGAGCGCGCCAAAGAGTCCGCGAGGACTCTGCGACCGGACCAGCGTTTCGCTCTTCCTCACACCGACTACATGGCAGGAATACGGGCAGCTCTTCGGACTGCTTGGCAAAGAAGATGGGAGACGGTCGAAGGGAACTTAAAGTTGCGTGCCATTGCGCCGCGACTGTTCCCATGGACCTATCCCCCAATGCCGCGACGGCTTCAGGTGGCTTTCTGTCGTCTCCGAATCGGACACACTCGTGTGACGCATCGCTATTTGATGTAGCCCTCGCCTGTGCCCTATAGCGACGACTGCGTCGCCCTCCAGACTGCGTCGCCCTCCAGACTGTTCGCCACATTCTTTTCGAATCTCCCAGTCTGGGTTATCTTCGCGCACGTTACCTGTCCCGGTACCGGGATGGGCGGAGTCGCTACCGCCTGGCCCTTGTACTCGGGATGAGTGCGTGCACTATGACTGGTGGACTTGTTGACTTTTGGGGGGAGGCCGGCCTTCTCCCTTGTATTTAACTTGTTTTTTTTTATTGTTTGTTGTTTTTTTTGTTTTTTTGTAGGTCGCAGGCTCCTGCGCCGGGGTGAGGGGGACCTCCCCGACGCCGGAGCTTGCTCTCTGATTGTTATCCCCTTTTTATTGTCGTTTCTGTTAAAAATTTTATTTTAAAGTAGCCTAGAACTGGGCTGTTTGTTTGCGGGGACTTATGCCCAAGTGGGCAGTCGCCAGATAGCCCCTGGAAAAAAATGAAGGAAAAAAAGGGGAAAATAATAGAAATTCAAATCCTAGAGGACCAAATTCTAACCTAAAAAAATATTTGGCGCGCAATTATGATTTTCTGTATATAACTTGCATATTGTATAACTTAATGTATATATATTTTTTTATTAAATATATAACAAAAGAAAGCAGACCATGAATCTGTTACTTCATAAAATTTATTATTGCTAAAAAATTGAATTTTGTTTTCTTATTTCTTTATTACTATTATATATTATTAGCACATTTCTTTTATATCAGGTAGGTATGGGTTGGGTCCTGGTGGGCTTTCTTTTATTTTTATAATTTTAAACAAGACTTTGATTCTTTACCAGAATTTCCTTTAGGTCAGGAAAAAGTCAGGGAATTTGAAATTGGAATTTCAGGGGACACCTGTATTCCCGCCCAATATTTTCTGCTCCCTGTGGTGTTTGGAGCAGGCGCGGTGGCTCGCATTTCAACAAATGACTGATTTCTCTGTTTGGATGATGGCCACTTTATGGCTGTGGGCCTAACTACTATTCCTAAAACGTCTGGTCATTTTGCACGCCGGCCGCTTCCTTGGTGCTCAGTCCAGTGCGAGTGAGACTGCCTTCAGACAAAAAGAAGCGCTATGCCTACTTTCACTATAAGGACCGCCCGAATGATTTCACCGTCGGTGATTTTCGTCGAGCTAAGGCTAGGTTCTGGTATGTTTCGAAGCACGCCCACCGCTCTTCCTGGCGGGCATACATGTCTTCACTTAACGGAAAGACCCCTCTATCAGAGGTGTGGAAGCGAATCAAAAGGATTCGGGGCAAGTTCTCGCCCCTCCCCCCCTCCCTTCCTGGTGAACGGGGCCGCAATCTCGAACCCAGCATCCTAGGCGGATTCCTTTGCGACCGCTATTTCCGCATTCAGGATGTTGCCCCGCCAGCATTCATTGCTCGTTGTGATGTCCCTGAAGGACGCTGACTATACTTTATTTCGAGAGGTGGAGGTGTTGCGTTCTGCTTTCGCTTAATGCGTAGACACCGTCGCTGGTCCGGAAGATGTCCCCTAGATGTTTGACACCGAAGTATCTTCCCAAACTCCTGGCGAAGGGCTACTGTACTTGCTTTTTACAAACCGGAGAGAGATCACTCTACTCAGTCCGGTTTCCGCCCAATCTCTATCTAGCCTCCGCGTGTGCAAGTTTATGTAGAAATTGCTAAATATTAGACTAGCTTTTTCATGGGCCCCTGTCTTCCACAAGCTCCACTCCACGTCGGATGCGCTATTCCGACTGGAACAGCCTCCCCCTCGAAGCCATCACTACACCACAGTATTTCTAGATCTAGAGAAACCTTATGATACCGCATGGCGATACGGTATCACAGAAACCCTCCACACGATGGGCCAAGGGAAAAGCTCCCAATTTTTACCTGTGAATTTCTGCCAGATGGTCGATTCCGCGTATGAGTTGGGAGACCGCTCCAGCCCAAGGGTGCTGGAGAGGGAGATAACGCGCCCAGATGGCTTCATGGACAATATGGATTGCAGGGCATGAGGGCGCCAAAGAGTCCGCCAAGGCTGGTTAAGCAGACCAGCGTTTCTCTTCCTTACACAAACTACAGACAAGAAGTATACCTGACGCCGGAGTGTTGTTCTTCCTCTTGTTTGATTTTTTTTTCTTTCCTTACCGAGTACTAAAAATGATTTTTACGGCAGCCACGATATGCGACCAGGAACACCTTTTTAACAATTAAACAACCTCTTGTTTTTTTTTAAGATTTCTACTGTTCTCTGAGAAGCCACATGTACCTCCCACTAATTTTTTTTTTCTTTTCAGGTTTTGGGTTTGTATGGCCTCATTGTAGCCATTTACCTTTACACAAAGACTTCTGCGTAAGTCAGATGCAGAATCTCTCAAAATCCCGTCTTGATTCTTCTGTGTTTTTTCTTCAACCTCTCTTGTCTGGGAGCATTTGCTGATCTTAAAATTGGTTCTGCTCTTTATTAGTGGTGAGTGGATAGGGAGTAAGAATAAATAAATTCTTTTAAATCTTTTGTGATAGCAATCTCTCAAGGTGAGAGAGAATAAACATATTCATTTACATTTTTGTGTAACTGAATTCGAACTGGGTGTAAAGGTTAGTTTTAGTCATATATAAAATTTATCATATCAGTTTGAATGTGTAGCAGGACATCAGCTTGTTGATTGATAAGTCGGTTGTTAATTTTTCGAGAACTTTAAATTGTTGTGTAATGATCATAAATTTGAGATGGGTAAAAAATTCTAACATGCAAGTATTTAAAGATCGTATAAATTTTCAGTTAACATTTATCCTACCAGATAGGACCATTTTAATTTTCATTTCTAAACCAAGAACATGTTTTCACCATTGCAGTATTGAGCATTAAGACCATGCTCTTGTGATGCGATTCTATAATATGTTCTCTAATATGCATATAATATTAATTTTTCAGTAGTTAAAGCTTATTGATGTATATTTGATTTCAAAGACATTCCAGTTTGACAAAGGAACATCATTTGATGTGATTCGTTTCAACGGACTGTGCACAACCGGTTTTAATGAAACATTTAAATAGCCTTAATGTAGTAACGATAAAATTCTCGTTTTAATTTTTTTTTAACAAAAGCATGTATACAAATTGGCTTATATAGTGCATCTCACTCTCAATAAGACTTTTTATTTGACTATTGATTACCAAATATCATCGATTTAAGTTAGGCAGTTTTTAGATTGGAGAGGAGAGGTTTTAAAATCTGTTTTCAGTGTAGTCAAAGGCAGTCCTTTACATTAAAACTCACCACCTGTTGTCTAGTCTTAAAAGTCCAGATTTAGTTAGATTCAGTGTAAGTATCCCCAAGTCCGAGTACGTGGTAAAAGGTATAATCACTTTGTAACGTGTACATTGTCACCTCTAGGCCGGAAATTACGAATAAATGGGTCGGTAATGGAATAAATTCTATTATCGAGATGGGTCTTATGTCAACCTGTGGCAGAAATGCTTGCTTTTAATTGTAATTCGTGTATTGTATGATAATGCTAATAAAGACCAGTATTCATAAGCGTTTTTAAATCTTCTTAACGAGTGTTCTTTGTTTTCAAGTTCTAGAAATAATCATTCACTGACCACCTACATGTCATCACACTTCTTTGTTAATATTGTATATATGTTTTGTATTTTGTTTATTTACTGGCTTTTTAATATTGTGAGTGTGTATTTTATTTACAATACTTGGAGTTTGAGTGGTGTATATCTATTAAAGGTGAATCCAAAATGCATTGTTTCCTGATTAACCCTAGCAAATGGTGACACTTGCAGCGTTGTTTGGGCATAGTTGAGATATAAGGAATGATCAGGTGTTTACTAAAGTCAAGAATAGAACATCGTCCAGTTTCCCCAAAAGGTAAGATCGGCGCGCTTCCATGCCACTAAAACTAACCTCACCTCCCACTCCCTTGCCCCGTAAGGGGCGCGGCGATTTGCCGTTCTGACGGGATCCAGCGCTCCGGTCACCATGCCCAATGATGAATAACAAAAAAAAACAACCCCCAACTTCCCCTGTAACATCAACGGAGCCGCCCTCGGGCAGCTCCACCGAAAAAAGGGAGGTCCCCTTCCCCCCTTGTGCTTGCACAGGGGACCCTCCCTACTTCTTTAACCGGAGAAGAGGCTTACTCCTCCCCTACGCCTACGGGTGTAGGGGACTCCCCCTCACCACCTTCTCTGGAGGTGCTTTCGGGTACCTCCCTATTTCCAGCGGCAGTCCCTCCTTTGCTTTCTAAGGGGACTGCCAAGAAAGCCAGCAGGCAGCCCATTGCCGACCGCCCCTCGTGTAAGCGGCTCGGTAGGGTAAACCCCCTTAGGGGGGAGAGGGAAGCCAGGCCCCTTCGGTCGCTTCCCTCAAAAGACCTGCTGGCAAGAATATTAAACCTTGCCGGGGTCAAGGCCTGTGCCTCTCCACTAAAGACTCATGACGCTGCCAAGGGGACCTGCGATGTCCTGGGAGGGGATGGCCAACTGGAGGCCCCTCCTGTGATAGACATAGTCCTTGAGAAAAACCAGCCTCAGACGGTAGGGCCTTCCATGGGGATGGAATCCGGGCTCGGCGCCAAGCACCGAACCCGAATCCGCCCCCATGCAAGGTCCTCAAACGGTTGGGGATTCTCAGGCAGTACAAGGAGGGGAGGGATCTCCTTCCGATGATGCCCAGCGACCACCAGGACCTCCATTTCGGAGAAGGACCTGGCTGAGGCCGGTACATCTGGCCTAGGGGCTTCTACCGGTGGACCAAGCCAAGATCGGCACATCCGGTCCCTCTGCCCGCCCGGGTACGGAGCTCCTGACCTTGACAAAAACCAAAAGTGCACAGGGCAGAGCCTCGATGACATCGGGACCCCTCATTCAGAGGTTACCTGGCGTTTTCGAGCCCGCTGGCTTCAAACGCTTCCTCGTTATTCACTCCACTGATGGCACCATGTTGTCCAAGGGCAACATGATCCATCAGAGGAGAGGATTAGCTAGTGCAAATGGTAGAGAGCCGAAGGTGACCCATTTCTCGGATGGGAGCCTTCTGGCGAATCCAGCCGAGGCAGCCAAGATAAGCGCTCTTTGGACACTTCATGGCACCCCGGTGAGTGTGACGCCGCACTCTACCATGAACTTTGTAAAAGGAGTAGTTTATGCGAGGGAACTCGTTGACTACTCCATTGAGGATATCACCCTGGAGCTGGCCGACCATGGGGTGGTCAAGGTCGAACGTGTGATGAGAAAACAGGGAGGGGCCTCGAGACCCACCTCTACACTCTTCGTCACGTTCGACTGTGACAAGCTCCCTGAGTCGGTGCGTGCTGGTTGGTACCGCTACCGCGTGAAGGCATTCGTGCCACTGCCGCGGCGGTGCTATTACTGTCACCGCTTCGGCCATACGAATCGCGCATGTAGACGTGCAAAGTCGGGGTCACCCGAAGTCTGTGTAAATTGCTCCAAGGTCGCACACGATAAGTCCAACTCGTGTGTGGCCAATTGTGTCAATTGCGGAGAGCCGCACCCTGCTTCTTCGAAGCAATGTGGTGCATATCTCCTTGAGAAAGAAATCCTGGCCGTTCAGGCCCAGGATCGACTCTCATTCCGCGAGGCTAAGGAATTGGTCCTGGCGCGCCCGGCTCTGCCTGGGACGTCATATGCCTCAATAGTTAGAAAGGCACCCTCTGCTCCTGGCCAACCAGGCTAACGAGCACGGTTGTTTCCGCGCCCATTCGGAGCCCTTCTGCGGGCTCTACGCAACCCGGGCGCTCCCCTGGTAAAGCTGGCGGCAAAAAGGGTTCATACCCAGCCCCGGCTAAAACTAGGGCTCCCCCCTCTTCCCCCAGCGTGACCGTTTCCCGTAAGGCGAAACGGCCACGCGCCTCCACCAAGTCGTTAGACTCACAGGTGGCAACACCCCTGAAGATGGTCGCTAGGCCATCTTCTGGGTTTCCTAAAGCTGTCCCCCGAAAGGAGGACAGCAACAAAGGAGCTTCGGCCCCTTCGCCCACGGCGCGAGGTGGAGCGAGTGGCTCGGAGACGGTGGTTCCTCGAAAAGAGGGCCCCCCGCCTCCGAAGCCACAACGCCCGCCTAAGGTTTCGAGGCGGAGGGAGGAAAAGACTCGCATGGCGAGCCCAACCTCCATCAATAAGTCCTCGAAGGTGACACCGCCTTCAGCGCTTTGTCCGGCCAACAGCGCCCTGGGTTCTGCCCCCGGGAAGGGTATGGCTATTCCCGTGAGGGTCTTCAGTTCGACGAGGGCGCCCGCGTCTCCTCCGAGCTAGGCCTGGAGGGCATATTCCTTTAATTGAATTGCCGTGGACTCTGGGCAAACTGGGAGGAGCTGCAGAGGCTCGTCTTGTCCCGTTCCCCGTTAGCTATCTTTTTGCAGGAGACCATGCTAGGCGCGTGCCCCCTGCCTGCCCTCCCGGGGTATAAGGGTCTTGCGACCCCACCACCGCGGGATGGCTGGGCTGTGGGATGCGCGGTTTACACCGTGCATCATGTCTTCGTTCTTCCTTTCTCTTTAGACACCTCCTTTCAGGCAGTGGCTGTGCAGCTGCTCCTGGATAGGAGGTATACTATCATTTCTGCGTACATTCCACCGTCAGCTGCCTTCGACGTGGGGAACTTCCGCCGCGTCGTAGCACGGTTGCCGAGGCCCTATTTCTTGCTTGGAGATCTGAACGGCAGGCATCCTCTCTGGGAAGATTACTCCACAAATCCCAGGGGACAAGTCCTTGCCGATCTGATCGAAGAGTTTGAGATGGGTGTCCTAAACGTGGATGAGTTTACGCATCACTGTCCGAGAACCGCTTCATTTTCTTGCCTTGACCTATCTTTGTGCTCTTCGGATGCACAGCCTGATGTTGATTGAGGGGTGGTCGATGACCTCCATGGTAGTGAACACTTTCCTATTTAAATATCATTTTCAGGGCAACTGTCGCCTGAGAGCCCACCTCGGTGGTGCTTGGCGCGGGCGCGTTGACCTGCATTTCAGGAAATGACTGAATTCTCTATCTCAGTCGAGGAGTTTAGGTCGGTAGATGAGGCCGTTGAGTTGTTCTCCGGCAACCTCATCGCTGTGGGCCTGACTACTATTCCTAGGACGTCTGGCCGTTTTGCACGCCGACCACTCCCATGGTGGTCGGCTGAGTGTGAGACGGCCCTCAAACCGAAGTGTTATGCCTACATGCGCTATAAGCGCTGCCCCAACGATTTCACTGTCGCTGAATTTCGTCGGGCTAGGGCTAGGTTCCAATATATTTCGAAGCACGCCCTAGCTCTTCTTGGCGTGCATATGTGTCTTCACTTAACGGGAAGACCCCTTTAGCTGAGGTGTGGAAGCGAGTCAAAAGGATTCGGGGCAAGTTCTCGCAGGACCCCCCTCCCGTTCTCCAGGAGAATGGGTCCGCAATTTTTGACCCCGCGTCCGTGGTGGAATCCTTAGCGCCTGCTTTTTCCGCATTCTTTAGCTGGGATGCTGCTCCCCCAGCATTCAATGCACGTCGTGATGTTGCAGAAAGCCGCCGGCTGGACTTTACCTCCAGAAGCGGAGAACCCTTCAACGACAAGTTTACTGTGAGTGAGTTGCGTTCCGCTCTCGCTTCGTGCGCGGACACCGCCCATGGTCCAGACGATGTCCCGTACGCCATGCTTCGACACCTGGGTGAGCGAGGCATGGCCTTTCTCTTAGATTTGTTCAACAGGATCTAGGTGGAAGGTCTTCTCCCAGACTCCTGGTGAATCGCTACTGTGCTCGCCTTTCGCAAACCGTGGAGAGATCACTCTACTCCGACCGGTTTTCGCCCAATTTCTCTAACCTCCTCTGTGGTCAAGTTTATGTAGAAATTGGTAAATGTTAGATTAGTCTTTTTCCTGGACAGCGGAGGCCATCTGTCTTCCACACAGTGTGGCTTCCGCAAGTTCCACTCAGGTCGGATGCTCTGCTCCGACTGGAAAATGCCGTCTGCGAGGCTTTCCTTCGTAGACAGCACTAAGCCCGGTGTTTTTCGATTTGGAGAAGGCCAATCATACCGCATGGCGATACGGTATCATGGAGACTCTCCACACGATGGGGGTAAGGGGACGCCTCCCAATGTTTATATCTGAATTTTGCGAGATCGTCGATTCCGCGTACGGGTGGGGGGAGCCCTCTCCAGCCCAAAGGAGCAGGAAGAGGGTGTTCCACAGGGAAGTGGCCTCAGTGTCACCCTCTTGTCCCTGAGCATCAATGGCATCACCTCGGTGCTGCCGGAAGATGTTCTCGCTACGCTCTACGTTGACGACCTTTCGATCTCTTTTGGCGCGGCCCAGATGCCAACTCTGAAGCGTCGACTCCAACAGGCATTGAACCGCGTCCCTCGCTATGCCGAAGCGCACAGGTTTCGGTTTTCTTTGGCCAAGACTAAGGTGGTGCACTTCTGCCGCCATCCACGGCTTCACCCCGACCCAGATTTGTTTTTAATGGGGTGCGCCTGGATGTGGTTGAGTCGCACCGTTTCTTCGGTCTTGTATTCGACCGATGCCTCACCTATGAGGCTCATATTCGCAGCCTTAGGGTCTCTTGTACCCGCGCCATGGACATTTTCGGTTTCGTGACGTTCAGCACTTGGGGCGCTGATAGGGCTACTGCCCTACTTTTTGTCGATCCTTTGTTCGTTCGATGCTCGACTACGGATGCGAGTTTTATGCATCCTCAGCCGAGCGTTTATTGCGGAAGGTGGATTCGATATACCACACCGGCCTTCGCCTTGCGACCGGTGCCTTCCGCACTTTTCCCATTGAGAGCCTGTTGGTCGATGCTGGGGAGATGCCACTCGCTCTGCGCCACGTACAGTGCATCACTCGCCTGTACGCGCGAGCCCGGCGCTTTCCTCAGTCGCCAACAGCTCTTACTTCATCCGCAGCTGATCTCGATGGTACCTATGCCACCGAGAGACGCCAGTCATACCCTAAACCCAAAAAGGTTTAGGGACAGGAAACTCCTTCGAGAGGTAGATATAGCTCTCGGGCCGGTGGCGCCCCTGGTTCTGCCAAGAACACCACCCTGGAGGGTACCACATTTGGCTATTTGTCGCCATGCCTCTGCTCCCAAAGCTTGTACTGCGCCGGGAGTATTGCGTTTGACCTTCTTGGAGCACACATCGAGTCACGCTGGAAGCGTGCCAGTGTATACGGATGGCTCCAAGTCCGAACAGTGGGTCGGTCGGCTTCCACGCCGTATCCCTTCTGTTTGAAGTCAGCGGGGCTCTACTAGGCGCTGCGTCTGTGTTCACGGCCGAGCTGGTGGCAATGCACCACTCGGTACGGGAGATTATGCGACGTGCCCGATTCGGAGACCGGATTGTGATCTATAGCGACTCACAAAGCGCCCTGAGTGCTCTCGGGGCATTTGAATCTCCGCATCCCCTGGTTCGCGATATCCGTGACGCCACGGTTTTGGCGAGCAGGGCAGATGTCGAGATTATCTTCTGCTGGGTTCCTGGACATGTAGGAATTGCGGGGAATAAGCGTGCTGATGAGGGCGCCAAAGAGTCCGCGAGTACCCTGCGACCGGACCATTGTTTCGCTCTTCCTCATACCGACTTTATGACAGGAATACGGGCAGCTCTTCGGACTGCTTGGCATATAAGATGGGAGACGGTCGAAGGGAACTTAAAGTTGCGTGCCATTGCGCCGCGACTGTTCCCATGGACTTATCCCCCAATGCCGTGACGGCTTCAGGTGGCTCTCTGTCGTCTCCGAATCGGACACACTCGTGTGACGCATCGCTATTTGAAGGATCGCTCGCCTGCGCCCTTTTGCAACGAATGCGTCGCCCCTCAGACTGTTCAGCACATTCTTGTCGAATGTCCCAGTCTGGGTGATCTTCGCGCACGTTACCTGTCCCTGTACCGGGATGGGTGGGGTCGCTACCACCTGTCCCTTGTACTCGGGACAGATTCGTGCACATTGACTTGTGGACTTGTTCACTTTTGGGGGGAGGCCGGCCTTCTCCCTTGTATTTAACTTGTTTTTTTTTGTTATTGTTTTTTTTTTGTAGGTCGCAGGCTCCTGTGCCGGGGGGGGAGTGGGACCTCCCCCCGACGCCGGAGCTTGCTCCCTGATTATTATCTCCTTTCTATTGTTGTTTCTGTTAATTTTTTTATTTTAAAGTAGCCTAGAACTGGGCTGTTTGTTTGCGGCGACTTATGCCCAAGTGGGCAATCGCCAGATAGCCTCTTGAAAAAAAAAAAATCCACGTCGGATGCTCTCCTCCGACTGGAAAATGCCGTCTGCGAGGCTTTCCTTCGTAGACATCACTACGCCACGGTGTTTTCCGATCTGTAGAAGGCCTATAAAACCGCATGGCGATATGGTATCTTGGAGACTCTCCACACGATGGTTGCGAGGGGACGCCTCCCAGTCTTTATATCTTAGTTTTTGCGAGATCATCGATTCCGCGTACGGGTGGGGGGAGGTCTCCCCGGCATAAAGGCGCAGAAAGAGGGTGTCCCGCAGGCAAGTCTCCTCAGTGTCACACTCTTTGCCCTAAGCATTAACAACCACCTCAGTGCTGCCAGAATATGTTCTCGCTACGCTCTATGTGGACGACCTTTCGATCTCTCTTGGCGCGGCCCAGATGCCATCTCTAGAGCGTCGACTCCAACAGGCATTGAACCGCGTCTCTCGTTATGCCGAAGCGCACAGATTTCGGTTTTCTTTGGCCAAGACTAAGGTGGTGCACTTCTGCCGCCATCCACGGCTCCAGCCCTAACCAGATTTGTTTCTTAATTGGGTGCGCCTGGATGTGGTTGAGTCGCACCGTTTCCTTGGTCTTATATTCTACCGACGCCTCACCTGGGAGGCTCATATTCGCAGCCTTAGGGTCTCCTGTACCCGCGCCATGGATATTCTTCGTTCCGTCACGTTCATCGCTTGGGGTGCTGGTATAGCTACTGACTTTTTTTATCAATCCTTTGTTCGTTCGAAGCTCGACTTCGGATGCGAGTTTTATGCATCCGTTGCCGAGCATTTATTGCGGAAGGTAGACTCGATCCACCACAACGGCCTTTGCCTTGCACCTGGTGCATTCCGAATTCGCTCATTGAGAGCCTGTTGGTCGATTCTGGGGATATACCACTCTTTCTACGTCGCCTACAGTGCATCACTCGCCTATAAGCGCGAGCCCGGCGCCTTCCTCAGTCGCCAAAAGCTCTCACTGCATCCGCAGCTGATCTCGACGGTGCCCCCGTAAGGGGCGCGGCGATTTGCCATCTTGGCCGCCGTGCTGACGGGATCCAGCGCTCCGTCCGGCCCCAGCTTAGCCTCTCTTCCTTCCTTCAAAACACTTGTTTCCTCTCTTTTCACACAACCTCTCCCACAACTTTCTCTGGTCAGCCTCTAATTTCACATGGTAGATGCTGACCTTCCTTTCAGCCAACCATCCCGCATTGGGGCTGAGGGGGTGGGGGACAATGTTCCCTAACCCCTGAGCTCCGGTCTGGGGTGGCTGGTTTTTAACTACCTGCTTCATCCCCACCCATACCTTCCTTACATCCCTTTTCCTCTCGTCTTCAAAATCTATCATTTATACGCCGTGTCTAAGGTGGAGCCGCCATGCCGATGGACTGCCAGGCCACCAGGCGGGAGGGGTGGTCCCAAATGGCGGCGCCTGGCTCTGCCGGGCTTGTAAGCACCTCTTGCAGTGCGGGCAACTGCAAGAGGTGATGAGCTATTGCGTCCCGTGGCAAAAATAGGGTCACCATGCCCATGGATGAATTTTCAAAACACCAAACCCCTTCAACTCCCCCTTGCTCATCGACGGAGCCGCCCTCGGGCAGCTCCAGCAAAAAAATGGAGGTCCCCCTCCCTGTGCTTGCACAGGGAACCCTCCATATTTCTCTAAACGGAGAGGAGGCTTACTCCTCTCCTTCGCCTACGGGTGCAGGGGACTCCCCCTCACCCCCTTCTCTGGAGGTGCTTCCGGGCACCTCCCTTTTCCCAGCGGCAGTCCCCTCTTTTCTTTCCAAGGGGACTGCCAAGAAAGCCAGCAGGCAGCCCTTAGCCAGCCGCTCCCCATCAAAGCGGCTCGGTAGGGCAAACCCCCTTAGGGGGGAGAGGAAAGCCAGGCCCCTTCGGTCGCTTCCCTCAAAAGACCTGCTGGCAAGAATTTTAAACCTTGCTGGGGTCAAGGCCTGTGCCTCCCCACACAAGACTGGCGACACTGCCAAGGGGACCTGCGATGTCCTGGGAGGGGATGGCCAACTGGAGGCCCCTCCTGTGATAGACATGGACCTTGAGGAGACCCAGCCTCAGACGGTAGGGCCTTCCATGGGGGGGAATTCGGGCTCGGCGCCAAGCACCGAACCCGAATCCGCCCCTATGCAAGGTCCTCCTCAAATGGCTGAGGGCTCCGAGGCAGTAAAAGAAGGGGAGGGATCTCCTCCGACAGGTGCCCCTACGACAACCAGGACCTTCTCCATTTCGGAGAGGGACCTGGCTGAGGCCGGTCCATCTGGCCTGGGGGCTTCTGCCGTTGGAGGTGAAAAGCGGGTTCATTCCCCGCCCTCCTCTCCAAAAAAGAAAAAGACAAAGAAGACGAAAAAGACTCGGGGCTCCTCTCCATCCGCGGGGGCTGCGGGGACGGATGGGTCTGCTAACACTTTGGTAGGCGACCAAGCCAAGATCGGCACATCCGGCCCCTCTACCCCCTCGTGTGCGGAGCCCCTGACCAAGACTAACACCAAGAGTGCACAGGGCGGAGCCTCGATGACATCGGGGCCCCTCATTCAGAGGTTACCTGGCGTTTTCGAGCCCGCTGGCTTCAAACGCTTCCTCGTTATTCGCTCCACTGATGGCACCATGTTGTCCAAGGGCAACATGATCCATCAGAGGAGAGGATTAGCTAGTGCAATTGGTAGAGAGCCGAAGGTGACCCGTTTCTCGGACGGCAGCCTTCTGGCGAATGCGGCGAATCCCGCCGAGGCGGCCAAGATAAGTGCTCTTCAGACACTTCATGGCACCCCGGTGAGTGTGACGCCGCACTCTACCATGAACTTTGTGAAAGGAGTAGTTTATGCGAGGGAACTCGTTGACTACTCCATTGAGGACATCACTCTAGAGCTGGCCGACCATGGGGCGGTCAAGGTGGAACGTGTGATGAGAAAACAGGGAGGGGCTTCGAGACCCACCCCTACACTCTTCGTCACGTTCGACAGTGACAAGCTCCCTGAGTCGGTGCGTGCCGGTTGGTACCGCTACCGCGTGAAGGCATTCGTGCCACTGCCGCGGCGGTGCTATTACTGTCACCGCTTCGGCCATACGAATCGCTCATGTAGACGTGCAAAGTCGGGGTCACCCGAAGTCTGTATAAATTGCTCCAAGGTCGCACACGATAAGTCCAAATCGTGTGTGGCCAAGTGTGTCAATTGCGGAGAGCCGCACCCTGCTTCTTCGAAGCAATGTGGTGCATATCTCCTGGAGAAAGAAATCCTGGCCGTTCAGGCCCAGGATAGACTCTCATTCCGCGAGGCTAAGGACTTGGTCCTGGCGCGCCCAGCTTTGCCTGGGACGTCATATGCCTCAGTAGTTCGAAAGGCACCCTCTGCTCCTGGCCCATCCAGGCCAACGAGCACGGTTGTTTCCGCGCCCATTCGGAGCCCTTCTGCGGGCTCTACCCAACCCAGGCGCTCCCCTGGTAAAGCTGGCGGCAAAAAGGGTTCATACCCAGCCCCGGCTAAAACCAGGGCTCCCCCCTCTTCCCCCAGCGTGACCGTTTCCCGCAAGGCGAAACGGCCACGCGCCTCCACCGAGTCGTTAGACTCACAGGAGGCAACACCCCTGAAGATGGTCGCTAGGCCATCCTCAGGGGTTCCTAAAGCTGTCCCCCGAAAGGAGGACAGCAACAAAGGAGCTTCGGCTCCTTCGCCCACGCCCCGAGGTGGAGCGAGTGGCTCGGAGACGGTGGTTCCTCGAAAAGAGGCCCCCCCGCCTCCGAAGCCGCAGCTCCCGCCTAAGGTTTCGAGGCGGAGGGAGGAAAAGACTCGCATGGCGTGCCCAACCTCCCCCAATAAGTCCTCGAAGGCGACAGCGCCTCCAGCGCTTTGTCCGGCCAACAGCGCCCGGGGTTCTGCCCCCGGGAAGCGTACGGCCATTCCCGTGAGGGTCTTCAATTCGAGGAGGGCCTCCGTGTCTCCTCCGAGCAAGGCCTGGAGGGCGTATTCCTTCAATAGAATTTCCGTGGACTCCGGGCCAACTGGAAGGAGCTGCGGAGGCTCGGCTCGTCCCGTTCCCCGTTAGCTATTTTTTTGCAGGAGACCATGCTAGGCGCGTGCCCCCTGCCTGCCCTCCCGGGGTATAAGGGTCTTGCGACCCCACCACCGCGGGATGGCCGGGCTGGGGGATGCGCGGTTTACACCCGGCATGATGTCTCCGTTCTTCCTTTCTTTTTAGATACCTCCTTTCAGGCAGTGGCTGTGCAGCTGCACCTGGATAGGAGGTATACTATCATTTCTGCGTACATTCCACCGTCAGCTGACTTCGACGCGGGGGACTTCCGCCGCGTCGTGGCACGGTTGCCGAGGCCCTATCTCTTGCTTGGAGATCTGAACGGCAGGCATCCTCTCTGGGGAGATTACTCCATAAATCCCAGGGGACAAGTCCTTGCCGATCTGATCGAAGAGCTTGAGATGGGTGTCCTAAACGTGGATGAGTTTACGCATCACTGTCCGAGAACCGCTTCATTTTCTTGCCTTGACCTATCTTTGTGCTCTTCGGATGCACAGCCTGATTTTGATTGGGGGGTGGTCGATGACCTCCATGGTAGTGATCACTTTCCCATTCAAATATCATTTTCAGGGCAACTGCCGCCTGAGAGACCACCTCGGTGGTGCTTGGCGCGGGCGCGGTGGCCTGCATTTCAGGAAATGACTGAATTCTCTATCTCAGTCGAGGAGTTTAGGTCGGTAGATGAGGCCGTTGAGTTCTTCTCCGGCAACCTCATCGCCGTGGGCCTGACTACTATTCCTAGGACGTCTGGCCGTTTTTTCACGCCGACCACTCCCATGGTGGTCGGCCGAGTGTGAGACGGCCCTCAAACAGAAGCGTTATGCCTACATGCGAAATAAGCGCCGCCCGAACGATTTCACTGTCGCTGAATTTCGTTGGGCTAGGGCTAGGTTCCGGTATATTTCGAAGCACGCCCGCCGCTCTTCTTGGTGGGCATACGTGTCTTCACTTAACGGGAAGACCCCTTTAGCTGAGGTGTGGAAGCGAGTCAAAAGGATTCGGGGCAAGTTCTCGCAGGACCCCCCTCCCGTTCTCCAGGAGAATGGGACCGCAATCTTGGACCCCGCGTCCGTGGCGGAATCCTTAGCGACCGCTTTTTCCGCATTCTCTAGCCGTGATGCTGCTCCGCCAGCATTCAATGCACGTCGTGATGTCGCGGAAGGCCGCCGGCTGGACTTTACCTCCAGAGGCGAAGAACCCTTCAACGACAAGTTTACTGTGAGTGAGTTGCGTTCAGCTCTCGCTTCGTGCGCGGACACCGCCCATGGTCCGGACGATGTCCCGTACGCCATGCTTCGACACCTGGGTGAGCGAGGCATGGCCTTTCTCTTAGATTTGTTTAACAAGATCTGGGTGGAAGGTCTTCTCCCAGACTCCTGGCGAATCGCTACTGTGCTCGCCTTTCGCAAGCCGGGGAGAGATCACTCTACTCCGACCGGTTTCCGCCCAATCTCTCTAACCTCTTGCGTGTGCAAGTTGATGGAGAAATTGGTAAATGTTAGATTAGCCTTTTTCCTGGACAGCGGAGGCCATCTGTCTTCTGCACAGTGCGGCTTCCGTAAGTTCCACTCCACGTCGGATGCTCTGCTCCGACTGGAAAATGCCGTCTGCGAGGCTTTCCTTCGTAGACAGCACTACGCCACGGTGTTTTTTGATCTGGAGAAGGCCTATGATACCGCATGGCGATACGGTATCATGGAGACTCTCCACACGATGGGGGCGAGGGGACGCCTCCCAATCTTTATATCTGAATTTTTGCGAGATCGTCGATTCCGCATACGGGTGGGGGGAGCCCTCTCCGGCCCAAAGGAGCAGGAAGAGGGTGTCCCGCAGGGAAGTGTCCTCAGTGTCACACTCTTTGCCCTGAGCATCAACGGCATCACCTCGGTGCTGCCGGAAGATGTTCTCGCTACGCTCTACGTGGACGACCTTTCGATCTCTTTTGGTGCGGCCCAGATGCCAACTCTGGAGCGTCGACTCCAACAGGCATTGAACCGCGTCTCTCGCTATGCCGAAGCGCACAGGTTTCGGTTTTCTTTGGCCAAGACTAAGGTGGTGCACTTTTGCCGCCATCCACGGTTTCACCCTGTCCCACATTTGTTTCTTAATGGGGTGCGCCTGGATGTGGTTGAGTCGCACCGTTTCCTTGGTCTTGTGATCGACCGACGCCTCACCTGGGAGGCTCATATTCGCAGCCTTAGGGTCTCTTGTACCCGCGCCATGGACATTCTCCGTTCCGTGACGTTCAGCGCTTGGGGCGCTGATAGGGCTACCGCCTTACTTTTTTATCGATCCTTTGTTCGCTCGAAGCTCGACTACGGATGCGAGTTTTATGCATCCGCAGCCGAGCGTTTATTGCGGAAGGTGGATTCGTTCCACCACACCGGCCTTCGCCTTGCGACCGGTGCCTTCCGCACTTCTCCTATTGAGAGCCTGTTGGTCGATGCTGGGGAGATGCCACTCGCTCTGCGCCGCGTGCAGTGCATCACTCGCCTGTACGCGCGAGCCCGGCGCCTCCCTCAGTCGCCAACAGCTCTCACTGCATCCGCAGCTGATCTCGATGGTGCCTATGCCGCCGAGAGACGCCAGTCATACCCTAAGCCCTTTGGGTTTAGGGCCAGGAAACTCCTTCGAAAAGTAGATATAGCTCTCGGGCCGGTAGCGCCCCTGGTTCTGCCCAGGACGCCACCCTGGAGGGTACCACATTTGGCTATTTGTCGCCACGCCTCTGCTCCCAAAGCTTGTACTGCGCCGGGAGTATTGCGTTTGACCTTCTTGGAGCACACATCGTGTCACGCTGGAAGCGTGCCAGTGTATACGGATGGCTCCAAGTCCCAAGAGGGGGTCGGCTTCCACGCCGTATCCCCTCTGTTTGAAGTCAGCGGGGCTCTACCAGGCGCTGCGTCTGTCTTCACGGCCGAGCTGGTGGCAATACACCACTCGGTACGGGAGATTACGCGACGTGCCCGGTTTGGAGACCGGATTGTGATCTATAGCGACTCACAAAGCGCCCTGAGTGCTCTCGGGGCATTGGAATCTCCGCATCCCCTGGTTCGCGATATCCGTAACGCCACGGTTTTGACGAGCAGGGCAGATGTCGAGATTATCTTCTGCTGGGTTCCTGGACATGTAGGAATTGCGGGGAATGAGCGCGCCGATGAGGGCGCCAAAGAGTCCGCGAGGACTCTGCGACCGGACCAGCGTTTCGCTCTTCCTCACACTGACTACATGGCAGGAATACGGGCAGCTCTTCGGACTGCTTGGCAAAGAAGATGGGAGACGGTCGAGGGGAACTTAAAGTTGCGTGCCATTGCGCCGCGACTGTTCCCATGGACCTATCCCCCAATGCCGCGGCGGCTTCAGGTTGCTTTCTGTCGTCTTCGAATCGCACACACTCGTGTGACCCATCGCTACTTGATGGAGAGCTCGCCTGCGCCCTATTGCAATGACTGCGTCGTCCCCCAGACTGTTCGGCACATTCTTGTCGAATGTCCCAGTCTGGGTGATCTTCGCGCACGATACCTGTCCCGGTACCGGGATGGGCGGGGTCGCTACCGCCTGTCCCTTGTACTCGGGACGAGTGCGTGCACCATGACTAGTGGACTTATTGACTTTTTGGGGGAGGCTGGCCTTCTCCCTTTCATTTAACCCAGTTTAATTGTTGTTGTTGTTTTTGTTATTGTTTTTGTTATTGCTTTTTTATTGTTATTGTTATCTCTTTTTATTGTTTCCTGTTTAATTTTTAAAGTAGCCTACAACTAGGCTGTTTGTTTACGGCGACTAATGCCTAAGTCGGCAGTCGGCAGTCGCCAGATAGCCCCTTAATTAAAAAAAAAAAAATCTCGACGGTGCCTCTGCCACCGATAGACGTCAGTAATACCCTAAACCCAAATACCCTAAACCTTTGGGTTTAGGGCCTGGAAACTCCTTCGAGGGCTAGGTATAGCTCTCGGGCCGGTGGCGCCTCTGGTTCTGCCTAGGACACCACCCTAGCGGGTACCACATTTGGCTATTTGTCACCACGTCTCTGCTCCCAAAACTTGTACAGCGCCGGAAGTATTGCGTTCGACCTTCTTGGAGCACACCCCGTGTCACGCTGAAAGCGTGCCCGTGTATACGGATGGCTCCAAGTCCGAACAGTGGGTCGGCCGGCTTCCACGCCTTATCCCCTCTGTTTGAAGTCAGCTGGGCTCTGCCCGGCGCTTCGTCTGTCTTCACGGCCGAGCTGGTGGCAATACACCACTCGGTACGGGAGATTACTCGACATGCCCGGTTTGGAGACCGGATTGTGATCGATAGCGACTCACAAAGCGCTCTGAGTGCTCTCGGGGCATTGGAATCTCCGCATCCCCTGGTTTGCGATATCCGTGACGCCACGGTTTTTGCAAGCCGGGTGGATGTCGAGATTATCGTCTGCTGGGTTCCTGAACATGTAGGAATTTCGGGGAATGAGCGCACCGATGAGGGCGCCAAAGAGTCCGCGAGGACTCTGCGACCGGACCAGCGTTTGGCTCTTCCTCACGCCGACTACATGGCAGGAATACGGGCAGCTCTTCGGACTGCTTGGCCAAGAAGATGGGAGACGGTTGAAGGGAACTTAAAGTTGCGTGCCATTGCGCCGCGACTGTTCCCATGGATCTATCCCCCAATGCCGCGACGGCTTCAAGTCGTTTTCTGTCGTTTCCTAATCGTACATACTTGTTTGACGTATCGCTATTTGATGGAGCGCTCGCCGGCGCGCTATTGTGAATACTGCGTCGTCCCCCAGACTGTTCAGCACATTCTTGTTGAATGTGACAGTCTGGGTGATCTTTCCGCACGTTACCTGTCTCGGTACCGGGATGGGCGGGGTCGCTACCGCCTGTCCCTTGTACTCGGGACGAGCGCGTGCACCTTGACTGATGGGCTGATAGACTTTGGGGGGGAGGCCGGCCTTCTCCCTTTTATTTAACTAGGCTTTGTTGTTGTTGTTTTTTTATTGTTTTCTTTCTAGGTCGCACGCTCCTACGCGGGGGGAGGGGGACCTCCCCCCGACGCTGTTTGTTTGCGGCCACTTATGCCCAAGTGGGCAGTCGCCAGATAGCCCCCAAAAAAAAATCCTATCTTATGAATATTAATCAATCAATCCTAAAAAACAATTCTATATAAAATTGAATAATCTCTCCTAAAATTTGCAACTACAACAATCAATAAATAAAACAAAAAGAAAGGGCTCACGTGGTACAAAGAGTGGACGTCCTGCCAGCCGCCACTCAAGCGGGGAAAAATGCCTAGGACTTATTAATACGATGGCGCCTCCGAGCTTGAAATAATGTTAAGAGGCTATATTGAAGCCCTCTTCCTTACAACTGGGAATTACAATATCCTTACTTTGTATTTTTCAAATCTAGAACGCCAGCCACTTTACAAAAGAAGGGCAATGTTTATCTATTTGGAATTTAATAGAGTAGTCCTTCGAAACAATTACAAATTGTGAATAGTTTGTTTGCAATATAAAGATATATGAAACTTTTATTAGAGTGGCCTGGCAAATTACAATATCAAATTTAAATCGCGGGGGGAGAGAAATTAACATTTTAGAAAAACATGAAATCCCTAATAAATAATATATATATATATATATATATATATATATATATATATATATATATATATATATATATAAAATATTAAAAAAAAACCATTTCCACTCACACACATTCTTACAGAGGGATGGAGAGGGTATTTGGAAAAAGGGTGGAAGAATGGCCCTATACACACACTCACATTCGGTCCACCACACCCCCTCCTTCCTTAGGCTAATCGAACACAGTCGCACACAATACACTCTCAATCCTTAGTCACGGTACCTTTTATACTCAATAACACCCTTCTGCACCCATTCAGACTCGTCTACTGGTCCCTGGCTACGCGTAGCAATCTGTCAAGGTTGTTCGTCAGTCGTCCTGTCAGTCTCTTCGTCACTATTGATCATGTCGTCCACCATACCTTTAGCCTTCATCTCCAGTTCTCTCATCTCTCGACAGAACTCTTTCATACCCTACCTGCATTCTTCCTTTCACTCTTCTTTGTACGGTTTCTACTCTCTCTCTCTCTCTCTCTCTCTCTCTCCTCTCTCTCTCTCTCTCTTGTCGTCGGTGAGAGAGCTTGCGTGATCTGCCTGAGTTAAGCTAGCTAAGCTGGGGGACTTTTAGTCCGGTAGGGTCACCCATGCCAGTAAGGTAGCTGTAGTAGGATCCAGACTAATGGTTGTCAAACTTCTCTACCACTTCTTTGATGCGTCTCCTTGCATCCTCCTAAATT
>OZ018317.1:125234271-125585228 GCA_963969495.1 Ceratothoa steindachneri | reverse complement strand
GAAGAACCCGAAATGGTAGCCATAACAGAATCGTGGATAAAAACTTCAAACCGAGACTTTGAAGGCGAATTCACGGTTCCTGGCTACCAACTCTTCCACAAAGATAGGCCAGACAGAGAGGGTGGCGGTGTAATGTTGTATGTCAAGGATACAATCAAATCTACGAACTCCAACGTTATATCCGACCACGAGCTCCTAGGCGTTGACCTAGAGATCGGTCCTGCCAAATACAGGACCCTGCTGCTTTACAGACCCCCTTCCCAACCTGTTGAGAAGGACAGGGAACTGTACCAGCTGTTGGGTGAGCTGGTTCAAGGCAGAGTGTGCATCGTTATGGGCGATTTCAACAGCCAAGTTGACTGGGAAACCAGAGCAGCCTGTGGCGAGAGCGCGCTACTCCTGGAGTTCGCCAACAACGAGTTCCTCACTCAATGGGTCAGAGAACCGACGAGAGGAGACAATATCCTCGACTTGGTCTTCACCTCTGAGGATGATATCGTTGAGGATATCTCTGTAGGCGAAGAGCTCGGTGGCAGTGATCACCAGCTAGTTAGATTTAGCGTCAAGATCCCGAAGGTAAGGTCTGTTGCCAGTCAATTAAAGAAACTTGACTTAAGAAGAGCAGACTTTGCAAGCCTTCGAGCTGGACTGACTGACGTGAGGCTAGAAGTGTGCGGTGCCGTTGAAGACTCGTGGAATAGTTTCAAAACCACATTCATGAGTCTTCAATCGCGTTTCATCCCTCTGAAATGCCCCCGTCTGTCTTCTGTTCAACCTAAGTGGTTTAATCGAGAAATCGGCCAACTGCTTAGGGAGAAGAGAAATGTGTACCGGCAATCGAAGATCTCGGGTGACTTTGACGAATACCTGAGGCTAGCCAGGAGAGTGAAGTCCAGCATAAGGGCGGCTAAGCGGTCTGAGGAACTCCGAGTGGCGAGACTCTGTAAAGAGAATCCCAAGGAGTTTTTTGGATATGTGAACAGCCGTAAACCAATCCGTCGAACGATTGGCCCTTTGAGGAATGAGGAGGGGACATTAAAGCATTCAGATGCAGAAAATGCTAACCTCCTCAACGACTACTTCTCTTCAGTGTTTACTGAAGAGTGTGGTCCCATTCCCCAGCCCACGGATTCCTACTCGGGGGAAAAGCTGGAGGCAATGGACTTCACCGAAGGAGAAATAAAGAAAAAGATCGCTGACCTAAAGACGAATAAGTCCCCTGGACCGGACGGGTTTCTACCTAAAGTGTTGAAGGAAGTGTGCGATGAAGTATCACGACATCTGTGCGCTATCTTTAACATGTCAATCCGGACCGGATGCGTTCCTAGAGACTGGCGTGAGGCGGAGGTGACTCCTATCTTCAAGAAAGGAGACCGAGACCAACCGTCGAACTACCGACCTATCAGTCTGACTTCGATAGTCGGTAAACTCATGGAAAGCATCATGGTGGACAAAGTGACGTCGTATTTAGAGTCAAACCTGCTACTGAGGAGTTCCCAGCACGGCTTCCGAAGGCAACGGTCATGCCTGACGAACCTTGTGGAATTCTTCCACTTCGTTTTCAGTGAGCACGATCGGGACAAGGCGGTGGATGTGGTCTACCTAGATTTTCAGAAAGCCTTTGATAAGGTACCACACCGCCGCCTTCTCCGGAAAGTGCGAGCGCTTGGCATAGACGGAAAGGTAGCCGGCTGGATCGAGAACTGGCTAAGTGGCAGACGGCAACGGGTGGTGGTAAATGGACAGTCTTCTGAGTGGGTGCCCGTTACTAGCGGGGTGCCTCAAGGTTCTGTCCTGGGACCACTACTATTCGTCATCTACGTCAACGACATGGACGGTGACATGGTTGCCAAGATTTCCAAATTTGCCGATGATACCAAGCTTGGTATGAACGTTGCAAAGGATGGAAATACTGCCCGCCTGCAGGAAGATCTTGGGAAGATTGGGGAGTGGTCGGACACGTGGCAAATGCCTTTTAACGTGGGGAAATGCAGAGTGATGCATATCGGCCACAGAAACCCCCAATCTCAGTATATCCTTAAGGGCACTGCTCTTGAATCGAGTGACACTGAGAAGGACTTGGGTGTAACAATCACTAGTGACCTCAAGTTCTCGAAACAGTGCATTGAGGCGGAGAAAAATGCCCAAAGGATGCTAGGCTATATTAAGCGCCAGTTTGGTTATCGGAACCAGGAGATTGTACTGTGCCTGTACAACTCACTTGTCCGACCGCACCTGGAGTATGCCGTACAATTTTGGAGTCCTTCATTGCGAAAGGACATCGCGAGATTGGAACGCGTACAAGCCAGGGCAACCAAGCTGATTCCCTCTATCCGACATAAAAGTTATGAGGATAGACTAAGGGAATTAGATCTGTTCTCGCTGGAAACCCGTAGACTGCGTGGTCAGCTCATCGAAGTTTTCAAAATACTTCGAGGGTTCGACAATGTTGACTACCGGGATATTTTCACACTGAGTGAGAACAGAACGCGCAATCACGGCTTCAAACTTGAACTGAAGCGTTACAACCGCAATCTGTGTGGAAATATTTTCACCTACAGTATCTGCGGTAAGTGGAACGCACTTCCAGTGGAAGTTGTCAACAGTGAATCTGTTGACCAGTTCAAGTCAAGACTAGACAAGGTCTTGAAAAGTGGCCGTTTAGGGACGCAAAACAATTGAGCAGCCTTGTGCCCGCTCGATTGCAAGTCCAATGGTACCCTCCTTGAATGGACCGTAAGGTCTCCTAGGGTACCTTTTTTCCTTGTTACTCCTTGTTACTCCTTGTTACACTCTCTCTCTCTCTCTCTCTCTCTCTCCCCCTCCCCCTCCCCCTCCCCTCCCCCTCCCCCTCCCCCTCCCCCTCCCACTCCCCCTATCTCCCCCTCCCCCTCCCCTCCCCCTCCCCCTCCCTCTCTCTCTCTCTCTCTCTCCCTCCCCCTCCCCCTCCCCCTCCCCCTCCCCTCTCTCTCTCTCTCTCTCTCTCTCTCTCGGCAACGGGTGGTGGTGAATGGACAGGCTTCTGAGTGGGTGCCCGTTACTAGCGGAGTGCCTCAAGGTTCTGTCCTGGGACCACTACTATTCATCATCTACGTCAACGACATGGACGGTGACATGGTTGCCAAGATTTCCAAATTTGCCGACGATACCAAGCTTGGTATGAACGTTGCAAAGGATGGAAATACTGCCCGCCTGCAGGAAGACCTTGGGAAGATTGGGGAGTGGTCGGACACGTGGCAAATGCCGTTCAACGTGAACAAGTGCAAAGTAATGCATATCGGCCACAGAAATCCCCAATCTCATTATATCCTTAAGGGCACTGCTCTCGAATCGAGTGACAATGAGAAGGACTTGAGTGTTACTGTCACTAGCGACCTCAAGTTCTCGAAACAGTGCATTGAGGCAGAGAAGAAAGCCCAAAGGATGTTAGGCTACATAAAGCGCCAGTTTGGATACCGTAACAGGGAGATAGTACTTTGTCTGTACAACTCCCTAGTTCGGCCGCACCTGGAGTATGCCGTACAATTTTGGAGTCCTTCGTTTCGAAAGGACATCGCAAGGTTGGAACGCGTACAAACCAGGGCAACCAAACTGATTCCCTCTATCCGACATAAAAGTTATGAGGATAGACTAAGGGAATTAGATCTGTTCTCGTTGGAAACCCGTAGACTGCGTGGTCAGCTCATCGAAGTTTTCAAAATACTTCGAGGGTTCGACAATGTTGACTACCGGGATATTTTCACACTGAGTGAGAACAGAACGCGCAATCACGGCTTCAAACTTGAACTGAAGCGTTACAACCGCAATCTGTGTGGAAACTTTTTCACCTACAGTATCTGCGGTAAGTGGAACGCACTTCCAGTGGAAGTTGTCAACAGTGAATCTGTTGACCAGTTCAAGTCAAGACTAGAGAAAGTCTTGAAAAGTGGCCGTTTAGGGACGCAAAACAATTGAGCAGCCATGTGCCCGCTCGATTGCTAGTCCCAAGGTACCCTCTTTGAATGGACCGTAAGGTCTCCTAGGGTACCTTCTTTCCTTGTAACTCCTTGTAACTCTCTCTCTCTCTTTCTCTCTCTCTCTCTCTCTCTCTCTCTCTCTCTCTCTCTCTCTCTCTCTGCACAGTCCATACAATGGATAGCTCACCAGGAAGTCAGGAGGTTCTCTCCACCTCCTCAACTGACTCTGTCATCAGAGTCAGTCACACCTTCATTCAAACTCTCTAAAACATACGTCACACCATTCTCCCAGACTCTCACAACTCTTACGGTCCTTCAAACTTTTCACTCATCTTCGACACATTCAACCTACCTTTTACTTCTTTTACCTTCAATCCTTTTGCACCTATTTCAAACGAACGAATCCTTTCTGTGCCTCACACCATACACTCTGCTCACCTTCACTCAAACGAAACCTATCTTTCACTCGCCTTTCAAAATTCATAACAAACTGACACAGGAACACCCCGGTTGCACTACACACCTTTGAATTATACGCCCATTTCACTCTACCCAACCATTCATCCCAGTCATTCAAAGTCGTACTCATCATTCTCAACATCTCACACAAGGTCCTAATTGAACGTTTAGCCAATCCATTCGAAGTCGGTACATACGGAGTCGTCCTCACATGCTCCACGCCATTCTATCTCAACATTTGCTCAAACACTTCACTCGCAAACTCAGGCCCATTATCACTCAGACATCTTCTAGGCTTCCATACACACATAAGAAAAAACAACTGCTCAACCACACGCGCAACAGTCACACCCCGTTTATCTCTCACATGCGCCGCATACACAAACTTGCTTCTATGATCAACCATAATAACCATGCCAACATTCCCAGCACTCGTACGCGGTAAAGACACACAATCAATTACTACTAATTCAAACGATTCTTTCGCATCAACTTTCAACATCGGCGGCTTCACTTGCACACCTTGCAACTTTCGCTTCTGACACCTTTCACACGTAGTGGCAACATCATTCGCAACAGTTCTCAGAAACGGATGGAACACACGCTCCTTCATACACTCCCACAACTTATACTTACCCATATGCCCATAATTATCATGCACAACTTTCACCAGACCAATCATACCAACCAAAGACATCAAAGGTACAAACATATCCCCATCCTTCATATGTCTCACAAGAGATTTAAGATTTAAGATAAGTTACCGGTGGGTTGCTGCCCAATCCAAGTGGATTCTATATGGCCGCTAGGGTGAAACGAGAAATATCATCTATAAAAGGTGGAGGAGACCACTTTGTGACAAAAATTAAAAAAACGACGGGTTAAAAGATTCCTCCGCCAATATGAATCGAAGACGGGTGTATTGAGGAATAGTTAAAAGGGTCGGGAAACAGGACAACCGGAGAATGATAAAATGACTACAATCCAATAAAAGGTGGGCAACCGATTGGTCCCCACCGCAAAAACGACAGCAAGGGCTGATATGAGCATCATCCGACACAAGATGGCCGTGAGTAAGTCTCGTGTGGCCAATGCGAACTCGGCAAAGGGCCACTTCCAACGACCGCATTCTATGACGACTCGAGGGCCAAGAGCGAATAGAATTTTTTATTTTGTATAGTTTGGATGATGAACAGTCATCCCATACATTCTGCCACAGTTGAAAAATATACTTTCTTATTGAAGGAAAGTAGTCCCTAAAAGGCAGAGCCGAGTTCTTAGGGGACACAGAATGTGCCGAGCGGGCTAGTCGATCAGCCTTCTCGTTGCCTAGGACCCCCACATGCACAGGGACCCAGCAAAAATAATTCTATATCGGGATGCATTTTGGATCAGCCAGTTGCAAATTTCTGTGACCAGGGGATGGGACGCATTAAAAGATCTAATTGACTGTAAGACACTCCTTGAGTCGGAAAAAATAACAAAATCACTAAAAGGTAAAATTTGGATGAGTCTAAAGGCTAAAAGGATTGCTAAAAGTTCAGCAGTAAAAATGGATGCTGCTGGTGGCAAAGATAGAGTGAGGAGTTCTCCTCCTGGGTAGATGGCTGCGGTGCCCACGCCACCGTCCGACTTAGAGCCATCCGTGTATCGTGGGCAGCATTGTTTGTGGGAGATCAAATGTTCTAAGAACAGGCTTTTAATGATGCGAGGGTCCATGGAGGACTTCTCCAGGCTCCACATGTTGGTACATACTGTGGGGAGAGGAGCACGCCACCTAGGGGTCAGTAAGGATGGAAGAGTAAGCACCCTTGGAGCACCCAGGTTAGATAGATGATCTCCTATGAGAAGGTTCAAAGGGCGGGGTAAAGATGGCAACTTATCATATGCCGCCGTTGATTCGGCAGCATACAGGCATCTGTAGACCTCTGATACAGGGGCTTGCTGTACTCGGCATAGATATCGCATGCAGATTTGAAGTCTATGGTAAGGCAAAGGGAGTACCCCACTCTCGTAGTAAAGGCTGTTGACAGGAGAAGTACGGAAGGCTCCACTAGAAAGGCGAACTCCAAAGTTTCGAATGGGGTTCAGCATTTTAAGGGCTGAAGGGAAAGCCGATGAGTAAATTTGACAGCCATAATCCAATTTGGATTGAACGAGGGCTGTGTATAATGTCGACAATGTTTGTCGATCACTGCCCCACGAAGTGTGTGAGAGGACTTTCAAAATGTCTAGAGCCCGCAGACAGCCTTTTCGAAGTCGGCCTAGGTGTGGTAACTAGGATAACTTTGGATCGAGAGTTACGCCAAGGAACCGAAACTCGGAGACAAACTCTATATCTTCGCCGCGTAGGAAGATAGATGGCGGAACAAGAACCCTTCTGCCTCGGTGGAAATACATTGCTTTGGTTTTGGTTGTGGAAAAGCGGAATCCCTTAAGTTGTGCTCTTTTAGATACAGCATCGACCGCCAGTTGAAGTCGACGCGCTGCTGATGGAAGGCGAGGTGAGGAACAGTATAGTGCTAAATCATCGACAAACAGAGTTGCCGATACACCTTCTGGGAGAGACGTAATAATATCATTGATGGCAATTATAAAACACAAGACAGTTAAAACACTGCCCTGAGGAACCTCCTCCTCTTGGGGTTGCAGGTCAGAGTATGCGTCTCCAACACGTACCTTGAAGGATCGAAATGCTAAAAAACTTTGAATAAATGAAGGTAAAAGGCCTCTCATCCCCCAGACGTATAAGAGCTTCAAGATGCCGTATCTCCATGTTGTGTCGTAGGCTTTCTCAATATCGAAAAATATGGCCAGGACTCGGCGCTCTAATGAGAAAGCTTTCCGGACTGATCCCTCGAAAAGGAATAGTATGTCAAGGGTACTATGACCTTTGCGGAAGCCACATTGAAATGGAGAGAGAAGGTGATTGGCTTCTAGGAACCTGTTTAGGTGCTCCAATATCATTTTTTCCAGCAACTTACTCAAACAGCTGGTGAGAGCTATACGGCGGTAGTGATCTGCATCCAACCCGTCCCTGCCCAGTTTGACAAAGGGAAGGATGATCCCAATGCGCCATGATGACGGGTAAAAACCCTTCACCCATATAAGGTTGTACAAATCAAGCAGGAAGAGAGTAGAGTGTGGATGTAGGTGCCGAATCATGTCGAAATGGATCTCATCAAGGCCAGGGAAAGTAGATCTGCAAAGGGACAAAGCGCTTTGCAGCTTATAGATGCTGAATAGAGCATTATACGGTAGGTTAGATTTTGTTGTGAAGTTGAGAGAATGAGATTATTCCTTTGATTTGTAGGATTGAAAAGCCTTATCGTAACGGCTGACACTGCTGATGGCGCGGAAGTGGTCAGCAAAAGCATTGCTTACCCCCAGGCTGCCATTCTCCAAGGAACCGTCTAAGTTAAGTGTAGGGGTATGATGATTAGCATAACGGCCCCGATCTTATTAATCCTCTTCCAGATCTTAGAAGTAGGTGTCATAGAGGAAATCGATGAAACGTATCTGCGCCATGAATTTCGGCGAGGTTGACGAAGGGTTCTTTGGCGAAGCGCACGAGCTCGGTTTCGGTCGACCTTGTTGCACAAAGTTGGGTTCTTTTGGAATCGGGCATGGGCTAACTTGTAATTTTTTATAGCTGTTGCACACGTCGAGGTCCACCAGGGCACTGTTAAGCGGCCCGTGACAGGTCGCCTCCGTGGGATGGTCTGTGTTGCTGCATTGTAGATAGTCTATGTACAGTATTCTACTGCCGCGTCCACTCCATTGAAGGTCCCCAAAGATGCATTTGTGAAGGACGCCTCTTGGAAACCTTCCCAATCTGCATGGCCTAAGTCCCACTAAAGGGGCATGGTTGTATGAAGGCTAACTTGAAGGGCCGACAAGACAATAGGGAAGTGGTCACTCCCATGGAGATCGTCAAGAATCGACCATCAAAATTCCGTGAAGCAATCAGGGGAACAAACAGAAGGGTCAACACAGCTAAAAGAGTCCGTCTGGACATGATAAGAGGTAAAATCGCCAGTATTTAAAACACAAAGAAGGTCAGATAATAAAAGAGACTCTAAAACACTGCCTTCGGCATTTCTAGTGATGTCGCCCCAGTATGGGTGACAGGCGTTAAAATCTCCTAGTAATAAGAATGGGGAGGGCAACTGATCTATAAGTTCTAAAAGGTCTGATCTTGACAATGATAAACAAGGGGGTAGGTAAATAGAGCAAACGGTAAAAAGCTTAGTAAGAAAAATCCTTACAGCAACAGCTTGGAGGGTAGTATGTAGGGAGATGAGAGAATCATGGTAGGATTAAGATACCATGATTGACACCCCTCCATGAGAGGAGCTTCCAGCAAGAGCAATAGAGTTGAAAGTGAGAAAACCAGGTACCAGCGGAAAGGGCCGTATACCCAGTTTATTCTCCTGGAGACAAATAACAGCGGGGTGGATAGTCGTCAAAAGAATTTTGAGTTCTTCCCACTTTTGAAGAACTCCTTGACAATTCCATTGTAAAATGGAAGATAATATGTGTGGCGATTAGATACCACTGTAGATATCTTTTTCTCTTTTGAGGCCGATATTTTATTTGAGGTTCTTCCTAAAGAGCTTGGGAGACGGAGAGCTGATTTTGAGGAGCCTGCTTTTGCAGGGGGTTTTGGAAAACCGACCGAGGCCCTTGATTGTAATTCGGGCTCACAACCTGGTGGAAAAGGAAGATCAAGAAGGGATTTTCGGCCGGTAGATCCGGATTCATGGGTCGATGGTACTTTCGGTTTCTGAGGAGTTGGTCCAACCACCGCAGTTGGGGATGTTGAAGTATCAAGTGCTTCCTTCGGATCTTGTGTTGAAGGGTGAGCGGAAAGAATAGGTTATCTGAGGGAGGTGTGTGGAGCTGGGTGTATATCTGCCATCGTTTGGATCAGGATGGGGCCTACGTCCTGTGAGTGGCTGGACGGACATAAGGGCAGAGAATGTTCAACCATAGGGGAGGAGTTCATTGGAGATTCTCGGGGTTCGGCTGAGTCAGCTCCAGAGGCTGCCCGCTTATTGGTGGTCGATGACCCAGGTGAGGAATCCTTTCTCTTACCACTAGGCTTTGGGTCTCATGGTCGGGCGGATGAACCTTCACTGGTCGATGTTGAGGATTCTTTCAAATAAAGTCTAATGTCTTTAAGTGTCTCATCCTGAGCGTCTCTCCCAGCTAGAGCTGCTGGAGAGAGGGGGGATACATTGGTATCTCGGTGTGAGAGCGATGCTTCGACTGCATATTCTGAATGTTTTCGACGCTGCGAGTAGATCTAGGGTGAAGTGCTTCAGGCTGGTTGGAACTCGCGCGTGATGGTCGGTTTCGTCCAGCATCACGTAAAGTGTCCGAGAAGAGCCAGCCGAGTGGCGAGGTTTGTGCTCGCGCACGCTGGCGGGCCTCTCTTATATCTAGACGTAGGGAGTCGCGCAAAGCGAGAACTTCCTTTTCATATAAAAATATAGAGCAGAGTTTCGACGCAGCACTGTGGGTACCTCCGCAGTTGGCACAGTGGGGCGTTTTGGTGCATTCGGGGCCATGGTAGTCAGAGCTACAATTCACGCAAGAGCGAGGGTGCCGACAGGCTCGGCCAACATATCCAAATTGATTGCAATTGAAGCAGCGTCTGGGTAGTTTGATGTAGGGACTTACCGGGACACGAAGGTACCCAGCTTTAATATACTGCGGCAGTTCTTGTCGTTCAAATGTTAAAATCAGTGTGGCGGTTGGGACTTTAGTGGAGCCTAATGTTTTAGTTACCCTGTGTACGTATGTGACACGTTGGCTACTGAGCTTACTCTGAAGGCGGGTGGGGTCGTAGTCCTTTAGTTCGTTTGAACGGACGACACCTTTGACGAAATTCAGACACGGATTGGGCGAGATAGTTATTGGAATTTCAGCTATCGAAGATAGATTTCGCACAAGGTTGTGTTAAGAGTGGGATGACACCTCGACTACGACATCACCACTTCCTCTTGACCACATCCGGCGGGGTTCACCACAGCGGGACTCAAAAGATTGATTGACGTCAAACACATCGACTTTTGCAAGTGGGATGTCAGATGATGAATTCATGACAAGAAAGCGAGGATAATCAAGATCCTGGTCTACTTCGTTGGAATAGGGGTCCAACGAGCGAGGGAAGGCTGAAAGGGGAGCTAAGGAACGTTTGGCACGAGAACCCTTACGAGAAGGGGGGTTTTTGGGTTTATGGCTAGCCATTGCAAAAAGAAAAAACTTCGCATTCTCCCCCGGTGCTCCCCACCATGAAGGCCTACAAAGGCCTGGCACTACTGCACCTATACAAGCAGTTACGTCCGGTTTGTCCTCTTGAAGAATGGATACGGATCCACCACACCATCTTTATAACCCTAAGAGGCTGCCCGAGTTCTCCTACGCACGAAGAAAATGGGCCAACGATGGGTTTTTCGTTGGGCATTTGGTAGACGAAGGCGGTGGAGATGCCCAGCTTCTTTCACCTTCATGAAAGAACAATTCGGAATCAATTTATTAAACGAGCAGAGGTCGGGTATTGATAAGGACCACTAGATAGGTGAAGGAAGAGGGAGAAATAAAGGGCAGTGGAAGAGCGTAATAGAGGAGGAAAGGAAGAGGGGCATGTTAAAAGTCTTGTTGGCAGCACCATGGGTCCCCTAGGGGGCCCAGGGCTGACCCCCCTCGCCACGAGAAGGCCAGAGCCTCTCTGGGAACAACCCCCGAAGAAAAGATCCCAAAGAGGGAGGGGGTATGCCTCACAAAATATACAACATCGATGCAAACAACAAAATCCTTAGCATACATTTTAAAATCACTCAAACACTTAGGCCATTCATTCAAATGGGTGTTTTGGGGCTGCATGCGAATATATAGCCTTTAGGGCTACCTAGCCTCTGCACCCAAATTCTTGGCGCATTACCTGCTCGTGGTGCCCCTGCTTATACAAAAATTGTGTCCAACGACCGAGTGCCAGGCTCTACGTGAACGACCTTTCGATCTCTTTTGGCGCGGCCCAGATGCAAAGCTCGAGCGTTGACTCCAACAGGCATTGAACCGCACTTTTCGCTATGCCGAAGCGCACTGGTTTAGGTTTTACTTGACCAAGACTACAGTGGTGCATTTCTGCCGCTATCCACGGTTCCACCCTAACCCAGACTTGTTCTTTAATAGGGTACGCATGAAAGTGGTTGAATCGCACCGTTTCCTTGGTCTTGTATTTGACCGACGCTTCATCTGGAAGGCTCGTATTCACAACCTTAGGGTCTCTAGTACTCGCACCATCGATATTCTCCATTCCGTTAAGTTCAGGGCTGATAGGGCTACTGCCTTACTTTTTTATTGATCCTTTGTTCGTTCGAAGCTCGACTACGGATGCGAGTTTTATGCATCCGCAGCCAAGCGTGTATTGCGGAAGGAGGAATCGATCCACCACACCGGCCTTCGCCTTGCGACGGGTGCCTTCCTCACTTTCCTCATTGAGAGCCTCCTAGTCGATCCTGGTGAGATGCCACTAGTTCTACGCCGTGTACGGTGCATTATTCGCCTGTGCGCTCGAGCCCGACGCCTTCCTCAGTCACCAATAGCTCTCACTGTATCCGCAGTTGATTTCGACCGTGCCTATGCCACCGAGAGATGCCATTATACCCTAAGCCCTTTCTCCTCCTTCAAGAGCTAGGTATAGCTCTCGGGCCGGTGGTGCCCCTGGTTCTGTCCAGGACGCCACCCTGGATGGTACCACATTTGGCTATTTGTCGCCACGCCTCGGCTTCCAAAGCTTATACAGCGCCGGGAGTATTGCGTTTGACCTTTTTGGAGCACACCTCGTTTCACGCTGCAACCGTGCCAGTGTATACGGATGGCTCCAAGTCCCACCAGGGGGTCGGCTCCTACGCCGTATCCCCTCTGTTTGAAGTCAACTGGGCTCTGCCAGGCGCTTCGTCTGTCTTCACGGCCGAGCTGGTGGCAATATACCACTCGTTACTGAAGATTAAGCGACGTGCGCGGTTCGGGGACCGGATTGTGATCTATATCGACTCACAAAGTGCCCCGAGTTCTCTCGGGGCATTGAAATCTCAGAATCGCCTGGTTTGCGATATCTGCGACGCCACGGTTTTGGCAAGCCGGACGAATGTCGAGATTATCTTCTGCTGGGTTCCTGGACATTTTCGGAATTCCAGGGAATAAGCGCGCCGATGAGGGGGCCAAAGAGTCCGCGAGGACTCCGCGATCGGACCAGCGTTTCGCTCTTCCTCACACCGACTACATGGCAGGAATACGGGCAACTCTTCGGACTGCTTTGAGACGAAGATGGGAGACGGTCGAAGGGAACTTAAAGTTGCGTGCCATTGTGCCGCGACTGTTCCCATGGACCTACCCCAAATGCCGCGAAAGCTTCAGGTTGCTTTCTGTCTTCTCCGAATTGAACACACTCGCCTGACGCACCGCCATTTAATGGAGCGGTCGCCACCGCCATACTGTGAAGACTGCGTTGTCCCCCAGACTGTTTGGCACATTCTTGTTGAATGTCCCAGTCTGAGCGATCTCCGCGCACGTTACCTATTCCGGTACCGAGATGGGTGGGGTCGCTACCGCCTGTTCCTTGTACTCGGGACGAGTTCTTGCACATTGACCGGTGGATTTATAAGACTTTTAGGGGGAAGGCCGGCCTTCTTCCCTTTATTTAACTAGTTGGGTTTTCGTTTTGTTTTTTGTTGTTGCTATTTTAGTAGGTCGCACGTTCCTGCGCCGGGGGGAGGTGGACCTCCCCCCGACGCCGGAGCTTGCTTCCTGTTCGTTGCCTTTTTCCTTTTTTATTTTTATTGTTGGGTTTTCTTTTGTTTGTTTTTTTTAATCTTACCTTAAAGTAGCCTAGTGCTAGGCAGTTTTTAATATGGCCACTAATGCCCAAGTAGGCAGTCACCAGATGAGCTCTTAAAAATTTTAAAAACTAAACCCACTTCCCCAAAATATTCCAAGTCTCTCACAACATACTTCTACACAAAATGAACATAGACCCCAAACACCCAAACAATTACAGGCCTATTGCCCTATTGGAGCACCTAGGGAAATTACTCGAACGTATAATCAACTGCTGCCTACGGGACTACCTGGAACAGAGGGACTGGTTCTCTCCCCACCAATATGGGTTCAGGTGTGGCCGGTCCACTCAGGCGGCTGTGACAATCGTTCACGACATAATACAAAAAAAAAAAAAACACGCCATGCATGACAAAATCAGTCTCCATCAGCAAGGACGTGGAGAAGGCCTTTGATAAGGTGTGGCACAAGGAACTTCGTGGGAAACTCGCCAACAATATGGAGTTACCTCTCTGCACCAAAAGGCTCCTCTCGCACTACCTCACTGAACGGAGATTCCACATAAAATACAACAATACCCTATCACAACCTTTCACACCACGCTCAGGCGTTGCCCAAGGAAGCGTACTGGCACCCACACTTTACATCATGTATATAAACGATACCCTGCGCCCACCCAAAAACTGCCGTCACACCAACATAGTTTCCTACCACGATAACGAGACCATTCTCATCAGCAGCCGCGGACCAGACGAGATCGCGCACCACGCACAAATAATACTAGACGAAAAGACAGAGTACGAGGGTAAATAGCTGATTGCCACGAATCCTCAGGAGTCACAGATGACACTCTTTGGTGCAAGAGATTACCACATGCATAACCTACAAATTTTTTCACACACACCAGACAGGAACCACCTAAACCCAACAAGGCTCGACTACACACATCATACAAAAAACCTTGGGGTAACTTTTGATAAGTCCTTTAGGTTCAATATACACCAGCACATAATACAAGCAAGAGTCGCGCGCGCAAACAAAATGCTGCGTAGGTTCGACTATGCAGACACGATCTCCTTCTTGACCACCCCCCAACCGTCGTCTAGTCATGAACACCCCGAGACACACCTAACTACACCACGCATCGGTGTCTAGCCACCGACCTATAAACTCTTCCTATACCCTTTCAAGTTATTTCCTTACCTTTCTCCTCTGCGACTAACTGGTCACCTATGTTACATAGTGATCCCTCTCTGTTCTTTTTATATACATTTATTCGATTCGATGTGAAAAAAGATAGTATTAGCAGTCATTATTCTAGAAGCAAGAAGAAGTTATCCTTACCATTCGCCTTTCGAGACCTGTTCCCGCAATTTACGACGGAAGAAAGAACCAGCTGAATATTTTTCTTTATCCTAAGGAAACCACGTTTGTTCACTTAACCCAGACTGCTACACGAGAAGAGCTCGCCTTTTTGCACTTTATATAAAAGGAGTATATATCGTCTGAATAGACATACCTATAGGTTTACTGAAGTTTGGTATTAGATAGGCTGGGTTCACTGAAGGTGTGTTCGTATTCGGTGCGAGAGAAAGGACGCAGTAAAAATAACTTTATTCTTCAGATTAAACTACCCAAACCGGGCAAGCAAAAACGTCTCGAGGTGTTTGCGGTCAGTGAGTAGGCTTTGGCAGGCCTACATCACGACGGACTGACGAGATGGGGGAGTAATAGATCCTCTACATTTTTTACTCCTGAGTGTTTACTGATGTCGTGGTATTGTTGTTGTTGTTATTGCTTTAGAGCTCCAGTCTGATCCTATTATTTATGAAGGACAACAATATTTCTCTGTTGGCTGAGTGGAATTTTTAATTACCTTATTATTGAGAGAGTGTCACAGCGTCTAATCCGTTTTAACGAGAGAGCCCGTTAAACACGTAAAGATCCATTAAAACACCAGAATTATCCCAAAATATATATTTTAAATTTATCAATTAACTACCAAAAAAATAAAATATTCACAATCACCTTATAAGTTTAACGGAGATAACCATACTTGAAACCGGGCCTATTTCAGAAACTATTCCTGTCCAACTCGAAATAGGCTCCAAGTAAACAAACCAATTGCCGATTTAGATTAGCATTAAACTCCAATTTAAGTTTCACTCTTCTAACTGTAAATATGACGGGGTTCAATAACAATTGTCTCTACTTCAGTTAATTTGAGTACCGTAATAAACTCATAGTAAATCAATAAAAATATAAATGGTCACTTTGACTTACATGAAAGAAAGGACCAGGGGTTGCCGGATGTCACTAGATGGCTTTTATCCCGTTACGTTATGTTGGAGCTGCCGATTGTAGATTTTCCACGAGATGGGAGGGGTTTAGGGGACACGATGTCACTTCTTCGAATTTACGTTAAAAAGCGGAGGGAGGAGTTGTACTCTCTGGCTCAAGGAGTGCTCTTCTGGGTGCTCTTGAAGCCTATTTGTATCCTAGTCTTCTTCGAGGGGTTGCCCACTGGATTTTGGGGTATACGAGGAGATTTTGAATGTTCTTGAAAAATTGGATCTTCCTCGGGTATGATTTCTTCTTCTCTCTTCGGTATTAAGATCGCAATTTGAGAGCCACACGAGGGTGACTGGTTCTACTATTATCTTACTTTCGAAATTCCTATTTTGGTACTAGGAATGGTAATCCAGTCACACTACTACTAAGTCAGTAAAGGATACTTCGGTCTGGTACCGATACAAAACGTGACGTTTTTCTAAGTTAATTCGAAACTGGGTGAAGGACCGATCTTCTTGAACTGGTCCTCTATCGTCTCACACCGAACAATCCTTTTCTCTTTTCTTCGAGCTTATTTATAGTCTGACGACCGCCCCATCTAAGGGAAAAGGGGCGAGGCCGTAGAGGGAAGAGCGAGGGGTGAGGGGAGGGTGGCACCGCTAACCGTCACCATCCTTGGTGTTCTTTTTGTCAAAAGTGTCGTCCGTTAAAATGAATTAAGGGACTACGAGCGCACCAGTCTTCAGAGCGAGCTTAGAAACAACGCGTCACACATGTCACAGGTTGACTGAAACTGTAAGCACTACTAGAGTCCCAACTGCTACGTTGATTTTAACGTTCGAACGTCAGGAACTGCCGCAGCTTATTTAAACTGGGTACCTTCATATCCCAGTAAGCCCCTACGTCGAACTACCCCGACGCTGCTTCAATTGTAATCAATTTGGACATGTTGCGTGAAATGCCGTTCTGATTACCATGGCCCTGAATGCTCCAAAACACCGTGCTCTGCCGACTGCGGTGAAGCCCGCGGTGCCGCGTCAAAAATCTGCCTAATATTCTTATATGAAAGAGAGGTCCTCGCTTGGTTCGACTCTGCGTCTGGAGGTGAGAGAGGCTCACCAACCTGCTCAAGTACAAACCTCACCTCTTGGCTGTCTCTTCTCAGACGTTTTGCGTGACGCTGGACGAAACCGACCATCACTTTGGAGTTCTGACACGCCTGAAGCATCTCATCACCCATCTAACGTTATTGTCAGAAGTATTCACGAGATACGGTCGAAGAAACGATCTCACACCAGGATGCCTAATGTTGCCTTCTTCGCTCCGGCACCTCTAGCCGGTACCGACACCCAGCGTGAAACATTTGTAGACATCAGACGTTATCTGAAAGAATCTTCTATATCGAACAGTGAAGGTTCTTCTACCCGGCCACGAACTCAAAGCCCCGTGGTAAGAGGAAGGACTCCTCACCTGAGTCATCGGCCTCCAATAAGCGGGCAGCCTCTGGAATTGACTCTTATTCTGTTGCTGAATATTGTCTTCCTCCAAGCCCGTCCTTCCCTTCACAGGACTTAGGTCCCATACCAGTCTAAACGGTAGCAGAAATCCACCCAGTTCCTTGTACTTTGTCCAGATCGCTTGCCTCACCCACTCAACCTCCTACTCGTGATCCGATGGACCAGATGATATTCCAACATCACCGGTCGCGGTTGTTGGATCAACTTTCCAGAAATCGATTGGCCCATCAATCCGTATCTACCCTCCGAAAATCTCTTCTCAATCCTTCGTTTCCGCCTGGTTTTGCGCCCCAATTACAGGCAGGGGCCTCGGCCGGTTCCTCGAAACCATCGGACATATCCCCTGTCACTGCTCCTTCCAGGATCTCTTTCTATGCAATAGCAGGCTCTTCAAAATCTGCTCTTCGTCACCCGAGCTCTTTGGGACGCATTTCAAACATAACATCAGACAGAAAGGAACAAAAAAGATATCTACCGTGGTATCTAACCGTCCCACAGAATTCCTCTACAACTGACTTCTCACTTTTTTCTCTTCTAACTCGGACCGACTGTCTTCTTAGTGTGAATTTCGTAGCATATATATGTGTCAAAAGAACTCAAAGTTCTTATGACGATTCTTCACCCCGCTGTTATTTGTCTTCAAGAGAACAAACTGGGCACACGGCCTTTTCCGGCGGTACCCGGTTTTCGTATTTTTCAACTCTATGGTCTCTGCCTGGTGCTCGTCTCAGTTATGGTTTCGTCATCCCACCATGTATCTCCCGCCCCCTTCATACTACCCTCCAAGCTGTTGTCGTGAGGGTTTTTCTTACCAAGGTTTTTTACTGTTTGCTCTATTTACCTGCCTCCCTTTCCATTGTCAAGACCAGACCTTTTAGAAATTGCAGATCAGTTTTTATTACTCGGAGATTTTAATGCCCGTCACCCATATTGGGGTGAAATCAATCGGAATACCAAAGGCAGTGTTTTCGAGTCTTTTTTATTATCTGACTTTATTTGCATTTTAAACAAATGCGATTTTATCTCTTATGTTCAGACGGATTCTTTTAGTTGTGTTGACCTGTCCCTCTGTTCCCCGAAATGTCTCACTGATTTTCGATGGACCCTTGATGATCTCCATAGGATTGACCACTTCACTATTTTCTTGTCGTCCGTTCATCCTAGCCCTCGTACAACCATGCCTCTCAACTCAAGTGGGAGTTAGGTCATGCCGATTGGGAAGGCTTCCAAGAGGCGTCCTTCACAAGTGCCTCATTGGGTACCTTCAATGGTGTCGACGCGGCAGTAGCGTACTTCACATCAATTATCTTCAACGCGGCCACACAGACCATTCCACGGAGATGACCCGTAATGAGTCGCTCAACCGTGCCTTGGTGGACCTCGGAGTGTGCGACAACCGTCAAAAACTAAAAGTTAGCTCATGCCGGATTCTGGCGTAAACCAACCTTGTTCACTAAGGTTGATCGAAACTGAGCTCGGGCGCTTTGCCAAAGAACCCTTCGTCAAGTTCACCGTTACAATGAGGCTTTTCTAGCCTATAAATCAAACGAAGAGTCTCATTATCTCAATTTTGCAACAAAATATAACCTTCCGTAAAATGCCCTATTCTCCATCTACAAGGTGCGCGCTGCAATGTCCCTTTGTAGTTCCATTTCTCCTGGCATTTACGAGATCCAATTTGAAATGAATTAGCACCTAAAACCACACTGTCATTTTCTTACTTGACTTATACAACATCATATTGGCGAAGGGTTTTTACCCATCACCATGCCGCGTCGAGATTGTCTTTCCCTTTGTCACACTGGGCAGAGGGGTTGGATAAAGAACATTACCACCCTATAGCTCTTACCAACTCTCTAGCTAAGTTGCTATAGAAGATGGTGTTAGTGCGCCTAAACTGGTTCCTAGAAACCAATCACTTTCTGTCTCCATTTCGGTGCGATCATTCGCAAGGGTTATGTACCTTTGACCTCTTAATACGTATCGATGGATCGGCCCGGAAAGCTTTCTCGTTAAAGCAGCGAGTCTTGTCTACATTTTTCAACATTGAGAAAGCCTACGGTACAACATGGTGCTATACATTTGGGGTATGAAAACTCTTCTACCGTATTTTATTCAAAGTTTCTTAGCATCTTGATCCTTTATGGTGCATGTTGGAGGCACCTACTCTGACCTACAATCCCAAGAAGAGAGAGTTTTTCGGGGCACCGTTTAAGTGTTTTATGTTTGGTAATTGAGATTAATATCATTCCCTCTCTACCAGAGGGTGTATCGGCGACCCTGTTCGTCGATGACTTGACACTATACTGTTCATCGCCTTAATTTACATCAGCAGTGGGTTGGCTGCAACTGGGGGTCGATGCGGTCTCGAAAAGTGCACAGCTTAGAGGATTTGGCTTTTCCACGAGCAAAACTAAAGCAATGTATTTCCAACGGGGTAGGGGGGCTCTTGTTCCGCCACCTATCTCCCTACAAGGAGTAGATATAGAGTTCGTCTCTGAATTTCAGGTTCTGGTCGAAACTCTTGATTCCAAGCTATCCTGGTTACCACACCTACACCGTCTTCGAACGGGCTGTCTGCGGGCTCTAGACATTTTGAAAGCCCTCCCCCCATACGTCGTGGGGCAGTAATCGTCAAACACTGTGGTGACTGTATACTGCCTTCGTCCAATCCCAATTGTACTATGGATGCCAAATTTATTCCTCGACTTTCCTCTCAGCCCTTAAAATGCTGAACCTGATTCTCAACCTCGGAGTTCGTCTCTCCAGTGGAGCCTCCCGCACTTCTCCCGTCAACAGCCTTTACTGTGAGAGTGGGGTGCTCGTCCTTGCTGTATCATCGACTCCAGATCTGCATGCGATACCTCTGCCGTGTACAGAAAGCCCCTGTATCAGAGGTTTACAGATACTTGTATGCTGCCGAGTCATCGGCGGCATTCGATAGGTTGCCGTCCTTACCCTACCCCGTGAAACTCTGGATAGGAGATCATCTCTCCAACTTCGGTGCTCTAAGGGTCCTTGCCCTTCTATCGTCGCTGACCCCTAGTGTGCGTGCTCCACCTCCTACAGTTTTACCAGCATGTGGAGCCTGGACAAATCGTCTGCGGACCCTTGCTCCCTCACATATACAACACTGCTCGATATACACGTATGGTTCCAAATCAGACCTTGACGTGGGTGTTGCAGCCACCTCGTCAGGAGAGTTTCTAACTTTGTCTTTGCCGACGGCGGCGGCTTCTATTTTTACTGCTAAACTCTCAGCCATCCTTTTAGCTCTAAGACCGATCAAAATTTTACCTTTTAAAGATTTCATCATCTTCTCTGACCTTAGGAGTCTTTTGCAGGCAATTCGCTCTTTTAATGCTTCCCAGCGCTTAGTCCCGATATCGAGTTATATTTTGTTTGGTGCCCGGGCATGTAGGGGTCCTGAGCAACGGGAGGGCTGATCAGCTGGCCCGTTTAGCCTACTCTCTCTTACCAGAAAACTGAATTACTTTATCGAGATTTTTTTCCCTCTATAAGAGAATATATTTTTCAGTTGGGCCAGGACGAATGGGGTGGATGCTCACCATTTAAATTATATAAAATCAAAGAATCTGTTCACCCTTGGCTCTCGAGACTTTAGAGACTATGGTCCTTAGAGGTGGCCCTTTGCCGCGTTCGCCTCGGCCACACAAGACTCACGGTCATCTCGCTTCGACTAAAGCTCGAATCAGCCCTTGCTGCCGTTTTGTGGTGGGGAACAATCATTCGCTCATTTTCTACTAGAATTCCCTCATTTCACCACAATCTGGTGTCCTGTTTCCCGACCCTTTTAAGTATCCCTCGCCTGTCCCGCCTTCGTTTCATTCTGGCAGAGGAATCTTTTAAACCCTCATTTTTAACATTTTTATCACATAGTGGTCTTCTCCCCCTTTTTATAACTAAGTTGCTTCTTTTTATTTCCGCTGCCGCTTAGAATCCACTTGGATTGGACAGTTGCCCAACCCTTGCCTTAAACCTTATCGAGCAAACTCCCACTCTTCAATGACTGCCCGGCATACAAATTCAAGTCGAAGGTGCAATTCCTCCGGTACACTGCTTTTATGAGTGCTCGAGATGCGCGCCACGACTTCTCTCCCGTTCTGCCCACACCAGCCTATTTTGCTTCACAATTCTGCTCGCCCATCATCTTGACTCCCCTCCCCCCCACCCCCACCCCCTGCCACTGACATTTTCGGCCATGCTAAGATTACCCTGTGTAGCCTGTTACACTTGGTATCCAGAGGAGCTGCACGTCCTCCCAACATGAGTGGATATTAGGGAGGACCCGTCACTGGGTTGACTTGATGGGTGCTGGAAAGTTATTGATGCGCTTTGCCCTTGCCCCTACTCAGGACTACTTTACTTTTTTATTATTATTATTAGCAGTATTATTGTTATTATCTTAATTATTATTATTTAGTATGTTTTTTATATTTATTAATATTTCTAAACAAAAATTAATAAAAAAATATGATATATTGTTATAATTATTTATTATAATGTACTATAATTATTTATTCTGATTAATTAGTATTAATTATCATTAGTATGTTATTATTTATTTTGTATTAATATTATAATTACGGCTCTCTACTCAACGTTTTCTTCCCACACTTTACACCAGGAGGAGTTTTTATATCTGTACAGAGTTCGCTCCAGTAGCCATGGTGTCTTGGCTTGGTGGACTGGATACCATTCTGGAATCACCTAGCACCAGGGTATGATAATAATATGTGATCACCCACTTTACTCGTAGGTGGATCCGCCTATCTCTACTTCTCTTTATTAGATACTCTCCTACCCCTTTCCACACCTGCTCTTTTATCCACAGAGTTTCTGGTTGCTTGGTGAATTTTCATCTTCTTATGGGTACTTAGTCGTGTGGCAGTGTATACCGTGAGTTGCCTTTCTGCTGCGAGGGCCGAAAGCCCGCTCACTAGGGCAAGTATTAGGTACAGGGTGTACCGGGGCTATGACTTTGCTCATCTTCCTCTAAAACACATATAGAGTGTCTACGCCGGAACCATTCATTCTGGTCAACGTTCCAGGACAATTTCGCTTAAATGGATGGACAGGTTTGCAAAGCCCATCAACTTTGGACCGGGACCGATTTTATGTGTAAATGATCATTTTCTGGAATTTCTGATCCTATGGAGACTTATCTTTTAACCTCTGCACTTTCCATGTGGCCCCGGTTTTATTTTTTGATCTATTCATAGTGACAACTGTAAGCAAGAGTGGGAAATCGCATGGAGATCTGCCTCCAAGCTCGGACTCCTCCTCCCAAGGTGTCGGGGAGGATAGGAGAAATCGATACACTTCTTAGACAAGAGACGACTGTGACGAAGTTACCACGAATGTGATCTGCGATGGACATGATCCAGGAGTTAACCCAGCCCCAGACGGCACAATCTTCCATGGTGTCGAACCCGGGCTAGGTGCCAAGCACCGAACCCCAGTTCACCCATGTGAAAGCTTCTCAGACGGTTCGGTCCCCCAAGGACACACAAGGAGAGAAGGGCCCTACTCTCCGTAACTGGTGTCCCTCTGACAGCTAAGACTTTCTCCATTTTGAAGGTGGATCTTGTTGAAGCTGGTCTATCCCGTCTAGGAAATCCTTCCTGCAGTGGAGAGAAGAGGATTTATATCCCACCCTCCTCCCCCAACAAGAAAAGAAAAGCAGGAAGGATATAGGTTCCTCTCAGTCTGCCCGGGCTCGTGGTTCGGGTGGGTCTACTGCCGTTTCGGAGAACGACCAGGCCAAGATCGGTACCTCCGGCCTCGAGGCGCCCCCTGGCGTGAGTGCTCCAAGACCAAGACCAGAGTCGCAAGTGTGCTGAAGGAGCCTCGATTACGTCGGGGCCGCTCATTGAGAGACCACCTAGTGTTTTCGAGCCAGCTGGCTTTAAACATTTTCTGGTTATTCGTGCCACTTATGGGAGCATGTTGGCCAAGGGGAACATGATCTATCAGAGGAGAGCACTACTAGCCTTATTGGTAGAGAGCCGAAGGTAAGTGTCCCATTTCACTGACGGGAGCCTATTGGCGTGTGCGTCAGATCCCTCCGAAGCGGCCATGATTAGTGGCTAGTGGCCTTTGGGCAATTAATGGCACTCCGGTGAGTGCGACGCCGCACCCTACAATAAACTTTGTAAAAAGAGTGATTTATGCAAGGGAACTCGGGGACTACTTCATAGATGAAATCACCTTAGAGTGGCCGACCTTGGAACGGCCAAGATCGAACGTATGATGAGAAAACAGGGAAGGACCTCGAGCCAAACTCATACACTCTTCGTCATGTTCGACCGTGACAGGCTCTCTAAGTCAGAGCGTGCCGGTTGGTATTCCTATCGCTTGAAAGCATTCGTGCCACTGCCGCGTAGGTGCTACTACTATCACCACTCTGGCCATACAAATCGCTCCTGTAGACTTGCAAAGTCAAGTTTACTCGAAATTTATGTAAGTTACTCCAAAGCCGCACACGATAAGTCCAAATCGTGTGAGGTCAAGTGTCATTTGCAAACAGCCGCACCGCGCTTCTTAGAAGGAATGTGGTGCGTATTTCATGAGAGAAGGAAATCCTGGCCATTCAGGCTACGTATGGTCTCTCATTTCGCTAGGCTTATTACTTGATCCTCGCGCGCCTGAGGCTGCCTGGAACGTATTGTGTCTTAATTAAAAAAAAAACACCCTCTGTTCATGGCCATCCAGGCCTACAAACACAGTCGTTTCCTTGATCACTCGAACCCTTCTGCGGGTTCTTCTCACCCCCTGCGCTCCCCTGACTTGCAAGGCGAGCCCAAATTCCCCCGATAAGTCATCGAAGGTGACAGCGCATTGTTCAGCCAAAAGCACCCGGAGTTTTGCCCCCTGGAAGCGTACAGCCATTCGGGTAAGGGTATTCTATTCGAAAGGGTCCTCCGAATCTCATGCAAGATAGGCCTGGGTGGCATATTCCTTCAATGGAATTGCCGCGAACTGTGGGCCAACTGGGAGTTTCTGCGGAGGCTCGTCTCCTCCCGTTCCCCATTAGCAATCTTTTTGCAGTAGACCATACTGGATGCGTGCTCCCTGCCCACTCTCCCAGTCTATAAGAGTTTTGCGATTCTACCATTTACATCCAGCATGATGTCTCCGTTCTTCTCTTTGCTTTAAATACCCCGTTTTAGGCAGTAGCAGTGCAGCTACAAATAGATAGTAGGTCAGCTGTTATTTCTGCATACATTCCACCGTCACCATACTTCGCCGCAGGGAACTTCTGCCGCAGCGTGGCACGGTATTGCTCGGTGATTTTAACGGTAAACACCACTTATGGGGACATTACTCGATCAATCCCAGGGGTCAGGTCCTTTCCGACTTGATCGACGAGATGCAGATAGTGTCCTAAATGTGGACGAATTGCGCACCACTGCCCAAGAACCACTTCATTTACCTGTCTTGATCTATCCCTCTGCTCCTCGGGTGTACAGTCTGATTGTGGGTGGGAGGTAGTCGACAACCTCATTGGTAGTGATCACTTTCCCCTTCGAATATCATTTTCCAAACAGCTGTCGCCTGAGAGACCCACCCGGTGGTGCTTGGCGCGGGCGTTCTGGTACTCATTTCAGGAAATGACTGATTTCGCTGTCCCATTCGATGAGTTTAGGTCGGTGGATGAGGCCGTTGAGTTATTCTCCATCAACCTCATCGCCGTGGGCCTAACTACTATTCCTAGAACAGCTGGCGGTTTTGCACGCCGAACGCTCCGCTGGTGGTCAGCCGAGTGTGAGGCGGCCCTGGGTCATAGCCCTTTCTGACCCAGTTGAGCAGGAAGAGGGTGCCCGCAAGAAACTGTTCTCATTCTCATACTTTTTACCCTGAGCTTCAACGGTATTGCATTGGTGGAGCCGGAAGGTGTTCTCGCTACGCTATACGTGGGTGACCTCTAGATCTCTTTTAACGCGGCTCAGATGCCAAATCTGGAGCATCGACTCCAACAGGCATTTAACGGCGTCTCTCGATATGCCGAAGTGCACAGGCTTCGGCTCCACCCCGATCCAGACTTGATTCTAAACGGGTTCCGCTTGGAAGTGGTGCATTTGCAAAGTTTCTTTGATTTTTTTTTCTAACAATGCTCCACTTGGGAGACTCATATTCGCAGACTAAGGGTCATTGTGCCCGCGCTATGGACATTCTTCGTTACTTGTCATTCAACACCTGGGGTGCTGGTACGACTATTACTTTGCTTTTATATCGATCCTTTGTTCCCCCGAAGCTTGACCATGGATGCAAACTTTATGCAACCCAAACCAAAACACTGCGGAAAAAGGTCAGCTATTCTTTATATCTAATTCTCTCATGTTTATAAAATTCTATAATTGATTTTCCCCCTCGGTGATATTGCTGCAAAAATCTGCCATGTAGTCAACACAACCAAATCACTGCTGAGAAAAAAATTGCGTATAAATCTGTTATACGATATTAAAATCTTTTTCTGTTCACCGGTATCACCAAATTCTAAGATAGGTTAGGAAAAGGTGCATGTCCGTCCACTGGTCGTAAAGGTAGCAAATGAATAGGCAGCTTTGTAAAGTGACCTGCCCTTCTTAGGTTAGTAAAAAATACCCTGTGGAAACTCCTCCCAAGTAATATAGGATTGGGAGACTTTAATTAAATTAGTTAATAGCTCATCTTAAGTAGTGTCCTATTCGTAAACCTATTTGGAGATGAGCCCTCTGTAAACCTTATATAAAACTCTGGGCGACAATAAATGACGCATTATGTATGGGCGGAGCTAATACAAAAAAATGCCTCATTACTTAGGGATGATCTAATACAAAAAAAATGTCGCAGGTATTATGGGAGATTCTTATAGAAAAAAATGTCCGATTACTTAAGGGTGGATCTAATACCGCCCCAAAATGTCGCATTCTTAAGGGAGGATCTAATAAAAAAATGTCGCATTCCTTATGTGAAGATCTAATACCAAAAATATGTGGCCTTTTTTATGAGAGGATCTAATAAAAGAAAATGTCGCGTTTCTTATGGGAGGATCTAATACCCCCCCAAATGTAGAATTCCTTATGAGAGGATCAAATAAAAAAAATGTCACATCATTTTGGGAGGATGTAATACAAAAAATGTACATTTATTATGGGAGGATATAATACCCCAAAAATGTTTTACAAAATAAATATTGTAAAACATATGTGAGTATCTAATACAAAAGAATGTCGTATTACCTATGGTAGGAGTTAATTAATAAAAAATGTCTCATTACTTATGGAAGGATCTAATAAAAAAAATGTCGCACCACTTATGGGAGAAGATAGTAGATAATTTCTCGCTTTAGTTTTGGGAGGATTTAATACAAAAAAAATCTCACATTACTTATGGGAAGATCTAATTAAAAAATGTCGCATTACTTATTTCGCATTTCCTATGGAGGTAGCTAATAAAAAATAATGTTACATTATTTATGTGTAGAGCTAATACAAAAAATGTCATTACTTATTGGACGATCTAATACAAAAAAAAATGTCTCATAAAAATGTCGCATTACCTATCGGAGTAGCCAACACAAAAAATGTCGCATTAAGTATAATCTATGGGAGGAGCTAATACAAAGAAAATGTCTCATTACTTATGGGATGATCTAATACCCCCCCCCCAAATGTATCATTACTTATTGGAGTAGCTAATACAAAAAATGTCGCAGTAATTATATACAAAAATGTCGAATTACTTATGGGGGTCTAATACAATAATAAATGTCATATTACTTACGGGGTGAGCTAATCCTCCAAAATGTCGCATTTTTATGGGCGGAGTTTATACAAAACAAAAATTGCCTCATTACCTATGGAAGGATCTAATACAAAAAATATTATATCATTACTTATGCCCCTTCCCTCTCTGGGATCTTTTCTTCAGGGATTGTTCCAAGAGAGGCTCTGGCCTTCTCGTGGCAAGGGGGGCCAGCCCTGGGCCCCCTAGGAGGCCCATGGTGCTGCCAACAAGACTTTTAACATACCCCTCTTTCTTTCCTCCTCTATTACGCTCTTCCACTGCCCTTTATTCCCTCCTCTTCCTTTCCCTATCTAGTGGTCCTTATCGATATCCGACCTCTGCTCGTTTAATGGATTGATTCCGAATTGTTCTTTCATGAAGGTGAAAGAGGCTGGGCATCTCCACCGCCTTCGTCTACCGAATGCCCAACGAAAAACCCATCGTTGGCCCATTTTCTCCGTGCGTAGGAGAACTCGAGCAGCCTCTTAGGGTCATAAAGATGGTATGGTGGATCCGTATCTATTCTCCAAAAGGACATACCGGACGTAACTGATTGTATAGTTGCAGTAGTGCCGGGCTTTTGTAGGCCTCCATGGTGGGGGAGCCCCGAGGGAGAATGTGAAGTTTTTTCTTTTGCAATGGCTAGCTATAAACCCAAAACCTCCCCTTCTCGTAAGGGTTCTCGTGCCAAACGTTCCTTAGCTCCCCTTTCAGCCTTCCCTCGCTCGTTGGACCCCTATTCCAACGAAGTAGACCAGGATCTTGATTATCCTCGCTTTCTTGTCATGAATTCATCATCTGACATCCCACTTGCAAAAGTCGATGTGTTTGACGTCAATCAATCTTTTGAGTCCCGCTGTGGTGAACCCCGCCGGATGTGGTCAAGAGGAAGTGGTGATGTCTTAGTCGAGGTGTCATCCCACTCTTAATACAACCTTGTGCGAAATCTATCTTCGATAGCTGAAATTCCAATAACTATCTCGCCCAATCCGCGTCTGAATTTCGTCAAAGGTGTCGTCCGTTCAAACGAACTAAAGGACTACGACCCCACCCGCCTTCAGAGTAAGCTCAATAGCCAACGTGTCACATACGTACACAGGGTAACTAAAACATTAGGCTCCACTAAAGTCCCAACCGCCACACTGATTTTAACATTTGAACGACAAGAACTGCCGCAGTATATTAAAGCTGGGTACCTTCGTGTCCCGGTAAGTCCCTACATCAAACTACCCAGACGCTGCTTCAATTGCAATCAATTTGGATATGTTGGCCGAGCCTGTCGGCACCCTCGCTCTTGCGTGAATTGTAGCTCTGACTACCATGGCCCCGAATGCACCAAAACGCCCCACTGTGCCAACTGTGGAGGTACCCACAGTGCTGCGTCGAAACTCTGCTCTATATTTTTATATGAAAAGGAAGTTCTCGCTTTGCGCGACTCCCTACGTCTAGATATAAGAGAGGCCCGCCAGCGTGCGCGAGCACAAACCTCGCCACTCGGCTGGCTCTTCTCTGACACTTTACGTGATGCTGGACGAAACCGACCATCACGCGCGAGTTCCAACCAGCCTGAAGCACTTCACCCTAGATCTACTCGCAGCGTCGAAAACATTCAGAATATGCAGTCGAAGCATCGCTCTCACACCGAGATACCAATGTATCCCCCCTCTCTCCAGCAGCTCTAGCTGGGAGAGACGCTCAGGATGAGACACTTAAAGACATTAGACTTTATTTGAAAGAATCCTCAACATCGACCAGTGAAGGTTCATCCGCCCGACCATGAGACCCAAAGCCTAGTGGTAAGAGAAAGGATTCCTCACCTGGGTCATCGACCACCAATAAGCGGGCAGCCTCTGGAGCTGACTCAGCCGAACCCCGAGAATCTCCAATGAACTCCTCCCCTATGGTTGAACATTCTCTGCCCTTATGTCCGTCCAGCCACTCACAGGACGTAGGCCCCATCCTGATTCAAACGATGGCAGATATACACCCAGCTCCACACACCTCCCTCAGATAACCTATTCTTTCCGCTCACCCTTCAACACAAGATCCGAAGGAAGCACTTGATACTTCAACATCCCCAACTGCGGTGGTTGGACCAACTCCTCAGAAACCGAAAGTACCATCGACCCATGAATCCGGATCTACCGGCCGAAAATCCCTTCTTGATCTTCCTTTTCCGCCAGGTTGCGAGCCCGTATTACAATCAAGGGCCTCAGTCGGTTCTCCAAAACCCACGAAAAAAACCTCAGTTACTGCTCCATCTAGGATCTCTTCCCCTGCAAAAGCAGGCACCTCAAAATTAGCTCTCCGTCTCCCAAGCTCTTTGGGACGAACCTCAAATAAAATATCAGCCTCAAAAGAGAAAAAGATATCCACAGTGGTATGTAATGGTCACACATAATATCTTCCATTTTACAATGGAATTGTCAAGGAGTTCTTCAAAAGTGGGAAGAACTCAAAATTCTTTTGATGACTATCCATCCCGCTGTTATTTGTCTCCAGGAGAATAAACTGGGTATACGGCCCTTTCCGCCGGAACCCGGTTTTCTCACTTTCAACTCTGTTGATCCTGCTGGAAGCCCCTCTCATGGAAGGGTGTCAATCATGGTATCTTTATCCTACCATGTTTCTGTCATCTCCCTACATACTACCCTCCAAGCTGTTGCTGTGAGGATTTTTCTTACTAAGCTTTTTACCGTTTGCTCTATTTACCTACCCCCTTGTTTATCATTGTCAAGATCCAACCTTTTAGAACTTATAGACCAGTTGCCCTCCCCATTCCTATTACTAGGAGATTTTAATGCCCGTCACCCATACTGGGGTGAAGTCACTCGAAATGCCAAAGGCAGTGTTTTAGAGTCTCTTTTATTATCTGACCTTCTTTGTGTTTTAAATACTGGCGATTTTACCTCTTATCATGTCCAGACGGACTCTTTTAGCTGTGTTGACCTGTCTGTTTGTTCCCCTGATTGCTTCACGGAGTTTCGATGGTCAATTCTTGACGATCTCCATGGGAGTGACCACTTCCCTATTGTCTTGTCAGCCCTTCAAGTTAGCCTTCATACAACCATGCCTCTTAAGTGGGACTTAGGTCGTGCAGATTGGGAAGGTTTCCAAGAGGCGTCCTTCACAAATGCATCTTTGGGGACCTTCAATGGAGTGGACGCGGCAGTAGAATACTTTACATCGACTATCTACAATGCAGCAACACAGACCATCCCACGGAGGCGACCTGTCACGTGCCGCTTAATCGTGCCCTGGTGGACCTCGTCGTGTGCAACATCTATCAAAAATTACAAGTTAGCCCATGCCCGATTCCAAAAGATCCCAACTTTTTGCAACAAGGTCGACCGAAACCGAGCTCGTGCGCTTCGCCAAAGAACCCTTCGTCAAGCTCACCGAAATTCATGGCGCAGATACGTTTCATCGATTTCCTCTATGACACCTACTTCTAAGATCTGGAAGAGGATTAATAATATCAGGGGCTGTTACATGAATCATCATACCCCCACACCCAACTTAGACGGTTCCTTGGAGAATGACCACTTCCGCGCCATCAGCAGTGTCAGCCGTTACGATAAGGCTTTTCAATCCTACAAATCAAAGGAATAATCTCATTCTCTCAACTTCACAACAAAATCTAACCTTCCGTATAATGCTCTATTTAGCATCTTTGAGCTGCCAAGCGCTTTGTCCCTTTGCAGATCTACTTTCCCTGGCCTTGATGAGATCCATTTTGACATGATTCGGCACCTACATCCACACTCTACTCTCTTCCTGCTTGATTTGTACAACCTTATATGGGTGAAGGGTTTTTACCTGTCATCATGGCGCATTGGGATCATCCTTGTCTTTTTCAAACCGGGCAGGGACGGGTTGGATGCAGATCACTACCTCCGTATAGCTCTTACCAGCTGTTTGAGTAAGTTGCTGGAAAAAATAGTGTTGAAGCGCCTAAACTGGTTCCTAGAAACCAATCACCTTCTCTCTCCATTTTAATGTGGCTTCCGCAAAGGTCATAGTACCCTTGACCTACTATTTCGTTTCGAGGGATCGGTCCGGAAAGCTTTCTCATTAGAGCGCCGAGTCCTGGCCATATTTTTCGATATTGAGAAAGCCTACGACACAACATTGAGATACGGCACCTTGAAGCAGCTATACGTCTGGGGGATAAGAGGCCTTTTACCGTCACTTATTCAAAGTTTTTTAGCATCTCGATCCTTCAAGGTACGTAATGGAGACGCATACTATGACCTGCAGCCCCAAAAGGAGGGAGTTTCTCAGGGCAGTGTTTTAAGTATCTTATGTTTTATAATTGCCATCAATGATATTATTTCGTCTCTCCCAAATGCGGGAATCGGCAACTCTGTTTGTCGATGATTTAGCACTATACTGTTCCTCACCTCGCCTGCCATCAGCAGCGCGTCGGCTACAACTGGTGGTCGATGCTGTATACAAAAGAGCACAACTTAAGGGATTCCGCTTTTCCACGACCAAAACCAAAGCAATGTATTTCCACCGGGGCAGAGGGGTTTTTGTTCGCCATCTATCTCTCTACAAGGCGAAGATATAGAGTTTGTCTCCGAGTTAAGGTTTCTTGGCCTAACTCTCGCTCCAAAGTTATCCTAGTTACCACACCTACGCCGACTTCGAACGGCCTGTATGCGGGCTCAGGACATTTTGAAAGTCCTCTCACACACTTCGTGGGGCAGCGACGACAAACATTGTGGAAATTATACACAGCCCTCGTTCAATCCAAATTGGATTATGGCTGTCAAATTTACTCATCGGCTTTCCCTTCAGCCCTTAAAATGCTGAATCTCATTCGAAACCTCGGAGTTCGCCTTTCCAGTGGAGCCTTCCGTACTTCTCCTGTCAACAGCCTTTACTGCCCTACCATAGACTTCAAATCTGCATGCGATACCTCTGCCGAATACAGCAAGCCCCTGTATCAGAGGTCTACAGATGCCTGTATGCTGCCGAATCAACGGCGTCATATGATAAGTTGCCATCTTTACCCCGCTCCTTGAACCTTCGCATAGGAGATCATCTCTCTAACATGGGGGCTCCAAGGGTCCTTACCCTTCCATCCTTACTGACCTCTAGTTGACATGCTATTCTCCCCACAGTATGTACCAACATGTGGAGCCTGGAGAAGTCTTCTATGGACCCTCGTATAATTAAGAGCCTGTTCTTAGAGCATTCCACCCCACACAAACAATGCTGCCCATTATACACGGATGGCTTTAAGTCGGACGGTGGCATGGGCACCGCAGCCATCTACCCAGGAGGAGAATTCCTAACTATCTTTGCCACCAGCAGCATCCATTTTTACCGCTGAACTTTTAGCAATCCTTTTAGCCTTTAGACTCATCCAAATTTTACCTTTTAGTGATTTTGTTATTTTTTCCGACTCAAGGAGTGTCTTACAGTCAATTAGATCTTTTAATGCGTCCCATCCCCTGGTCACAGAAATTTGCAACTGGCTGATCCAAAATGCATCCCGATATAGAATTATTTTTTGCTGGGTCCCTGGGCATGTGGGGTTCATGAGCAACGAGACGGCTGATCGGCTAGCCCGCTCAGCACATTCTGTCCCCCGAGGACTCAGCTCTGTCTTTTAAGGACTACTTTACTTCAATAAGAAAATATATTTTTCAACTGTGGCAGAATGTATGGGATGACTGTTCATCATCCAAACTATACAAAATTAAAAATATATTCACTCTTGTCCCTCGAGCCGTCATAGAATGCGGTCGTTGGAGGTGGCCCTTTGCCGAATTCCCATTGGCCACACGAGACTTACTCGTGGCCATCTTGTTTCTGGCGATGTTCTTATCAGCCCTGGCCGTCGTTTTTGCGGTGGGGACCAATCGGTTGCCCCCCTTTTATTGAATTGCACCCATTTCGCCATTCTCCGGTTGTCCTGTTTTCCGACCCTTTTAACTATCCCTCAACACACCAGTCTTCGATTCATATTGGCGGAAGAATCTTTTAACCCGTGAATTTTTAAATTTTTGTCCCAAAGTGGTCTTCTCCACCTTTTATAGATGATTTGCCTCGTTTTATCTTAGCTGCTATATAGAATCCACTTGGATTGGGCAGCAACCCACTGGTTCCTTACCTTAAACCTCACCGGAATGTTTCTCCCGAATATCCCAAGGAAGTTAGGTAGGGGCAAATAGTTTCTTGGGGGTTGATACCTCCCCCATTATAACCACTGGTCCCGTCTGGGTGTCCAGTTCAATTGCTAAATATCTTTCGTCTAACTCTTCCAATTCCCTATGTTATATACCTTTCTTAATATCAACTATTATACCATCGAATTTTTCATTCGAGTGATTTTTCGTGTAAGTATAATATTTCTGCAGCTTCAGTTCATACCTCAGCATTCGCGACCCGTGCTCACAAATCACTACTACATCGGGGTCTTCCTTAGCCATCACATTCCAGAATTGGTTTTTCATATCCTTTAATCTATTGATGTCCACTTCGACTATTTTCAGTTTATTAACTCTCTTATCCATAATTATTTACTTAATCACGCTCTAAACTTCTTCCTTTGACCGTTCCTTAATTTCCGGAAATTCTCTTTCCTCAGAAATTGACATCTGTCTTCTGTTACCTGTAAGTTCCCAATCAGTATAGATCTTTGGACTACATCCGACGGATATTCTGATTTGTAAGTCCATTTAAATTTACCATCTACTATCTCTTCTATGATATGTACCATGTTCAGATCTTTGGGGTATTCGTAACCCATAGTGGTGTACATGTGAACGTCTGCCTCTTCGCACGATGGTAGTTCCGTGTTTGCCCTCTCTTTCTCGGTTTCCAGTTTATTTGCTACTGTTTCCTTCTTAGAATCTCTTGAGTTCTCTTTCTTATTATTCTTTAGTTCACTTGCCCCTCTTCCTCTATCCATTCTTCGCTTTCTGACTCTGAAGTGGAGGTTTCTGAATTAGAGTCCTTCCTCTTTTCCTGCTTTTTCTTCTTTTTCTTATTCGTTTTCCTCTTCTGTTTTTATTCACCTTGTGATAGAACGGTCTGAGGCCGCTTAAATTCAACCGCTATCACATGTTGTTTAAAAACACGTTGCTACCCACGTGCATCTTCGCATCGAAGCCAGGCGCCTTATCGCCACCTGAGTCAATATTTAACCAAGGAGGTTCATCTCCCCCCCCCTTCCCGTTTCGCCCCATGCGTCGATCTCGCCAGATTGAGTTAGGCTTATGGGGAGATAAGGTATGTTCCAAGGCGCGGCTGGGGCAGTCCCTCGAAGCCCCCACTCCATTGTCCCCTACGCCAAGGGGATGGCTCCGATTTACCGATTAGATCAGATCAGATCCAGATTATCTTCGCGAGACATCACGCCGATCCGGTCTCACCTTGTGCACCAGGGGCCCTCTACCTCGAGATCCACTATTTTTGTCCAGAAGAGGACAATATCCCTTGAGTGCCAAGGTTCGAGCCTTCAAGACGCCAAGTCCACAAGGCCCCCTCCTCTTGTTCAGAAAGAGAACAATGTTAAAACAGCCATTGTTCTTTGAGCCCGTTGACAAGAGACGGTTCTCCCCCTCCCCCCCTGTTGTTCAGGAAGAGAACAACGTTAGAACAGCCATTGTTTTTTGAGCCTGTTCACAAGAAACGGTTCTCACCCTTCCCCCCTTTTGTTCAGAAAGAGAACAACGTTAGAACAGCCATTGTTCTTTGAGCCCGTAGACAAGAGACGGTTCTTACCCCCCCTGTTGTTCAGAAGAAAACAACGTAAGAACAGCCATTGTTCTTCAAGCCCGTTCGTCAAGAAACGGTTCTCATTCCCAAGACGTCACGTCAGGATAATTTAATCCCCCCCGTTCGGCTGGAACTCGCCAGCGGACCGAAGATTCCTTCGCGTCGCCTTCCACTGCAAAACAACTTGTAATTACGTAAGCTGAGCATTACCTTTGAGTATCTAACCTTTCGTCAACCCTACCCTGTGCTTTAAATGGTTTAGCGATCCACCCCATCCCTTTAATTTTTATTTGTTTACCTTTTTGAATCCCCCCAAATCTTAATCCTCGGATTAACCAGATATTCCCACGACCCTTTCCATTCTCCGTTTATGTAAACATTTTCCGTTTTGTGTGTTGTTGATAGTTTAATTAATAAAACTCTATTTTATTAATGATAGCCATATTATTATCCTTGAGCCGTGTATCGACTTTCGTCAGAGACACAGGGTGCACGTGTTTCATCGTGTCCGACGAGCTCTTTCCCCCAGTGGACCCTAACCACAAAAGATTTGCGGTGGTACATGACTACCTTCGGCAGGCGAACCGATTCCTCGTCGTTAGATGTTACCTGCAGTGTCAGTATGATGATGGCTGGGCTGAAGTCATTTCAGCACCGATACAATTCTGTTCCATACTTATAGGACAGAGCCCTCAAGTAAGTTGCGACCCTGAGTCCCAGGCCGTCCTTCCTCGAGGCCGAGCTAAGAAAGAAGCCCAGGAGCCCGTCCCCATCAGAACCCCGATACCGTCCTTAACCAGGACTTTAGGTCGGCACAAAAGGAGTGTGAAGTACTAACACCATTATGGGATAAGGCCCAAAACAAGGACACGGAGACTGTCCGTGGACCCCCCCCCCCAAAAAAAAAAAATACCCCCAACGCGCCCATGGAGATAAGTTCGTAGCACTGGACGAAACATCGGCACTTGAAGAGGATTGCCCCGCGGAGTCCCTTAATGTCACACAGGCAGTGTGCATCCAACCTGATGCAGATTACCCTCTTCCTTGCCTGCCAGGCGAGTCTTTTGACCCCTCTGACCTGGATATCGACGCGCCGCTGACACCACATCAAAAGAGTCAGCTACAAGAATTTTTATGTGAGTTCGACGACGTTATTTCAGAGAAGCCTGGATGCGCTACTAGTTTCGAGCATGATATTAAATTAACAACCTTAGAACCTTTCCGATCAAAACCCTATCCCATGCCGATTCATTTACGCCAAGCTTTTAACGCCGAAGTTGATAATTTAATTAGTTTAGACATAATAGAACTGTCTACCTCTAGTTATTGTTCCCCAATCGTCATGGTCAAGAAACCTGATGGCTCTTATCGGATGTGCATCGACTTCCAGAAGTTAAATTCGGTAACTGTGTTCAACGCCGAGCCCATCCCGTTGGTAGACCAAAACCTCCACCTTTTTGAAAACGCCAAGTTCATCTCAGAACTCGATTTGTGCAAGGCGTATTATCAAATTCCCCTCCGGCCCGATGTGAAAGCATATACCGCCTTTGCAACGGAGAAAGGCTTAATGCAATTTAAGCGCCTTCCTTTTGGCCTCGTGACCGCTTGTAGCAACTATAACCGTCTCATGAGAAGGTTGTTAGATGGACCTCCGAATGTATCCTTTTACTTCGATAACGTCTACGTCGCTACTCGTGAATGGAGTCACCATTTAACCACCCTATTAGCTCTCTTCGAGCGACTGCGCAGAAAATGGCCTCACCATTGGCCCCATCAAATGCCATTTTGCCCACGAAACCATAAAATACTTGGGTTTCAAAATAGGACAATGCCAGTTAGGTCCCTAAGAGGACAAGATTAAGGCAATCGCCGACATGCCCCTCCCGAATACTAAGAAGCAATTAAGATCATTCCTAGGATCAGCTTCTTACTATAGGCGATTTGTCCCGAATTTCACTGCAATTTCGGCGCCACTCAGCTCCCTTTTAAAAAAGAATTCCCCCGATCGTCTACGTTGGAATGATGTCGCTGTTTCCAATTTTAATCAGCTCAAGAGTAATCTAATTTTCTGCCCCCATTTTAAAGTTGCCCAACCTGGAAAAATCCTTTGGGATTAAGACCGACGCGAGCAACGAGAGCATTGGAGGTGTACTCCTTCAATATGAGGATGACGGAACGAGTCATCCAGTTGCATATGCTAGTCGCCAATTATTACCACGCGAAAAAAAGATATGCCACTATAGAGAAGGAAGCTCTAGCAATTATCTGGGTTATAGAAAAATATAAAATGTTCTTGATAGGAAAAGAATTTCAGATAGGAACCGACCACCGCCCGTTGGTCTATATTCAGAATGTACGACACTCTAACGGCCGAATTATGCGCTGGAGTTTACTCTTGCAAGAGTACCAATTTAAGATAAATTATATAAAAGGTTCTGATAACCAGGTCGCTGACGCATTCAGTAGGAATGCGTTATCAAATAGGATTATGATTTCCATGTAGGTATATACCGTCTTGTACGACTTAAATTAGATTCTCCTGTAATATAATTAGTTAATTATCTAATGTTTGAATTTTGTGGCTCAATGTCTTTTTTTTTTCGTATGTGTATATATTTGTACCCACTAAATTACGTATAAATTATTTTTTTTCCATATGTACTAATTTTATATCATTTTATTGCTCCATGTTCCTTTTATGATTAAGTTTGTATTAAAGGTTAGTTTCCCCTATAATCAAAAGATCAAAATAATCATGTGTATTGAGGTAATACTAGCTAGGTGCATGAAGGTACGGTTGGTACAAGAAAACGAGTTCCCCACAACGGAGCTCTATCGTTGTCCCTTATCTCTTTTTTTTCGAAGTGACAACTTCGTGCATCTTCGCGTCGAAGCCTGGCGTCTTATCGCCACCTGAGTCAATATTTAACCAAGGAGGTTCATCTCCCCCCCCCCTTCCCGTTTCGCCCCATGCGTCGATCTCGCCAGATTGAGTTAGGCTTTTGGGCAGATAAGGTATGTTCCAAGGCGCGGCTGGGGAAGTCCCTCGAAGCCCCCACTCCATTGTCCCCTACGCCAAGGGGATGGCTCCGACTATTTATATGGAAACTTTTCCGATTAGATCAGATCAGATCCAGATTATCTTCGCGAGACATCACGCCGATCCGGTCTCACCTTGTGCACCAGGGGCCCTCTACCTCGAGATCCACTATTTTTGTCCAGAAGAGGACAATATCCCTTGAGTGCCAAGGTTTGAGCCTTCAAGACACCAAGGTCACAAGGCCCCCTCCTCTTGTTCAGAAAGAGAACAAAGTTAGAACAGCCATTGTTCTTTGAGCCCGTTGACAAGAGACGGTTCTTCCCCTCCCCCCCCCGTTGTTCAGAAAGAGAACAACGTTAGAACAGCGATTGTTCTTTGAGCCTGTTCACAAGAAACGGTTCTCACCCTCTCCCCCTGTTGTTCAGAAAGAGAACAACGTTAGAACATCCATTGTTCTTTGAGCCCGTAGACAAGAGACGGTTTTCACCACCCCCTGTTGTTCAGAAGAGAACAACGTTAGAACAGCCATTGTTCTTCAAGCCCGTTCGTCAAGAAACGGTTCTCATTCCCAAGACGTCACGTCAGGATAATTTAATCCCCCCGTTCGGCTGGAACTCGCCAGCGGACCGAAGATTCCTTCGCGTCGCCTTCCTCTGCACAATAACTTGTAATTACGTAAGCTGAGCATTACCTTTGAGTTTCTAACCTTTCGTCAACCCTACCCTGTGCTTTAAATGGTTTAGCGATCCACCCCATCCCTTTAATTTTTATTTGTTTACCTTTTTGAATATCCCCAAATCTTAATCCTCGGATTAGCCAGATATTCCCACGACCCTTTCCATTCTCCGTTTATGTAAACATTTCCCGTTTTGTGTGTTGTTGATAGTTTAATTAATAAAACTCTATTTTATTAATGATAGCCATATTATTATCCTTGAGCCCAGTTCCACTTCTTAAGCATATTGAAGATAAATAACATCCGTCAACCAGATAACCACGCACTCGAAATATAAGAATAGTTCCCTAAACGAATAGTTATATATGGTATATTGTCGAGAGTCTATTCTACGACACACCTCAACTGATAAACCTTCATCTTAGTTCTTAGGCTCCTCTTCGGCTTCTTCCTTCTTGACTATTTTCATTTTAAGTATTTCCCTTGATGGAGGGTTCTCCGGGAACCACAGCTTCCTCTTCATACCGTTTTTTTCTAGTAGAGCGTTGATTTCCCCCGAGGAACACCCTAGCTTCGAAATATTAACCACGTCGGCATACATTTTCATGGCCATAATTTCCATAGATTGGTTCTCGACCATGAGGTAATTCATATTATTCACCGTCGGTGTTGCGGCTGCCTGTGGGCCTGGGATTACCTGTGGTCCCTCCTTAGTTGCTCCTGCATATGACAAGTTTATGTCCTTACCATCTCTTTCTTCTTTAAAATAATTTGTCTATTAGCCAGGCAGCTCATGGTTATTGCTCCGCGAGGACCCTGGCAATCTGGGCACTTCTTTATCTCGCTTGTATATTCTTTAAACTCGTGACCCACTTGATTGCATTCCGAGCATTTCTTTTCAGACTTGCAATCCTTTGTTTCATGATTCTCGATTGCGATTGGAGTGATCCGCAGATTGAATGCTAGTAGGCATCTTTGTTTTGCCTTTCTAGCAGTCTCTACATCCTCGAACGTTATTATTATTATACAAATACAGAAGTTTCCAATGGAAAGGACAAGCCTACAAGACCAAGGGTGGTTCTAAAGGGAAACATACTGCAAGAAAATAAAAAAAAGAGAGAGAAAAAAAGAAACCATATTAAAAGAAAATATGTTAAAACAAAGTAAAACCATATTAAATATATTTAAAAACAAATTCATTGATTAAATTCTGGCAGTTCATTCCATTCCTTATAAATATTAGAAATGAAACAGCGAGTAAATTGAGTTGTATTACATCTAACAACAGAAAACGCTTTGCCGTTCCTACGAGTATTAATAATGTTATTAGAGTGACGTGTTATCGAGCTACTGTAATAGAGTCAGGCAGAGCAGGATAGAGTGGATGTTCATTATTTTTTAAAATCTTAAATAAATAAATAATGGCCCGACTAATCTACGTTTCTGTAGGTCACTATTTAGATTAAGCAACAAAAATTCAATATTATTGAGATAAACCTCCAGCCCAGCACACCCCTTCCCTTCAGATCCAGACATATCGGAGTGTGATCTGTAGGCAGCTAGACCCATGAATAGGGCAACATACAAAAGAAGAAAGTATGGAAGAGATAGGCAGAAACCAGTCATAGGCCAAAGTCGTGGAGGTGGTAAAGTTCCGGAACAAACAGGACAACACAGAGTACCAACACGTCTTCAAAATAATCTTCAGTGAGACACAAATGGCCCAAAAGGCCAAGTAAAGAGGAATGCCTCTCTTTAACGTCAGGATCAGTGACGAGCAAATTAAGAGGGAAGAGTTCGCCCCCATTTAAGTATGCTTCCGCTGCTTAAAGATGGAACGCCACCCCACAAAAGAGTGCATAGAACAAGAAATAACATGTTCGAAGTGCAGCAGAATAGGCTACGGATGGCAAGGAGGCTAGGCACAGACAGAAAGGTGCCCAAACTGCGGGCTGAACCACGTGGAAATGGCCATGTCCTGTCCCAAGCAAAAATGAGGGAAAATATTTTTAAAAAAGCTGAGGAAACGAGGAGGGCAAATACCTCCTACGCCCAAGCAACGAAAACAGCTCCAGCCAGAATTCTTGAACAACAGCCAAAAACATATCTGAAGCTGGAGAATGAGAATTCCACCAAGCTTCTTACGTGTATTCTATTTGCACACGTCAACAATCTCACAAAACCAGGAACATTCTCAAAAACCCTCAATCTCATGCTGAAGAAAAACGGTATGTCGGAAATGTGGTTCCCGGATGACCCCCCATCGGGAGACGTCTTGCAGCTGCAATTTCTGCAAAAGGATCCACCAGAGACACCCACGACACCATTTCCACCAGAGGAAAAATCCACAGGCACTGAAAAAGCAGCGGGGGCCACGACTGGACACAATAAGACCATCAGATCCAAGATTGGAGGCACAAAAGCGCCAAGAGAAGAAAGCAAAAAGCAGGAAGAATGATCAAGCAGGCAGAGGGCAATCTCACGAGCTCATCGTCCTCAGAATCTGATGCTTAGGAGGTCAAAACCAAGGTTACAAAGAACCCCGTAAGCTTAAGGAGTAAGTCGAAGACTTCGAGCTCTACTTACAAGTACGATGGAGAGGAGATTGACCTCAGGGTAATTACAACTGAGTAGACTCCATTCTCAGAAAAACCATCCCCTAAGGTGATATATCATGGAATTTTGGATAAAAGGTACAAATGGACCTACTCAGCATCCACAACAGAATCAGATATTGAACCTGTTCTCCACGAAGGAAAAGTGAAAGTGCACAAAGACTCTTGCATCACCCTCAGTGATGCATAATACAAAAAGATCCGGAACCGCAAAGTCCACAACAGTTAATAAGACAAAACAAAAGAACAAATACACTCAAGAACAAGAAAATTATTAATATGGATGGATGAAAAGGAAAGTCCATCCCCTACGTAATATCTTCCCTAAAGTGGACCCGGGCATCATCCTCATGTCAGAAAACGGTGTCAACACGAACACGGACACGATAAAAATACACAACTATACAGTAATTTAGAAAAACCACACACAAGAACGATTTGATGGCGAAGCCATCGCGATCAGAAAAAAACTTAAAATTGAAAATGCTACCGGACTTAGACGAATCATTCATGGCTGTCAAAATCCAAACCCTGGTTGGAGGCCTAACTGTGACGCTCTGTCAAGAACTCTGAGCACTGCTTTACTGTGAACTAATTTTAGAACTTTATAAGACTTCAAAATGCTCATCTTTGAGGTGGTTTTGAGTCATATGCAATTCTATAATGTGGTTCCAGCACCACAGAGCTATTACTAGAAATATCATTACTTATGAGAGGATCTAAAATAAAAAAATATCGCATTACTATGGGAAGAGCTAATATAAAAAAAATGACTCATTACCTATGGGAGGATCTAATACAAAGAAAATGTATCATTACTTATGAGAGGAGCTAATACAAGAAAAATGTCACATTACTTATTGGAGAAGATAACACCAAAAAATGTCGCATTACTTATGGGAGGCTCTAATACAAAAAAAATGTCGCATTGCAAATGAGAGGATCTAATAGAAAAAGATTTCGCATTACTAATTATGGGAGGAGCTAATACAAATAAATGTCGCATTACATATGGGAGGATCTAATAAAAGAAAATGTGGCATTACTTATGGGAGGATCTAATACAAAAAAAGGCGCATTATTTATGGGAGGAGCTAATAAAAAAAATATCGTATTACATATGGGTGGATCTAATACAAAATATGTTCTACCTACCAAAGGTCGAATGCTTTCACTTTTTCTGATTCATAAACTTACGACTTTCAAAACTTTCAATAATTCACGGACTAATTGGTGATGGTGTTGTAGGTGGTGGTGCTTGTGGTGGCGGTGTAAGTGGTGTTGGTGGTATAGGTGATGGTGGTGTAGGTGATGGTGGTGTAGGTGATGGTGGTGTAGGTGATGGTGGTGTAGCTAGGGGTAGTGTAGGTGGTTTAGGTGGTGTAGGGGGTGGTGGTATAGGTGGTGGTAGTGTAGGTGGTGTAGGGGGTGGTGGTTTAGGTGATGGTGGTTTAGGTGGTGTAAGTTGTGGTGTAGGTGGTGCAAGTGCTGGTGTTGGTGTTGTAGGTGGTGGTAGTTTATGTGATTTAGGTGGTGTGGATGTAGGAAGTAGTGGTGTAAATGTAGGTGGTGTTGGTGTAGGAAGTAGTGGTGTAGATGTAGGTGGTGGTGTAGCTGTTGGTGGGTAGGTGGTTTAGGCGTAGGTGGTGCAAGCAGTTGTGGTGTTGGTGGTGCCCACAGTTGTGGTGTTGGTGGTAGCGGTGTAGGTTTTGTCGGAAATGACTCAAAAGAGAATGTAAAACAACATAAGGTTTCAAATTTCGTTAGAATCGGTCGAATAGTTACAATGTCATTATAGGCTGGGCTAAGTGATCAAATGCTTCCTTATGGAATGAAGGAAAAATATATATAATTATATATGGATTCTTTATTCCTGGGTATATGGCTGGAATAAGCTTCGAAATTGCGAACAGGAAATATAACTTTTCTTCTTGAATAATAATTTTTTTTCTGACTCATCTGACTATCTTTTACACTTGGACTTGGACTTGGATATATTAAGTTGTGAAAGGAAAATAATTAGACATATAAGATGGCAATTGCACTCATGTATGCATATATATATATATATATATATATATATATATATATATATATATATATATATATATATATATATATATATAATAGTAGGAGATGGATAGATAGGGATAGATTTTCCTGGTGAAAGGGATAGAAGGGTAGAAAATCCCTGGTGATAGGGAATCGCAGGCGTTTATCTGAGATTGGTGTTCTTCTCATTGTTTTTGGTTTTATATTCATGTTCTTTGGCCTACTCTTTTCTGCTTTTTTGTTTGGGTTGTTCTTGGTTTGTGATGGTTTTGCATGTTTGTTTGTGTTGTTCCTGGTTTGTTATGTTATTGCTTGTGATTTCATTTTGTTTCATATAGATTATGGTGGTTTCTTGCGGCGTTCAATCCTTTGTAGGTGTTTTCTGTATCTTTTGTATTTCTCTCGTTATTCGTTTATGTATTTTTAGTGTTTTTCTTATTGTATATTCTTTATGTAGTTTATTGTTTGTCGTTTTTAAATATGCGTAGTCTTATGTTTAGATTGGTTCTTCTTGTTTTTTGGTCCATGCTTTACTACTGATGAAGTCTAACCTTCTTATTTTATGTCCTCCAACGGAATGTCAATGTGTCTGTCTGATTTCGTCCGTCATGTGTCGTGGGACTCTCTCCCAGATTTTTCGGGCCCTTCTTTGCAGCTCCATGTTAATTGAAGTCATCTGGATCATGTGATGTAGGTCCCTCTGCCTCCTTCTTTCTCTCCTCCTGGTGTTCATTATTAAGAGCACTCCTTTGTTTTGTACCCTTTGGAGGAGTCGCAATTTATTATTGGATCTACTGTTGATAGGTATAGGCGTATATAGCAGCTTTGATCTTATGAACGCATTGTATATCTTCTTTTTGTTGGTCATGTTCAGGCTCAGGTTTGCTGCTTTCTGAGCAACGTGGCTACCGTATCCATTTTTACCTATCTTTAGTCCTAGTACTGTCCCATCAGTGCTGTATGGAATGCGGGCGTCATCAGTTTTGATAGGGGCCATTTCCTACGGAAGAATGGTATCACCTTAAATTTCTGGGTGTTAGTGGCGATTTTCCATCTTCTTTCGAACCTGTTGACATGGTCGATTTCTCTGGTGGTGATTTGTGCCATGAGTTCGGGACTTTTGAAGGGGGAAGTTATGATCTGAGAGATGTCGTCAGCGAACTGGACGTACAGCGAGTCTTCTCTAACCGGATTGGGTAGATCGAGGGTGTATATATTGTATAGGAGGGGGCTTAGGCACCCTCCTTTCGGTACGCCTGCAGTTAGCTCGAAGTCTGTCCCGTATTTGTATATACGCTATCCTGTCTGGCACATAGTAACATAAATTTTTCTAGTCTTGGGTTTAGTCCAAGTCTTAGTATTTTTTACTGAAGCCCCGTCCTCCATACTTTGTCAAATGCCTTCTTAACGTCTCTGAGCACCAGATCAGCATACCTTTTTTGGCTAGCAATCTTCGCCAGTTTTTCTGTGATGATTGCTAGCGCCGTATCAGTCCCTCTCCCTTTTCTGAATCCATGCTGGTGTTTGGTATGGAGGTTGTTATCCTCCATAAAATCTTGGATTCTATTAGCAAAGACCTTCTCGAAGACTTTGCCTGCCACTTCGAGGAGGAAAATGGGTCTGAAGTTTGCTGGTCTGTCCGGCGGTTTTCCGGCTTTTGGAATGAAGATTATTTTAGAGATCTTCCATTCGTCCTGAAAATAGCCAGCGTTTAGGCACGCGTTCATTATATCGACTAGCCCTTCTAATATGTTACGGGGAGCATTCAACAAGTTAAGTTTGGTCAATTCTGTTTTCCCTGGTGCTCTCTGTTTGAAAGAACGTAGCGTCGTTAGTATTTCTTCTTCCGTTATCTTCCGTCCATAATCAGTCATCTCTCTGTCAGCAGTTGTGTTGTTGAAGGGGTATGTCCTGTCTAGTTCTTGTCTTAGTTGGTCGTGAATGTGTTCCTCAAAGTCTAGGTCAAAGTGTTCGTTCTCTTCTGGTGTGATGGAAAATACATTTTCCAGTCGTCTCTGAACTCTTCTTCCGTTTCTGTTGCGTCCATTTTTGTCCCGTCGTCTTTGTTAAGGAGCATGTTTCTGTCTGGTGGTTTACCCTTCACTCTTAATAGAGTATTCCAAAATGTTCGGGGATCCACTTCTTCGTCTAGTTTGTCTGCGAGGTCATTCCAAAGTGATGTTTGTTGTTCTGTTATGTGTGTCTTCATTTCAGTCCTTAGTATTCTTAACCGTCTGTTTTTAACTCTGTATATGCCAGTCAGTCTAATTTCTTCAAATAGTCTTTTATATTCGTCCGTTAGGTCATATAGCTCATGTGTCCACATTGGTGCTGGTAACGTTTTATAGGATGTTTTGGGTACCGTTTTGCGGTCCGCCTCCACCATTACCTCCGTTAACCTTGCCAGTTCCTGGTCGATCTCCTTCAGGGTAGCTTCTTCGAGTGGTTGAGGTCTGAACTCACCGAGAAGGGTACGGTAGTCTTCCCAGTTCTCTCGGGAAAAGCATTTTCTCTCCCTGACGGGTATTTGAATGGGGCTCGAGGATATTTTAATCATGATAGCGACGTGGTTGCTTGGGATTAGAGGGACGGGTTGAATATAATAATTGTAGATAAATTGTGAGCTAGTCAGGGTGATATCCGGCTTGGTTCGGTAGGTGTCGGTGATATAAGTGAGGAAGTTGGGCTCAATGTGGGCCCCACTATATTCTCACTTGTAACGGCCGGTGGTCACACCTTCACTGACGTTTTTGTCCGTTTTTACTTCTGGAAATGGGGCGTTCTCCGTGGTGAATATTTTTAAAGGAATTTTTCTGCCATGATAGACATGTTTGCCCTCCTTTGACGATGAGGCATATCTTATCCTCTGCCTGTTGGGTGACCGTTTGGTGCGGCTCCCGTGGCGGTGTTTAGATTTAGGTTTATTGGCGGATTATGCCTCTGAATATGGTTTGGAGGATTCTATTGTTGGGGGTTCAGGATTGTTTTGGTGATGATTTGCCGGAGCGGGAAAAGCTTCTGCTTGTGTAGTGGCTGGTTAAGGAGGCTGCATCTGTATCCGAACTTCCTCAGAGGGAGGATTCTCCGGGAACCACATTCTCGTCCATCCCAATTTTGGTCAGCATCAGGTTTAGCTCTTTTTGAATGAGCCTGGCCTTGTGAGGTTTGCTATGTGTGCATAATATATGCAGCACATGATCTTTGTAGACTGCTCGCTTTCTATCTTAAGGTAGGTACGCTGAGCTGAGGCCTCGTCGACTGTCGCCTTTGCCACTTTGGCATAGGACCCTGTTGGTCTTAGATTCCTCTTCTTCCTTTTTGCACTTTTGTTGTTTACTTATCGCCTCCTTCTTTACTGGGTATGACATCGCCATGGCTCCATCGTCACCGTTGCAGTTTACCTTTTTTTTTTCACTACTTCTACAGTCACGCCAGATGTGACTAACTTTGCTACATATAGAGCAGATAAGTTCGGTTTGTGAACACACTCTAGTTGTGTTTTCGTTATATTTATAGCACTAAAATCATGTCTTTACTTTTGTGAACTTCTCTCTTTCTATCTGGTCAGGGCAGACTCTGACGTGAAAGAGAAGGAGACTTAGTTCTTTTGTTTTCTGTGCCATAGCCGTATCTTGGAAAATCACCTTGAAAACGTGGGTGTAGTCTCTGAATTTGATAACCTCGTAGACTTTAGCCCATTGGTGATTTCTTTCGATCTCAAGGGAAATATCAGCGCTTGAGTGGTGCCCAACCCAAGAGTCTAATCTCTGGCAAATAACACTTTTGTGTGCCTGAATTTGGAGTGGGGTCTTATGAGGCAAGTTTATTGAGTTAAAAACTGTTGTTGCTTTAAACGAGGTCAAGGGCTCTGCGTCCGCTTCTTTCTCGCATATAGCCGTATACCCGAAAGGGGTGTCAATGAGTCTAACGAGAGCGACATCTAGCTCCCCGTAGACTATGGAGAAGACCTCCCCTTTCGGGGAGAGTCCTGAGACTTATACGTAAGATGTCGTTTGTCATTTCGTCGTCATTGTCGATTCATTGGGTATGAAGGAATAGAAGAAGATCAGAATAGAAGAGAAAAAAATAAACTTTTTAAAATCAAATGCCACTTTACGTTTTGAAAATGAAGATTCTGAGATGTCAGTTTACTTGCCGTACTCCTTAGTTATGGTGACTCTGGCACTTTCCTTTATCTCATTTTTGCAGAAATAACGTACCGAGAGAAACAATTTTAACAAGTATATCTTAGCAGTCATTCATAATATATTTGTAGGAAAGAGTACAAGAAAGTTTACATTAATATAAAATAATTCATACAATGCAAAAATAATAAAAAATATTATGATTAAAGTGTTGAAATATCAAAATTATAGCTGAGAAGGGGAAGGATTTAGTCGGAGGCAAAGATACATAAAGTGGGTCCTCCTGGAGCAAGAATACACAGGAGGTCAGTTTTTTGTTAATTTACAAAGTTTTGACATTTAATTTGTACTCACTAATAGGGTTTTATATTTACATTAATACTATTCTTTTGATTTATGATTTACGACTTCTCACTTGTTTAAATTTTATTTGTTAGCTTTAATTTTAATCTAATTCTATCACTTGGTTTTCACTGTCAATTTTACCCTTACTCTATTACTTATTGTCACTATTATTGTTATATATATATTTCAGTTTATATTTTATTTCATGATTTTATTAAATAATTTTTACTTTTATATTTAGTACACTGTACACATTATGTTTTTATGTTTTACTGAATTTTAAGTTTTCAGCTCACTTCGTTTTTACACTATTTGAAACTTCTTAATTTCATTATTTCTTATATTCACTATACACTAGAACTTTCGTAGATTACACGTTATAAGTTCAGTTACGTGACGTGTTTAAACACTGTTGGTTATTTGATTTTCGCTTTATTATTTATTTAACACTTTTATCTTTTCGCTTTATTATTTCTTTAACACTTTTATCACTTTTTGCTGTTAGTTAATCGCTGAGGTCATCATCCCGCCCTTTATGTTTTTGTATGTAGTCCCGTTTATTGTGTGTAGACTAGACTCCCAGATGTACATCGTAGCACTGCACAGAAGGCTTTCCATTTCCTTTGGAGACCACGGGCCCTCAAAAGTCCACATGTACCCACCGTTTCTGATGCCTAACACTAACTGTGCTTGATTGCTTTTTTCAGGTCTAGATCCAGCAGTCCCGAAAATTTTAAACTTTAGTTGTTCCCCGTCGAAAAAATGTCCCTTTTCCAGGACATCGACTTTTTCGGTCAAGGGCACTCCGGGGTAAGTTTGGTTGTCTTCCGATTCTCCGTCAGGCCTCTCCTCTTCTATTTGCTTTGCTGCGGATCTGGTGTTCCTCTTCTTCTTTGTTCTTTTCTCCTTTGGGTTATTTTTCGTGTTTTCAGTGTTTTCTACGCTTTCGTCCTTTTCTTTTTCGTGGCTCCCGTCTTCTTTGGTGTTTATTGGTTGTTGTTCTTCCACGTTTTGAATCGTAGCTTTTTTGGCGGTTTTAAACTGTGTTTAATCAACGAACTTGATGTTCAACACGTCTTGAGATGCTGGGTTTGGTGAGAACCACAACTTTTTCTTTACTCCATTATGCTGCAACATGGTGTTAAGTTCCTCCGAGAAGCAGCTGGGACGCGCGAGATTCGCAAGGTGGGCGACTATGACCATTGTCAAAATTTCCTTGCTTTCATCCGGCAGGACCAGCTTCGGAGTCACTCTATCGGTTGTTTGCGTGATGTTTATTGGAGCAGATGCCGCTGTAGCATAGGAGCCTGCTCGGGCCTTTTCCTCCTTTTGTATTTTTAATATTTCCCGTTTCTTCCGAATGGCTTCTCTGCGTAGAGGGCATCTCATGGCCAGAGCACGATGTTCCCCTGCGCAGTTGACACATTTTACTTGTTCTTCTCGGCAGTCTCTCCAACCGTGGCCATCTTTGGAGCATGCCGCACAGATTTGTTCCTTCTTCGGGCAATCTTTGGTTGAGTGACTTTCAATCACAAGGCAGATTCGGTAGTTTTCCAGGTGTATGTACTCCTCTGCCTCTATCTGCTCTAGAGCTACGCGCAGGAGGCCGTCCCTCATCGCTCTCTGAGTCATTCGCTATTGTTGAAGGTGACTTTAATCAACGTTTTGCCAATTTTATCAAGCTTGTCGATTTTTGCAAATTCTTGTTTGGCGTTCAGTTCGTCCTTTATGTCTTCCGTGGTGTTATCCGCAAAGAAGGGGTATACTCTCTTTAGGATGACGGTACGCCTTACGAGTAGTTCGTGGGGGGCTACCACTTCGAGTCCAATCTTGCGGAGGAGTTCTTTCGCTTGGCCTGAGACAAGGGCCTCCACATCCTTGTTTTTCCAGCAGATGGCAGCCCACCCGTTTGGTGTCTCGATTGGACGGGTGAGATCGATGTTAATTTTTCCGAATATAGTTTCAAAGACTGATTGCCTGCTTGGTTTTTGGTTCCCCACTATTAGACGGAGGGGGGGATCCGTTTGGTGTCCTGGGGGGCGGGGGGACCCATGTCCTCCTTCGGGCAGTGCTGCCCTTTACACCTCTGGTCCTCTCTTGCTTCTTGGAAAAGTAGAGGACTTCACTTCTGACTTCGGGTTTGGGGCTCAAGAGTTGTCTGAATGACGTTGGAAGGAAATTCCTTCACCGAACTTTTCCTCCTTTGCCACCTATATAAATGGTTATTTCGTCTACACATAACACTACAGCAATTCAACCAATCAGGATTGATATACATTTAATAGTCATTCTTACATTCATTTTGAAAAATAACAGCTTTGGCGTTGATGAATTGACGAATCAGCTTTTAGACATAAGCACTGTAATGATTGTCCAATCAGCGCCATGATAGATTGAAAATGTTACCACGCTCCAACCATTTACACATTAACACGGCTGAAATCAATGCAAGCTAGGATGACTGCAGAAGAGATAAGAAGCGTTAATAGATACGAAGAAAAATGGAAAATTAAAACCAACAGGGATAAATTTAAAATGGTGCCCGTGTACAGGAGGAGCATCTCAGATGTATATGTAGAAGGACAGCGCTACAGATACGACAAAGAATGTAAGGTGCTCGGACTAACCATTACGAAATCAGGTTATAAAAGGCACATAACTGAGAGGGTAAATCGAGGGAAGAGCGGCCTGGCATTACTATACAAATTATTCAACCTAAGCATGAAAAACAAGAGAATAATTTATCAAGCCATAGTACAGTCCGCGATTATTTATTCAACCATCGCGATGTACCCGATCTCGAGAAGTAACCTATTAAGACTCCAAAAAGTCCAAAAGAAAGCTATTTACCTAATAACAAACACCAGAAGAGGAGAAAGAAGAAGACTACAAGACCTGCATAGGGAGGCAAGGATAAAGCCACTTAACAGAATAATTGCAAAAAGAGCAAGGTATAGCAATGCCTCTGAGCATTTCTATAATAAAAACCTCCTGGGAAACCTAAATATATATATATATATATATATATATATATATATATATATATATATATATATATATATATATATATATCACTTATTTTTTTAAATTCATATCATGCAATTTTTTTACTTCTGTAACTTAAATCATATTTTATGTACAACTTAATAATTAATTAATTCATTTACTTTACTTGTCAATTCATTTAACGTACTACTGTTTTAAACATCATATCTTAAAATTTCACACACAAACAAACAAACACACGCTTTCAGCTCAACCAAATAGCACACAATTCTTTCCCATTCGACTCTCGCCATTCTCCGTATAAAGGTCGGTAATCATTCCTTCTACAATTAGTCATTTACCTCCAAACAAATTATACTTAGTTAATTCCACATCCTCACAATTCTCTGCAAACGACCATACGAGAGAAGGTCCTAATTCTATTTACTTCTCATATTGCAGCCCCAATTCAGTCCATCGTAGTCACCATATTATTCCACCATATTATTTCATATTTATTTCACGTACTTCATTTCTCTTCACATCTCGTTACTGTAAATCATATTTTACCATATCTCACATTGTGTACCTTATCCAACTTATCTCATTGTACTTCGTTGATTCTATGAATATATTTATATTTGTTTAATTGTTTTTTTCTTAAAACCCAGTTCATTATTTCAAAATTTATTTCGCTTTCGTCTTAGGCCTAAAAACTAGCAGACGATAACTTCGATCAAACAAATTTATGGTTATGGTTTTCAAAACGCTATTTAGGCTGATTTATTAACGGAAAATAAATCCCATGAATAACCATATACTTCTAGGAAGGTCTTAGAAAAGACAGAATGAAGTAGGAGTTGAATTAACCAACCAAATTGCCCAGAGAGAAGGATGGAGATCACACAGACTATTCCCTAGTTTCCCAAGGATAGAAGAGGGAAGAGAAGAAGACGAAGAAGAAATCTACACATAAAGAAAGAGATTAATACTCGACGACGATTAAGAGTAATTAATTTACCGGAGCAAACCAGAGAATAGCATATAGTCAATTATAACTAGGATAGGAATAGGAAATAATAGATAGGGAGATAGAAACCTACACCAGTTTTTAGTAAGAATATTTACTAATAACGGATTGAACGCCTCATAAATAACAATACTACTTTCTAACTTTATCACGCTAGCTATACTAGCTAAAATGGCCAGAGATAAGCCTAACCTCCAGGCAATTAGTATCTTTTTGCAAACCTCTTACTTCCTTCAGCCTTCTGCATCTATTCGTTTTTTTACTATCATATTTTCGAACGGGACTCACAGTGATACGTGGGACAGGGGTCACGATAAACTGTTATATTTATAGTTAGAGACAAGCGACACATCGTGGTTCGGATTCCACGTTAAGCTGTAGGTCCCATGACTAACTAAGTCCACTTTTGTCTCCTACTATTTTCTTCGCTGTCCTATCCTAAAACCTTCTTCTTCCTCTCCCTCTCCCTCCTAACCACCGTACTCACAGTGCTTGGAGCCTACTTTGATTCTAGATGGTGTGACTATGGGGGTCTATAAAAGAGTACTGGGCCTTCCCCCCCTCCCTCCTTTGCCGCTCCATGAGCGCCAAGAAGGGACAGTCACCTCAAGAAAACGCCATCGATTTTTACCTTTTCCCCACGGGGACTTCAAGAACAAGATCTATTTTGTACAGAACCACGTATAGTCGAGCCATAATATCGACCTGCATACTGAGGAGTTTAACTTCCTATTTACGAAAGAGAGATACTAAAGGCGGCAAGTTTATCTTCCTATTTACGAAAGAGAGATACTAAAAGCGGGAAGTTTATCTTCCTATTTACAAAAGAGAGATACTAAAAGCGGGAAGTTTATCTTCCTATTTACAAAAGAGAGATACTAAAAGCGGGAAGTTTATCTTCCTATTTATAAGGTTCAATGTGTGAACCGTTTAAATTTTTACTAGGTTTGACCCCCACATCATTACAAAAACAAAAAAAAGCAAACCGGGGACCGACCGACCGACATAGTGAGATGTAGAGTCGCTCTTTCGGTATGACGTCAAAACCCTCTGGAAAAAGAGAGATTGATCGCACACACATTGAGTTAAATACGAGTAGTAATTTAACTACGATGTAGAAGGTTAGGAGTGTGAAGTTATTTAGACGTGGTTTTTAGATATTTTATTTAAATGTTTCTTGTTGCGCCAAAGAATTCTGGGAAATGAATTTTGGAACTTAAACTTTTTCTCGTTAACCGACGAAAAGGAGTCCAAAAAGAAGTTAATTCCAGCGAAGATCTTCGTGACGGTTGTGATTCGAAAATATATGGCGCACTTCTAACTCTGGTTCGTTTCTAACTCTGAAAATACTGCATTCAGATGTTCATCAGTGGCGTAGCTAAGGGGGCGGGGAGGGCGAGGGGGGCACAAATTTAAAAGTTCCTCCGGTCTCCCATTGGAGGGGAGCCCTAAACGAGTATCCCATCCCTTTTCTGAATGACAAAAACAGTTAATACAACGTTTAAATATAGAGGCTCATAAAAAAATATAGACAAATATTAGCTCAAGAATGAGTCAAGCAAAGTATAAAAAGATGTTATTTAGAAGTGAAATTTTTGCGATGTTGTTGCTACAAGCTTTGTTTTATAATCAGTCTAAATCAAGAGTTTCCAATATAAATCAATATAAATTTTGACTGGTATATTTGATAATGTAATATCTCGGTTTCACATTTTTTAGTTTATTTTTGTAACCATACATAAGTATTTACTATTAAAGTATCTTACTTATTTTTATTATTTTATTTGACACACTACCAGACATACCAGAGTGCACAAAATTATTGCAGGAGTAGTTGTTTTCATGTCATTCATGATATCAAAAATCCGTATGTTGGGGGCTCCCAAAGGAGATAATGGCCCCGGGCTCTCACATCCCTAGCTACGCCACTGGTGCTCATAACTCGGAAAAGATAGCTCTCTGTTGAGAATAAATGCTAACATGTAATGCGTATTAATGGAGTCATTAATCTGTAAAATTACTAATATTCAAATATATTCTTAAGCCTAGGTAATCATACATGAACATTCATGTACACTTCAAGACAGGTGAGCTCCCAAATGGCATGCCCATAGGCAAGGAAGGAAAAACCTGATTAAACCTACGAGGGTATTTCCACTTACGACCGAGCAATTCACGAGACTTCTGTATCTTATATAATATTGGGAGCACATATAGTGATACCATAACCTCTTCCCCTCCTCCAATAAATCCTTACGGCTAAACTTGCCCAAATTAATAGCGAAGTAAAGTTTCCTTCAAAGTTTTCTGCGCACTTGAGAAAGATTTACTCACAGAGGCAAGTATCTTAAATCATAAATTAGAGAAACCATAGAACACTCTAAGAAATAATACTCAATGAATTATAGAAACCATTGAATATAAATTTGAAGGGAGTATCAAGCAGACGGCTTCCAAACGCTAATACGTGTTATCTTTTTTTTTGCCAGCAAAGAGCGTAAAATGAACACAGGTTCTACTCCTAGACAGGTTTTTGTACGGCAAAATGAGTCTTCTATGCTTGATTCTCTTACTTAGGAAGCATGATTAAGAGAAGCCAACCCTCAGTCCGCCCATGCTCGTCTTGCCAACTGAGGGGAAACGACCATTAGACAGAGGGATTTCTTTGGCATCTGATCTAGCCGTATCTTTTGGTGACATAATACTTTCGAGGTGTAATACTTGTGAAGTTATTATTATGTATATATTTAGTGTGCAGAGTGGTTAAAAAATTTCTTATGTTAGTTCATGTGAGGGTATGGAACGTACATACTCACATGCCGCCAGACAATCGTGGGAACGAAAGAAATTTTTCGTTTGAGTTGACCTTCGTCTCCTCTCTCTCTCCCCCCAACCTTTCCCCAACTGGCGACAGGAAGTCGGACGAAAGAACGCCTATCTCTCAAAGAAGCTTAAATCTTATTTGCCTTCTTTATGATAGCATCGAGATTGTCCGGAAGGCGCTGCGATAAGCGAATTGTCGTGAATGGGATATCTCTCTCTCGATTTCCCACAATCCGCGATATAAATAACACCACCGTTTACCTCTCCACAGCAGTGTCCCAAATCTACTCGCATAATCCTCACGTTGAACGAGAGTCGTTGCCGTAACGTATCGACTACCAACGCGCCGTCGAGTCAACTTGGTCGCTGTCTCAAGGTGTTCCTGGAAGTAAATCCCGCCCCGCAGAGTCTGTGACTAGAAGAGTACGCTCTGTTGCTCAACGTAACTTGAGTAAGAAAAGGAACATCCAAATAGTTACCTCTCCACAGCAGTGTCCCAAATCTACTCGCGTAATCCTCACGTTGAACGAGAGTCGTTGCCGTAACGTATCGACTACCAACGCGCCGTCGAGTCAACTTGGTCGCTGTCTCAAGGTGTTCCTGGAAGTAAATCCCGCCCCGCAGAGTCTGTGACCTAGAAGAGTACGCTCTGTTGCTCAACGTAACTTGAGTAAGAAAAGGAACATCAAAATAGTTACTGGAAGTTACTATTTGTTAGTGTCACATCCAGTTAGGAGTGAACTAACCGGAACTGCAGCCAGCAGCCCCGAACCCGTCGTCTTATCCCTCCTCTCCCCGAGAACTCGTGTTAACGCCACCCGAACCACCCCGTCTGGACCTGAGTAGTCGTCTCTCCAATCCATCAATTAATGGTAATCTGTAAACCCAGTGTCCCTCTATTCTTAAATTACCTAATTAATTAACCGTGATTGATACTCCCATTGAGTCATTATAAATCTAGGCGCTTAACGTCAGTGTTTAATATTTAATCCTTAATTTTGCCTGTTAACTATTGCTAATTAATATATTTGTGTAAAGTAAAGTTTATTTTGAGTACGTGTGTTTATTTGTGGCTCCTCCCTTTTGACGTACCCTTGGCAAGACTTTAATTAAGCATCCCTTCGGCTAATTTATTCAACCTGTATTATGCACTCTTAGAATTCAACAATCACAAACCTCCCCCCAGTAACAAGTGGGACTTTTATAGTGAGAATCCTGGCTACGGCACAACACGCCTCTAACCAGCTTTCGCACGTTCAGTAGGAATTAAAGCCTACCTACCTATATATATATATATATATATATATATATATATATATATATATATATATATATATATATGATCGTAGGATTGAGTCATATGGTCAATACCACCGACTTAAACAAAAGTAGTATGCCCAGTTCAAGGAGTAGAATAATTATTGGACCAGACTATGAGCAATTCTACGACAGTTCACTTTCCCCGAAGTAAGGGGCCACTGATGAGTGATAGAGAGGGGTGATCGCAGTTGGTTTGGAAGAAATTGAGAACCTATCCAGAGCGAATTTAAGATGAGAGTGGTATCCTTAAGCCCTCGTTAGTTAATAATTATACAGTAAGGAAGAAAGAACAACAAGTGTCAAAATTTGAAAGTGGAATATCTGAATTAACACCTTCGACAAAAGAAAATTGAATGCTAACTTACTCCGCTAGAATGATACATCTAGAACGGATGCAGCTAGAGCAAGTGTGATCAAGGAGAGAGAGAATGAGTAGATAGTGTAAAAACTAGAACGTTCTGCCTAAAGAGCAGGGCAGGTTTTATCCCATAAGTTCTTCTGTCATTCACATCGCCCCTACCGCAGGGAGAGAGGATCCAGGAACATATAAAATGATGGGTTCTGCTATCATACCCACCCTCGGCTGCTCTGCCCCAAACCAAACACAGGAGCATTATCTTCATAAAGCTGAACCAGTTTCGTTATAGTCCCAAAGCAAAATGCGAGCAAACGCATAATAAAACAATGAAGCAATGTGGTCATAGAGTGAGAACAATTAACATTCGCCCCAAAGTAAGTCATAAAAAAAGACTTCAAACTTAAAGAAAATTGGAAGACACAAATGAGGAAACAGTCTATCGAATCGATAAACAACTCGGTTACCGCTTTAGCGCGATTCCTACTTATCAACTTTACATTTTAGCGTGATTCCTACCTCTTCATACCCGCAAGTTCAGGAAAAGACGAAGTTACTCTTAATTAATTGAATTAAAAACAAACATTTTATTTTTTATAAACGTGAAATATGAAAAAAATCTAAAATAAAAAAATAAAAAAATCTTATGGAAAACTTTCAGAATGTCCGTGAGCATTTCAACAATAAGTTTGCATCTTTTCCCTTTAAAAGTCCTCAACAAACTTCATCTAAGAGACTGCAGGTGATTGCTAGGTACTCCTCGTTTTCTCTTCACTATCTTGATTTTACTTTCTAGACAAGATTGTTTTATTGCTGAGTATTATCTGATGTATTTGGATCCTCATAATTTTCTTGGTGGTGACGGTTGAAGAATTCTTACCCGAAAAAGGAGATAAAGAAAAAAGGAAGCCAGCCTCAAAAACGTGAAAATTTTCTTCACTTTCCTCACGGGGATTTCCGAGAAGACACTTATAAACTGCTCCTAGGTGACTTTATGTCGACCTAACCCCCACTCCCACCGCACTTCCTCAACCGAGTTACGAAGCTGAAATGAACTGGACTGTCTGATAACTTTGCCTCGTCCTAATTATGATGCTCTTTGCGATAGTCATAATTAGGGGCGCCAAGCAAAGCTGGTTTGAGGAGTAGCTCACAGGGAACTCGGCGTCAGAGGCACCAGGATCAGCATCAGAACTGCAACTCCCGGGAAGGGACGTGGGGAGCCCGTCCTAACTCCTCCATCCCGGGACCATAGAGAGAAGTACACCCGTCTCTATGGTATGCCGGATGTAGTTATGATACCCAAACCCACGTTTTTTGATTGGGCGATAACCAATAAAAAGTCTGCCATACAATCATACCTCGTGAGGACCCCCCGGGGTTTACCCATCATCATTCATCCCCCCAATTTGGCAGTTCACGTTCATGGAAGCTGAGTTACAAAGAAGAGGGAATCACCCCAAACGAGCATAGAGTACCATCGCAAGAAGAAAGAGAGCACGAACAATTTCACCTCGAATCAAGTTACCACAACCAAAATATTAGAGAGCATAAGAAGATTATAGCCAAGAGGGGCCACTCTCTCGAAGAGATGGCCCAAGATAACACAACCAGAATACTTCTGCAGGCAATCGACAGGCAACAAAAGCCCAGCAGAGAAAAAGTATTCGATGTTGTATATGGCAAACTAAGCATTGCCATGGTAAGACTGCTGGAGGTGGCCTCGGGATATGCTGCTATCTGCGATAAAAAGGACATCGAGGCCATCACCAAAGAAAAGGCAGTTGAGATCATACGGGAAATTGGGCTGCAGCCCGCTGTACCACCTCAGATCCTGGCCCACAGGAGCGTGGTATGCCGGCGACTCGACCCATGGATCGGACAACACTCAAAAGAGAAGATCAAGGAGGAAATCCAGCTTCGACAAACCTGGGCCAAGGTAGCCGAAGTGATTAAATTTAAGAACAGGAGGGACAAAAGTGACTATACTCAAGTGTTTAAGGTAGTCTTTGCAGTAACCAATATAACCAAAAGGCAAAAGAACATGGTCTACTCATGTTTAATGCCAAAGTAAGTGGAGACCAAATTAAAAAAGAGGAGTTTACTTCAGTTCAATTATGCTTTAGATGCTACAGAATGGAAGAACACGCGACAAAGGACTGCAAGGAGACACTGGAAACATGCTACAAATGCAGCGAAAAGGGCTACAACTGGAAGACATGTAATGCCAAAGTAAGTGGAGACCAAATTGAAAAAGAAGAGTTTACTTCAGTTCAATTATGCTTTAGATGCTACAGAATGGAAAAACACGCGACAAAGGACTGCAAGGAGCCACTGGAAACATGCTACAAATGCAGCGAAAAGGGCCACAACTGGAAGACATGTAATAACAACTTCGAAAAGTGCGTCAACTGTGGGCAGGGACACAGGTCAATGCCTATGGCCTGCCCTGTCAAAAAAGAGGTAATAAAAAAGAAACACGAATTGAAGAAATAAGAGAAAACGCGTAGATCCAACACAACCAACGCTCAAGCAGCAAAGGTGGCCCTCTCAGAAGTTGACACGAAAAAGACCTACCTCAAGCTGCAGAACGAAAACTCAACCAAGATTATGACGTGTATTCTTTACGCGCACGTCATGAATCTCACGCGCCCTGGAAAGTTCGCTAAAGCGCTAACTCAAATGCTCTCCAAAAACGGTATGGACCAAATGTGGTTCCCGGACAACCCCCCCTCTGGGGATGTCCTGCAATTGCAGATGATCCCAAACCAACAGACAAATATACAAGACCACAACCAAAAAGACAACCCAAAAATTGGAAATAAAAATAAGAAAGAGAAAAAAGAAGCAGTCGAAGTGAAAACTCCTGCCCCTAAACAGAGACAAGAAGATAACGAAGAGAGGAAAAATGCTGGGTCTGCTACTACTGGTTCCTCGGAGTCTTCAGACCCATCGTACTCGAAGCCCTACAAACAAAGAAGGCTAATGGGAAGAAAAGGAAGAACAAAAGGTTGCGTGAAGATAACATCAATCTCAAAATATACGCATACGATCAGTTTCCCTTTCCCGAAGAGATGGAACCCAGATAAATATTCCATGGAATTAAATCAAAAGTTTTTAATGGGAATACGACTTTGAAATCGACACTGAAACGGTAGAACAAGCTTTGCTCCGTCAAAACGTGGTTCTACATCACAACACTTGCGAGCAAATTTCTAACGCCAAGTTCAGGAAGAAGAGAAACGGGAGGAAGAAGAACATAACCCAGAAACACTAGAGAGACAACATGAAAAGAGTAATCAACAGAAATAGGATCCTGACACTCAACGTAGACGGATGGGAGGAGAAAGCAACGGCATATGAAAACATATTCCGGGTGCTTGACCCCGACATCATTCTTATAACAGAGCACGGCATTGACACTATATCTGGTCAAATTAAAATACTGTGGTACAGAGTGGTCATGAAGAATCATTCTCAGGAAAGATTTGATGGTGCAGCAATAGCTATCAAGGGGAACATCTCGTTCAAACATCTACCAGAACTGGACGAATCCTTTGTGGCGGTCGAACTCCACACATTGGTAGGAAAACTAATGATAGCAGCAGCCTATCAACCATCTCGTCGAGCCTATATCCCGATAAATAACTTCTACACACTGTTTGGGCATCGCAGAATGACAATCTTAGTGGGTGACCTCAATGCCAGATGCCGTTTGGCGGGCTACGGTAGAACCAACGAAAGAGGCCGAAACTTGGAATTGATCATGGGAAGAAAAAACATCCAAAGAATAGGACCGGATTTTCCGACCTATATCCCTTTCACAGCAGCCACCAAACCTGACATAATCTTACCAAGTGAAGGTTTTCGTCTTCAACTACCATAGTGAGCCGGGCCCGACAGTCACAAGTGATCACATAGCGATTCTCACCACAATATCTCTCGCTCCAATCCAGCTTCCAGTCTCTCTCCACAAAAACTACGCCTTAGCCAACTGGGAACGTTACAAGAGACGACTCAGTCAATACGCCCCAGCTGACCTAAGCGACGCAACCTTGGATGAAATAGACGAAGAACTGGAGAAGATAACTACGTTCATACTAGAAGCGGACTGAGAGTACATACGTAAGACTGGGTACAAAACACATCCTCAGCCCAAATGGACAGAGGAGATGAGGAAGATCGCTCGAGATCACAGGGGAGTGTACGAAGAGATAAGACGGGAAGGTCCTAACCAGGAAAGAAGCTCGCTTATTCGGCGCCTAAGCATCGAGCTAAAAGAGGCTATCAACCTCCAACAAGAGGGAATATGGAACAGCCTGATAGCCAAAATCGATAGCGAGCTGAACCCGGCTAAATTCTGGTGTCAAGTCAAGAATCAAAAAGGACTAACTCGAAAAACTAAGGCTCGAATAAAAGAGAACTGATATTATATAGAGGACTTGGTGGTTCTAGAAGATAGATAAAAAATACTTCAGTATCACCCCAGAATACAATAAAGAATTCGACCAGGAATTCGAAGGTCAACTAATCGAAGATCTGAATCAGATTATATACCGTACGTAGCCACAACATCAAGTAAACGAAAACAGAGAGATGGCGGGACATAGCCGCCCCATAACACCAGAGGAGGTCATGGTCACTGTGAGAACCTTTGAACAAAGGGCACCAGGATGGATGGGCATCACCAAAAAGAACTTGGTAAATGCCCCACAGCAGATCATTCAGGGAATCACAAACGTTTAAAACGCTTTCCTGAACACGGGTTACTTACCTGATGATATTAAGTTTGCTAAAATAATCTTCATACCTAAGAGAGGTCAATCCTTTGATTAACTGGTCAATTACAGGCCAATCTCCCTGCTGGAATTCGTTGCGAAAGAATATGAGAAGCTCCTGGCTGACAGGCTTCAAGAAAATCTAGCTGAGCTAGGAGCTCACAGTCTTTAGCAGCAGGGTTCCGCAGGAGACAAGGAACGGAAAGCGCCCTCGCCCTCCTAACAGAAAAACTCGCATGCAGCAAAACTGAGAAAAAATACGTAGACGTGGTGCTGCGGGATGTGAAGAAGCCCTTCGATAAGGTCTGGCTGAGAGGGCTACAATTCAAAATCCTCAACCTCCAGCTAAACCCAATCCTGAAAATGGTTCCTTTGAGACTATATGGAGAGGAGAGCTCAAATCGCGATTGAGGGCTACAGAGGACCCGAATTCGAACTCGAGATGGGAGATCCACAAGGCAGCTGTCTGAGTTTGTTGGTGTACCTTCTCTACACAATAGCCTCCTTGCTTAAGTGAGGGACGATTCGATGTATCTGCAATACGCAGATGACATCACACAAATCGTTCCAAGTCCAATCAGGAACGTTGGAGTTCAAGCAAGGGCGACAGCTATCGAGATTGATAACACCAATCGTTATGAAAAAGGTGGAAAATAAAGACTAACCGCCAGAAGTTCATGATAATTCCAATGAACCGCTGGAAATTAGACTACGTCCTTGTTGAGGACGAAATTTATCCGTACTCTAACGAGCGAAAGGTCTGGGCTTACGTCTTTACAAATCAGGATACAAGGCCCGCGCAAACAATAGTCTCCCTAGCCAAAAGAGAGCTGAAGAAATTGTACCGTTTCCGAAGTTTCAAAGTGCAAAATAAGAGAAAACTCTACACGGCCTTGGTACGCTCCGTCCTGGTGTACCCGGCTGTGATCACGCAGATGGCAAGTTGTATCTCTCACAAGACAATGCAGAGGGTAAAAAATCAAGCCACACTGCTTATAATTGGCACGAAAAGGATCGACCGTATTCGATAATCGATTCTAGATGATAGAGCAGGACTAAAACAGAACAATATGGAGATCCAGAAGCTAGGGAGAAAGACATGGGACAAAGTAGAACAAGAAATACTTCGGACAATCAACAATAATCTAGAAATACCTCAATTTAGACAACGCACAGTAGAAGAGAGATCTCTATTCCCCAGCGGAAGAAACTGTGAAAGAGAAAATATAAGACCCATCTACACCTAACAATAAACAAAAAGGCAATAAACTTTAATAAAGAGAGGCGGAGTGCCTTATTTAAATTTAACTAAAACAAAAAGAAGAGAAAGAACGATAAAATGAATAAAGAATGTCGTGATATTGTTATTGCTGCTTTATTATTCTTTTTTGTCAGAGAATTTATATGTTCAATGACTTTAGAGCGCCAGTCTGACCATATTACTTATGAAAGACAACGATACTTATATATTGGCTGAGTGGACTTTTTAATTACCTTATTTTTGCGAGAGTGTCACAGCGTTTAATCCATTTTAAGTAGAGAGCCCGTTAAACACGTAAAGGATCCATTGAAACACCCAAATTATCCAAAAATAAATATATATTTGAAATTTATCAATAAACTAAAAAAAAATAAAATATTTACAATCACCTAATAAGTTTAACGGAGATAACCATACTTAAAACCGGGCCTATTTCAGAAGCTATTCATGACCAAATCGAAATAGGCTCCAAGTAAACAAACAAATTGCCGATTAGTTATTTTATAGTGACCCTTTTAGATTAGCATTAAATTCTAATTTAATTTTCACTCTTCTAACTGTAAATATGACGGGTTCACTAACAATGGTCTCTACTTCAATTAATTTGAGTACCATAATAAACTAATACTAAAGAAATACAAATATAAATGGTCATTCTGACTTATATGAAAGAAAGGATCAAGGGTTGCCGGATGTCACTATATGGCTTTTATCGCGCTTCGTTGTGTTGGTCGGCCGATTGTAGATTTTCCACGAGATGGAAGGGGGGTAGGGGACACGCTGTCCCTTCTTAGGATTTACGTTAAAAGTCGGAGGGAGGAGTTGTACTCTCTGGCTCAAGGAGTGCTCTTCTGGGTGCTCTTGAAGCCTTTTTGTATCCTGATCTTCTTCGAGGGGTTTCCCAACTTGATTTTGGGGTATACGAAGAGATTTTGAATGCACTTGAAAAATTGGATCTTCCTCGGGTATTGATTCTTCTTCTCTCTCCGGTATTAAGATCGCAATTTGAGAGTCACTCGAGGGTGATCGGTTCTTCTATTTTCTTATTTGCGAACTTCCTGTTTGACACTAGGAATGTTGGTCCAGCCAGGCTTCTTACTAAGCCTGTGAAAGAGACTTCGGTATGGCACCGATCCAAAACGAGACGTTTCTAAGTTATTTCGAAATTGGGCGAAGGACCGATCTTCTCAAACTGGTCCTCTATCGTCTCTCACCGAATAATCCTTTCTCTTTCCTTATGGGTCTTATCTATAGCCCGGCGACCGCCCCATCTAAGGAAAAAGGGGCGAGGCCACAGAGGGGAGAGCGAGGGGTGAGGGGAGGGTGGCACCGCGGTGCCCAAGTCGGCTTCTTAATTAGAGGCACCGCCAACCGTCACCATCCTTGGTGTTCTTTTTGACTGCTTTTTGTGGCTATTTAACCCCGGGCCTCCGGTTCTCGTAGGTAATTGGATCCTTTGAGCGCTGCCTTTGGTGGTCACCTTGGCACAGCGGCTCGGCTCGCTCCCGACTACCTATGCTGCGGGGAGATCAAAAAGGTTGGGCCGTTTGACTGTTATTCCGCCGGCTAACGTTCACACGACTCTCCTCATGCGGCTCGATTCTCTTGCTTTCTCCGAAGGAGAAGGGGGGGGAGGGGACTTTAACCTATATGTCCGCCTGGTCCTCCGGGAGGCTTTATGTTGTAATTCCTCTATAAAAAAAATTAGGCAAAGTACCCAAGCTAAAATCAAATCAAAATAAAAAGATGAGAAGAAGAATATATATATATATATATATATATATATATATATATATATATATATATATATATATATATATATATATATATAACACAATGGAAGAACCTGACCGTCATCGACGGTCAGCAATATTATTGACGGAGGAAAAAGGAAAAATAATTTTTTAAACAAACAAGAAGAAGAAAGTATGCTAGCGATGTCCTCAACACCAATGCAAACTAGTAAACAATTTCACACCTATGAAAACCTACCACACATTTCATCCCTTTCATTAACTTGAACTTGAACTTCTTGGTGGTTAACACTTTGATGATCATTATCCCAGTTTTAAAAGCCATTTGTCTGATGACCAAAGAAGGTTATGGGGTGAAGTTTCTCCCTGGGGCTTATGACATAAAACTGTTTTATGTCATAAGCCTCAGGGAGAAAACAGTTTCATTGCACCGATTCAAGAAATACATATTATCAACGATGATTTAAATTTAACTACTATATAGAAGGTTGTGAGTTATAGGTTATTTAAGCATACTTAGTTATATTTCCTTTGTTTTTTCTATTAGAATCCTCAAATTTCCCCGGCATCTGCATTGTCCATATCCTTCTCGTTAAATTTTCATAGGTATAAACGTTCTTAATTCTTAAAATGATGTTCACCTATGTCATTTTCACCTTGTGGAACATAATAACAACGTAGTTATTCATTTTGCGAAAATACGTTATTATTTTGGTAAATTTGAATATTTCTGCGCCATTTGCCCCCATTTCCTTCAACTTTTGTCCTGACTAGTTAGCCAATAGCATGCTATGTTATATCTGCAGGCGATCTGCGCATGCGTCTTTTGATTGCTTAGCCATACCATGCTTCGTTATATTTCGGACGATTCACGGATGTCCGTGTCTTCAGTTCATATGGTATAATGGCGTGTGGTGGTTGTGCTAGGTCGCAATACCAACTAATACGAGAAGTTTTGAGGACGATGTTCAGCGCTTAGAAATATATAGGGATCACAGTATAATCCCGCGAGATTATAATGCCCTACATGCCGCAGTAATTGTAAATATAGACAAGATCGCAATTTATTTTACTGTACTAGAATTGCAAAGGATTCGAAAGGCCGTAAAACCACATGAAAATTTTCGGTTAGTGCGTTTAAAGGCACGTGGCTTTCGATCGAAATTCACAAAACCTATGCTGTATTTTTTGTATTATAAAAGTACTAATGTTCTTTTTTACGCGTTTAGTCGTCATATAGGGTTGCATTTTGGTACAGAAAGAACATATTCTTTAGATAGTACGCATTGATGAGGTTAATATTGTAATAAAAAATAAGTCCGCCTTACTTCCTACTGATATGGCAAGAAACCATGAATTTTACATATTGGCAACATGTAATTCGAACTTAATTCACATATTGGCATTCCTGGAGCAAAGCATTTATAACAGCGCTGTTTTCGATTGAAACGGCAGAGTGTGTGTCTAACGTTCGTGCAGTAGTCGTTTGGCTTTTTCGGTGGTTCAAAAACATCTATGAATTTCAACATGGCTGCCAATCTACTATTTTTCCCCATATCATCATAATTAAAATATAAATATAAATATATATATATATATATATATATATATATATATATATATATATATATATATATATATATATATATGCGCCTTCGATTACTTTGGAGTCGTTCAAGTAAGAGTCGCACTAAAATAGAAACATGCAAAGTAGGAATCAAATTTTGGTAGGAATCACGCTAAAGCGACACCGATAACTGCCCAAGTTGGTGTTGGATTTCCATCTTTCTTCCTTGAATAAAAATACTCCTATAAGTCATATCGATTTCCTTTCTTTATCCAATTTCTGAAAAAATCTTTTTTGCTTTTCACATAAACCATTTAATATTAAAAAATATCGCTAATAGAACGATATATATAAAAAAATTTCCGATAAATATTTGTTAGAAAAAAATAAACGATGAATCTTCAAGGGTAAAAGATGCCTACGCTTACGCTCAATTTCCGTAGGCATAGAAACCGACCGCATAGTCTGCACATAACAGACATAATGCACACATAAATGAATCAATCGAATTTAAAAAAAAAAAATCTACGCAATCCTGTATTAAGAACTTTTTGAAATAGGATTTTCCGTGTTGAAAGCTAAGTTATTAGGTTTGGCTACATTTATCAAACTCAACCGGTTTCCCACAAGGTCTGCCCGCATCAACGCAACTACAACTACCCTAGTGCCATATTAAGTGCAAAACTATCCATCTTTTGGTTAAATGATTGATCATAAAAGAGAGAAAAATGGGTGTGATAGCAAGAGAGGTAAAAGATAGAAAAACTGTTGTTTTAGTAAGAGAATGTTGTGCCAGTACGTCTGGCTATTGCTTTCCATGCACTTGTGTGATGCTTCCGTGCATGTTGGTTTAAGCATTGAAGCCTCTGTTTTCGTATTTTTGCCTTTTTGTAGATAGAGCTATCTCGGTTTCTTGACTATCTATTGTTATTTTGAAGTATTTTGGTCCACTACGAATCTTTTATATTGTGTCTTGATTATTTTGTATACTACGGATCTTTTTATTTTTTATTTTAATTTATTTTTTGTAAGATTTAGTTTAACATCCTAATTACTCGGATATTAATATTTATCGTTTTTCTGGTGAGAAGTAGTTATTTATAAATTGGTTCTATGTATTCTTGCAACCGCTGTTTCCTGCTGGCAAATCCTTGTCGATAACGTCTATTCGGGTATTCCTATGTTCTGCATGACTCTTTCTGGTAAGTATTCATGTATGTTCCCCCATATTTCTGTTTCTCTTCTGTGCATCGTCACATTCAGGGGGTCGATCCCCGCGAGATCGTGAAGTTTAATCGATGGTATCTTGTCCAGTAAGCAGAGATCAAGGGTGAAGCGTATTGCTTGCTTTTGCACTACTTGTGCCTTGCGAGTTTGTGTCTTGCTTGCCAGATGTAATGGGTCTGACTAAGACCAAATATAACTTTTTCTTGATGCGGATGGAGAGTCTTCTGAACCTATAAAGTTGCTTAAGTCTGATCTTGGCTTGCGAAACCTTCTCCTTGATATGTTCATTATAACCATTGTCTGTGATCTTCAATCCCACAACTTGGGCTTCTCGGGTATATGGATAGTATTCGCCATTTGCTCTAATGTCGGCCGTTTTGATACGTCTGATAGGGAGAATCTTAAGCTTATCCATATTAATGCAAATCTTGTTTCTTTTCTCATAGTGGTTGAAATTGTTAATTTCCCCAGCTGTCCTATTTGCGACGACTACAGGAGCTGGGTAGTCGCTTGTGATAATTTGAGTTATGTCTTCGGCTAGCTGTACATATATAGCGTAATCTTGAGTAGGAAAAGGGAGGTCAGTTGTGTAGATAGTATACAACGTTGGGCTCAGACATCCTCCTTGAGGCACCCTTGCGTTCATCTAAAAGGGTTGTCCTTCGTGATCATTGATCTTTATGGTTGCCTCTCTATCCTCTAAATAATCATAAAGGATTCTGGTGATATTAGTTTCCATCTCAAGATCACATAATTTTTTCTTTAATCAGGGCACCCAGACCTTGTCGAATGCAGAGGCCACGTCTCTGAGTACGACGTCCACCCTCTTATTTTCGGCCTTTGCATTTTCAATGAACTCTGTCATAAGGGCAAGGGCAGTTTCCGTACCGAGGTGTCTACGGAAACCATGTTGTTGCATGTTGTATCCGTCGCTTGTTTCTAGGAGGTTTTTTAGTCTGTCCTTCAGGAGTTTTTCTGAAGGTTTCCCAATAAATTCTAGAAGGGATATGGGTCTGTAACTTTTTACCTCCTATTTTGGCTTCCCTGGTTTTAAAATAAAGATCATTCTGGCCCATTTAAGTAGACCTGAGAAGTAGCCAACGTTGAAACAGGCATTAAAGAGACTTAGTATGCTTGAAGTTCTTTAAAGCTGTCTCAAACTCTTCATGGGTGAATGGTTTTCCTTCAGCTTCTGCTCGTTGAGTGTTATCGACGAAGTGGTATGGTGTTATAGTTGGTCTTCACTCTTCCAGGTATGACAAGACTCTTTCCTCATATTCCCAGTAAAAATCGTCGTTTTCCTCCTCTGTGATGTCAAATTTTCTCTTCCAGTGCTCTCTGGAGTGGATTTCTATCTCTTGGTCCTCGGTGATCGTTCCTCAACTGTGATGGTAATATTGGTCTTATTTTGCTGAGTGCAACTTATTCTTCAAATCTGAGACCAAAATTTTGGGGGTCGGTTTCCAGGTATATTTTATCAATTATGCCATCCCAGATTGTCTTAGATTCCTCGCTGATAAGTTATTTAATTTCCATGCGCAGGTTTCTAAGTTCACGGTATCGTTCCGCCGTGATCCCGTTCTCGTTTATTTCAGTAATAAGTTCCTCCAGTCTATCTCTTCTTGACGTAATCTCCTTATTCCATCGTAGAGCAGGGAGAGTTTTGTATTCAACCCTCTGGATAGCTATTATATCTGCTTCCTTAATCTTGGTGATAAGGTCTTCGAAGTGCCGATCTATGTCTTCGAGGGTGGATCCGTCCAACCTACCCGATATTATTGGAGGACTCTCTTGTATTCGATCTAGTCTGCCTTGGGCAAGCTTTTGCGGGTGGGGATTTTGACCTGGATAGGTGAGACTGAGATTGTGGTAATCATACTAAGGTGATCAGATGGAGAATAAGGGCCAGAGACGGTATTTTGGTTCAGAGCGAAATTGTTATTTGTTAGTATGATGTCGGGAGTAGTAGAGGATCGCCTCGTTAGGAATGTACCGAAATCTGGGCCTGCTATATTTAACACGCCGCGTTCCATACGAACCTCAGGGACATACCTGCCCCGTTGAACTCCGTGGTGTAGCCTGTTTTCCTGCAACGAGCATTTAGGTCGCTGATAAGAATTACTGAACAGTTCCTTCTGAATAGGCAGAGAGAATTAGGTATGGGCAAATATGATCTTTTTGGTAGCTGGTACCCTACTGCTATAACTAGATCGTCGATAAGCGTACTAATTTTTATCGCTAGGTACGATTCTTCAAGTTACTTATCTCCTTGAATTTGATGCCCTTGCGCACTGAAAGAGCGACGCCGTCATATCTTTCATTCGAGTGGCTAGTTGTGATGGTGATTTAGTTATATAGTTTTATAGGGTCGGTTTCTGCATTAAGTCCGTGTTCAGAAATGAGGACGATATATGGGTATACCTCACGGATTATATTGTAGTAAATGAATTCTCTACCCATCCAGCCATTAACTTTTAGAGAAAAGATCTTCGGTTTATTGATGTATTTCGTCGCGTAGTTCATATTATTCCCCGTGAAGGTTTGATACCTTTGCTGGCTCAGCTCGTGCGGGTGACCTCACTCTGGTGGATCTCTTCTTTTTAAATTGATCGTGGGATAGGTTGAGACATGATTTGTTACAGATCTCGATCCTGCCTTGCCTGAGTGCCGAAATCATTTCTTCCTCACTGATGTCAAAATCGTAATCCCACTTGTATTTTCCCTTGATCATTCCTTTAATGATGTCTTTGACTTTTGCCGTTCTTGGCAGTGGGGCTGATGGGGAGACATATACTCGTAGGTTTAGGTCGGTAGACTTGTAAGTTAGCAAGGATTGTTTAGTCTTCTTGGGGCTCTTGGTTTTTTGGCTCGCCTTTTGGGAATCAGTATTCTCTCGTTCAGGTCGGTCGGTCTCCATTATTGTAGGGGTGTCAGATGTGCTGGGTTTGTTCAGTCTTGGATTCCGAAGTCTTAAACGTTTTCTTTCAGTAGCCGTAGGCCTGCTTCCTGTCTGGGTTAGGTACAGTTAGGTTGAGGGAGGATTATCAGGAAACCACATTGGTTTCATCCCATTCTGCGTCAACATACGATTCAACTCGGTAGCGTAGCTTCTCGGCTCTGCGATGTTAACAAAGTGAGCGTGTATAAAACACATCACAAGGTCTAGGTTTATTGAAGGGCTTAATTGAAAAAGAGTCTTCTACTTCTCCTGGCTCTTGGTTGCCTGTGCATAGGGGGTTGTTGCTCTGCGGTGTTTCTCCTCTTGGATGTTTTTTTTCTTGTCGTTGACTAATGTCTTTTTCATGGGACACGACATCGACAGGGTACGGTGAGGGCCACTACAATTAAGGCATTTCTTGGTGGCCCCGTTCGTACACTCTCGCCAGGTGTGGCCATCTCCGGTGCATTCGCTACAGACCTTTCCTTAGAATGTACAATTTCTAGTGGCGTGCTGCTCCAGGGCATAACACTAGAAGCATACCTGGACTGACACGAAGGTTTCCCTCTCGATGCATGAAGCGGATATTTTGGTGTAGAATAGGACGAGGCCAGCTTCGGATGCATTAGCGGCCATCTCAGAGGTTTGAAAGGTGGCTTTAAGTAGATGGGAGTATTCGCCTCCTTCACGATTTTTGAACTTGTATACTTCTTCGACTTTTGCCCAGGTTTGCCTTGCTTCTATCTCATTTTTGATCTCCTCGATGCTGTGGGAGCCAACCCATGGATCCAGGCGACGACAAATTATGGATCTCCAAGCAGAGATATGGGGAGGGATCTTCGGGGTCAAGTTCACCTCCTCGAGCTTCGCTCGAGCATTCACACTGAGAAGCCTGTCTACGTCATGTTCAGTGTCGCGGATTGCGAGATATCCGTAGGTTTGATCGACTAAACGGCATAGTGCAATCTCACCCTAGCCGAAAATAGTTGAAAACACCTTTTCCCTTGAGGGTTTTGAGGCAATTTTCTTTTACCCAGACGGGGATACTCTTCTGTCCCCTGGGGTCGTCCATGACGGCCTTCTAGGGAAGCTCTTCACCTGGAACCAACCAGTCTCCTATTTAGATGTGTCCCTATTATTAAGCTCGGACCATCTTCTCTGCCATAACTGTATTAATTGTCTATCAGGACCCACCTGCCGGTACTGACCACTCTGTACCCGAATGGGGCCCCCTTCTTCGCGCCCCCTGTGGGGCTTCCTTCTGGGGGTCGGACACGCCAGGTACAGGTGGTCTCTACAGGTCTTAATTGGCAGAGAAGTTATCAGCACTTGAGATGTGCTGCTGGTTTTAAGAGAGAGGAATAATCGCAGGTCCGAAAATGGGGTTCAGTGCGGGGGTTCCCCCGTTAACGCGCGCGCGTGCGCGCCCGCGACCTCTTCAGTGGGCCAGGGACGTAAGCCGTCAGCGGTCTTGATGAGCGCGAAAAAATTCTTCACCTACTTTTTCACGTAGAAAAACAGATGATAAATCAATTAGGACTTTATACTCTCTTCAGTTGAGTGTAGAATAACTCTTTGAAGCGAAGCGCAGTCTATCCATCTTACCATCGCACCATTTGGCCTTAATATCTATGAGGCGTTGTGTAGGCGAAGCCACCATCCAATCACATCTCGATTTAACAAAATTCCCACCACAAATCTTCAGCCGTTGTCTTTCTTAGTTATAATTAAAATACCGATCTCGTTCGTTCGTCGGCGGGTTATCTCTAAACCGTCGCATAAACTTTGAGTTCTGTTAACCTCTGTTAAACCACAAAAGTCTCTTTGATACCAAATAAAGGAGAAAAGGCCTTCCCAAGTTCCCAGCAGATGCAATTTTGACTTGCTTCTATATTACACAAAATATGGGCAGAAAAAATCAACCAGTTTCGTGTTTCAATACTGTTTATTTTTAAATCCTGACAGGAAAAATTGTCTGAAAGAAACTGTGTACGGATGGATTTATATCTATATATGCACATATAATAAACGCTTTTAGAAACAGAGCTCCTTTATAATTGTATCAAAACGTGTGCTTGTTTCAAGAGATATCTATTACAGCATACACCATAACCTAATTATTTCTACAACAGTTGGTTTTTCTCTGCAGTCCTCTTTGCTTACAGCACTAGCTTTGCTAAAACTGTTGGTGTGTAATTTGAATCTCGCCCATTTAAGTGACGTCAGTAATTTAACTCTGCCCATCAATGATCGTTTAAAGATTTGGAGGGATCGAATATCTGCTATTAGTGTTCTGAAGGAAGGCTCTATCTTTACAGCATTAGGTCGGATAAAAGAGCTATTTATGCTGTCTAAAGATTATAACCTTAAGATATTTTAAGTTCGACATCAGTTCGTGACGTAATAGACAAAAAAAAATATTAAGATATCAGCTTTGCAGTATAGAAATTCCCCTTGGTTGCCTAATTTCACATGAGCATTATTAGGCTAAAAGCTTTGAGTGATTATATGTTTATTTAGTTTGAAGCTACCGAGATCCGCTGTAGTTTTTGCCATATTACAAGGCATTTCAATGTACCTTGTGAGAGATAAAAAAAAACAACACTAGTTTCCCCCGGGTTTCGACCAAGTTCTGGAAAGGTGATCTTTTCCTGGTGGATTGGCAATTTCATTTCGGTCATAAAAGAGCTTGATCCCCACCACTATACAGTACCGTCCCCTAAAAGAAAACAAAATACTATAGTCTGCATTTTTTAATGAAAAAAATGCCTCTCATAGTCTTTAACTTTCATTTCATAGAACAGCGAATTTAAAATTATGAGGAAAGCATACAACGTATTTGAAAAAATAAGTCGTCCAAAAGTGGAGAACGATAATATAATTATAAATGAAACCGCAACCGAAAAAGAATGTAATTATCTAAAAGACAATTGAACTAAATATTAATAAGTATGGAGATCCTTGTCCTTTGTGACTTGGGCCACAGAACGTTCTTCTCAACACTTTGCCGCTTTGTTCGGGAGTGATTTTATTCCTTTCTTCTTCCAATCTCTGCTAGAGATCTCCAACCTCCTCGCCGATAATTATCTTCTATTCGTTTTTATCGGGTGTAAATCAAGACCTAGCGCAGACCAGTTCATCACGTTGATATTTTCAGCATCAGAGAACGGATTTACCTTCTTAGCAGTGTGGAACAGAGCATTGTCCTGCATGAAAACAGGCTCACGATTGGCCGAGGTTGAGAGCGTCCTAACGAGTGTAACAGGGGCTTTTGCAAAACCCTGTATGTGATTAGATATGTTTATGATTGGCTATATGTTTGATTGGATATATATGTGTGTGTGTGTGATTGGCTGTCATTGGGTATGCGTGCGAACGGCCATGTGTGTGATTGACTCTGCGTGTAATTAGCTATTTCTTGTGATTGGCAGAACATGTGATTGGTTGCATTGTGAGTAGATATGTGTGATCTTTAATGTGCGTGGTTGGCTATGTGCGTGGTTGGCTATGTGTGTGATTGGCTATGCGTGTGATTGGCTATGCGTATGATTGGCTATTTGTGGATTGGAGTTGTGGGATTATTTATGTGCGTGATTAGCATGCGTATGATTGAATGTGTGTGATTAAGAATGTGTCTGCTTGACTATGTGTATGATTGATAATATCCGTGATTGACTATTTTGATTGGTTGTGTGTCAATGGCTTAACGTGTGATTGACTATGCGTTTGATTGGCGATGTTTGTGATTAGATAAACGTGTGATTGTATGTGTGTGATTGGCTTGTTATGACTCGTTATGTCTGACAGTGGCTATGCCTCTGATTGGCAATTATTGGGATTGTCTAAGCGTATGATTGGTTATGTTTGGCAATGCGTGTCATTGGTTATGTTGATGAGTGGCTATATGTGATGGATATGTGTGATTGGTTATGCGTATGATTGGCAAGGCGTATGGTTGACTCTCTGTGTGATGGTTGTATGTAATTGTCTGTATGTGTGATTGGGTGTGCGGGTGATTCGCTATGCGTGATTGATGCATGTGCGATTGTTAAATATGTGTGCAAATGGCTCTCCGTGCGAAAGACTATGTGTGATTGGCAATGCATTTTATTCAATATGTATGTAATTGGCTATGCGTGTTATTGGCTAGACTTGTGATTGGCAATGCGTGTGAATAACTGTATGTGTGATTAAATATGTGCATGACTTGCTATCTATGTGGATGACTATACGGCTAATTGGCTATGTGTTTGATTAGCTATGGGTATAATTGGCTATGTCGGTTATTGCCTATGTTTGTGAGTGGCTGGCTGTATGTGTGATTGGAATGTGTTATTGGTCATGTGCGTGATTGGCTATGTATGTGATTGGCCATGCGTGATATTGGCAGTGTGTGTGGTGGCATAATGTGTAATTAGATATATGTGGGATTGGGTATATGTGTGATTCGCTATGCGTGTGATTGGCAATGCCTGTGATTGGCTTTGTGTGTTATTAGATATCTGTGATTGGTTGTGTGGAGGACACTACTTTAATAATGATAATAATAATAAGGATAATACAATAACGATAATAATAATAATAACGACAATACAATAATAAAACGATAATATAATAATAATAAAAATAATAATAATAATTCCCTCACACTTGCTCTTCCTTTGTATTCTCGGGAAAGTTCGCTCAGAGGATTTCGGACCATGATGTTATAGAGCTAATAAGAAACGACGATTACATTGTGCACTCCTTAAATGCAGGAGGTGGAGAAGGCTGAACATGTAGAAGCTGACAATGGCGGATCCAGAAAAAGCGAATGGAGGTCGGGGGCGATGCCAGGATTTTTATGAGTGCAAATTTGTTAAAGCTGTTTATTATAGTACATAGTTTTACGAGTAATACACATGTATGATCGTACAAATGATCAGTGCTGAATACATACGAATTGGTTATAGGTATAAATGATGAATATGTACATGTAGTGTAGACTAATGATGTAGACTACTTTAGTGACAAGGCACATAATAGAAAAAGTATTTTTATTTTCCAGGAGTAGGTTCTCTCAAAATCATATGCCCATGACCAATGTCCCCCTTTATTTGCCTAAGCGAAGAGGAGACAGCAGTTTTACTCCGCAAACTTGTCAATCACTCGATCATTCGACGGCGAGTAGTGCGAGGACGTTGAGGCGATCCTGGCTAATGGTGCTTCTCATGTACGTCTTTAGCTGTTTCAAGGCTGAGGATGAGAGTTCGGCCTCTGCATTTGAGACAGGCAGAGTCGTTAAGATAGTCAAGAGCTTCGTAATGTTCGGGAACATCCTCTTCAGCTCGGCGATCACTTGGTCAACGAACGGAATATAGATCGAGCGTCGATAGTACTCCTCAGCAGTCCTGGCCGGGATATTCGCGCGCTGTGTCTGTCGTGCACAGACTCAGGGAACAAGAACGTCATCGTAAGCTGAGTCCACTTCAATCAGGAGATCCTTGGCTTTTGCAAATACAGTGTGAAAGTGCTCGTCGGCATTCTTTCTAAACTTGGTGAAAACAGTCTCGATCTCACGAATCAGTGCGTGCGTAGATGCCAAGTCACCGTCCTTCTTCTGCAAGGACCTGCTCGAGTGTGTTGGCCAAAACTGACTCCGCCACAACCAGCCCAATGAGAAAGCGATGGTCCCTAATCGCGGCGAGTAAGATGCCAGAATTGGCATCCAGCTTCATTTCCTCTTCCATCAAGACCACGATGTGAGGCAGAAACTCGATGAACACGAGGGCTGCATCCTGCCGCTCAACCCATCTGGTGGGACACAAGGGCACCAACGTCTCCCGCTTAGCTGATGAAACCTTCACGATTTTGGAGAACCGGAGCGTCAGCCTTGGTCAGCACCAGGTTCATCGGTGATTAAAGCAGTGGATCGGTTTGGCGAAGGGGTATTGCTCCATGGTAAAGATGATGGCGGCACAACCTCTAAACTTCCTCATTATGACACTCTATTCGTCAAAGCCGAGGCCCCGGCAGTTTGGCATGTCCAAACCAAGGCCATGTACGGTGCGAATAAGTAGTTGGGCCAGGCCTTCACTGGTGAGGTTCTCAGCATGGGCGAAAGTGAGAAAGTCCTCTTTGATGTCCTCTTCGACGTGTCGAAGGATCATGGTGGATTACACCTACCCTGAGACGTATGTGGTCTCGTCCATTAGCACTCCGAATACCCCTGACAATCCGTCTAAGAGCTCTTTCAGCACCAATTGACCTGTAAAGCGAAATATGATTATGGTGACACCTGCTCATAATGTCAAAATATCAAGAATTTTACCATTGTAATAAGAGACCTATTTTTTAGGCAGTTGTAGTGTCACCCACCTGTGATATCGAGCAACTCGTTTGGAATGGTTTTGTTAATAAGAGTGGAGATGGCTCAGTTGGCCAAGCTGGTGAGGAGGCGGTTGACGTCGGCATCTCCTCCTTGGGCTCGATAACGCAGAAGCGCTATGAAGACTCCTCCTTTTTCGCCTGTAGTATGGTGTCGACAGCCGTCGTCGGGTTTCGCAAAGTGTCAACAAACCCCTCCATTTTCGTCATAGCTACCGCGTGATATCCGTGCTTATTGTAACTGCTGAGAAGTTCGGTGGCTTTTTTCTACCTCTACATCGGCTTTGACACCAAGGTGCCCAGCCTATGGTCTCCAACTCCGCCCGTATTTCCACCGAACAGCACACATGCAACGCAGTATCCACTTTCGTCCAACAACGAGTACTTCAGCCAGGGGTATGTGATGCACCAGTTTAGATGGAATCGCCTCTTATGACCACCTTCTTCAATGAAGGATAGCGATTAGACAGACGAGGCAGTCTGGTTGATTAAGGCCTCTTTCTCGGAGTCTGTGGCCGCCTTGTTCCCAATGAAGTTGGCAACGTTCACTGGAGCTGCGGGGAGTGTCAGCGTGCCATGGTGAGATTAGCCTTCACTGTCGGATCTACAGGCTGTCGATTTCAAAGTGCTTGGCTGTTGCTCCAGCTCATTGACATCACGTTCGCAATCACCGGCTCGCTTCATGGTACACGCCTTGTGAATGAGAGGGAAATAATGTATCACATGGAAAAGCCCAGCCGCTCACATCACCCCATGTCTGTAACAATATATAATAAAAAAATCACTTACTTTGAACTGCTGTGTTTCAGACAGAGGATGATGCGGAGATGATGCTGGTGTAGTTGCGAGAGAGAGAGAAGAGAGAAGAGAGAAAGAGAGAGAGAGAGAGAGAGGATGCTGGAATTAGTTCCGAAAGTGAAAGATACCAGCGAGCACATGCCCAGCTCAGGCCAGCTGACAAATAGCGGAAGGGTCAGACGTATGAGGCAGGATGCGCGATCCGATTGGTCAGCGAATCAAGCGTACGCGCGCATGCACCGTGTGTCCGCCGTGACTCAAGACACGAGGTCCCGTCTCGAAAAGCTATGCAAGCCAGGCACACTGTGTGGAATTTCTCCCTGGTCATGGAGGGGAGCTGCCCCCCTTGGATCCGCCCCTGGAAGTTGACTCCCACATTACGAATCCTCCAATTGCAGCATTCACAACCGCCTATGCGGTGTTGATGCGTATGGAAATTCATTCTGCACTAAGGTTCCAAAATCCTACTCGGTACGTATCCAGACGATGATTGGTGTAAAATACATACTTCTTGCTAAAAGATTAACCATTAATCACCCAAAGAAGGATATAATCATCTACAATACTATAAAACATCTAGTTGGAGCTGAGGAGGGTAAGGAAGAAGCTGATAAGCATATCTTTGTACCATTTATTGGATTCAGAGCCGAGGAATACGGTGAGTAAAAGAGGTGAGAAGGGAAAAGTTTTCAGAAAGACATAGAAAAAGAGTCAAAGTTCCGGAGAGTTATCAAACCATAGCTTTCGGTTTCCAAAGTTTTTTTAAACCAAGTTACAAAAAAAAAGAAGAACTGAAAAAATTGTATATGCTCTAGAAGAGGCGGAGTTGCCATTTTACTCTTTCCAAATCTTTGATTGGTCCATGTATTTGCCATGTCTTCCAAATTTCCTCATTGCTAAAATGCTATTAGAATTTATTCTTGTACATATAGCCTTAATGTGCTAAGGGGAAAGGTGCTTATGCGGGGACTAGGGAATACACCGGGGGTGAGCTGCTTGCTTCGTTTGCAAGTTCGTGTAGCTGAAGGAAAATATCAAGACTCGGTGAGTGTTGGATGGATCCTTAATTACGTCAACCAATCAGTAACGTCACTCTAAGAAGTTTGCTGACGTCGCCAAAAAAGCGGACGCGGCAATAGTGTGACAAGATGGCAGACTCGGCATTCGTGTTATAATAGTACGGAGTGGAGCCCAAGTATTTTCATCATACGTGGGTAGCTAGCCCCCTTTTCGCGGTGCTCTAAGTCTAGCGTTTGAGCGCAGGAAGTGCCAGTTCCCATACATTATCAACACCATTGTCTCTTCAGTCCCTTTCTCTTCGCACTCACAACATATGCATAAAAAATGGACATGTAGTGGCCGACCGTCGCTGCACATTCCTCAAACAAGTACAATTTCATGCCTGCCCTCTGTCTTGCCAGCGATCTCATTCTGATCTTTATGTGAAGTTCATTATCCGGTCGGGAGATCTCGCCAACTAACTGGGGTGATCTTCACGCACGTTGCCTCTCCGGAGACTGGTTTGAGCAAACAACATGTGGACTATGTGACTTTTTGGAGGATGCTGGCCTCCTCCATTTTATTCGAATCTCTTTGGGGTTTGTCAATGATCCTGCGCCTATAGGGGCTTTCCCCACCTCCCTCCGACGCCGGAGCATGCTTTCTTTTTCATTCTTTTCCTTTTTTTCTTTACGTTTTGTTGTTTTTTTTGGGGGGGTTTGGTGTTCTTTACTTATTTTAATAAGGCGACTTATGCCCTTGTCGGGTGCGATCTCTGCCTACCACCCATTTATGAACTTTGGCCGTCTCCTACCATCTTTAAATCTACACAGTCTGCCTATCACCAACTCTTAACTATCTTTAAGTCTGTGACGTCATACCGCCACCATCTCTAAGCCTAAGACGTCTGCCTAGTACCTTCTCTAAGCATTTAAAGTCTGCCAAGTACCTTCTCTAAGCCTGCAACGTCTGCATACTAGCATCTCAAAACATGCGACGTATCCTACCATCCCTAAATAAGTCTGCCTACTACTTCTTAAGCCTACGAAGTCTGCCTGCCACCATCTCTAAACCTACGAAGTCTGTCTACCACGAGCTCCAAACTTGTGAAGTCTTCCTACCCCCATCTCTAAGCCTACGACAATTGAGCTCGAGGAACGAAACAGTTTAGAGCGTTTCGACTGAAAACATCTCAACGACAGCCCGAATTTCCTCTCATCTTCTCTGAAACAGAATCCCAAGCATCTGAGTGCAAGGGTGTCATCCGTTTTCAGTGGCATCGCACTAGATACATAGCATGATCCAAGCCAGTCGTACTAGCACCCAACTTTCCCATTTGAGTGGGGGTTAATATACTCACCAAGTACGGTTGAAGTAGCTAATCTGCCAGTATGAAAAGATTTAAATTGTTGAGAAGAGCCGGACGGCGGACATAACATAGAAGGTTCCACTTATCCCGATACAAGGCTCAAGTTTGCCACTTTTATATCCGCACTCCCCTGGGTCTTCCTGCTCGATGAGTAGTAGCAAAATACACTACTACTTCTCTTCCGATCTTTGTGTTGCATTTACTCATCAGGGACCTCGTCCACGATTGCTAAAGGACGGGAGGGACGTAATATACCTGACTGAACTCTTGTCATCAATCGAATTTGCTCCTCCCACCCTCCGCGAAGTCGTCTTCAAAGGGTCTCTTTACGGATAAAGTGCCCAGTTTCCCGCCCATTTCCACCTTGGAAATTTTATTCTGTTTTCTACATTTATCACCCGTGTTCCGGAGGATTGTGTGCCTTTCCGACCCCCAAATCCACAGATGCATTCCCTCTCGACCCCAGCGACAATACATGCGTTCCCTCCCGGCCTCAACGTCCACGGATACGTTCCTTCCGACCCCAACGCCCACAGATGTGCCCTCCTCCTACCTCAACCTACCCAGATGCGTTCCCTTCCGACCCCAACGACTACATATGTGTCCTCCCCCTGCCTCAACCCCCGCAGATGCATTCCCTTTCGACCCAACACCCACCTATGTGTCCTCCCCCTGCCTCAACCTTCCCAGATGCGTTTCCTTCCAACCCCAACGCCCACAGATGTGTCCTTTCCCTGCCTCAACCTGCCCAGATGAGTTCCCTTCCGACTCCAATACCCACAGATGTGTCTTCTCGCTGCCTCAACCTGCCCAGATGCGTCCCCTTCCAACCCCAATGCCCACATATATGTCATCCCCCTGCCTCAATCTCCGCAGATGCGTTATCTTCCGACCCCAACGCCCGCAGATGTGTCCTCCCCCGGCCTCAACCTCCGCAGATGCGTTACTTCCGAACCAAACGCCCACAGATGTATCCTCCCCCTGCCTTGACCTCCGTAGATGCGTTCCTTCCGACCCCAACGCCCACATATATGTACTCCCCCTGCCTCAACCTCCGCAGATGCGTTCCCTTCCGACCCCAACGCCCACATATATGTACTCCCCCTGCCTCAACCTCCGCAGATGCGTTCCCTTCCGACCCCAACGCCCACAGATGTGACCTCCCCCTGCCTCAACCTCCGCAGATGCGTTCCCTTCCGGCCCCAATGCCAACAATGTGTCCTTTTCCTGCCTGAACCTGCCCAGATGCGTTCCCTTCCGACCCCAACGCCCACAGATGTATCTTCCCCCTGCCTCAATCTCCGCAGATGCGTTCCCTTACGACCCAAACACCCACAGATGTGACCTCCCCCTGCCTCAACCTCCGCAGATGCGTTCCCTTCCGGCCCCAATGCCAACAATGTGTCCTTTTCCTGCCTGAACCTGCCCAGATGCGTTCCCTTCCGACCCCAACGCCCACAGATGTATCCTCCCCCTGCCTTGACCTCCGTAGATGCGTTCCTTCCGACCCCAACGCCCACATATGAGTCCTCCCCCTGCCTCAAACTGCCCAGATGCGTTCTCTTCAGACCCCAACGCCCACATATGTGTCATCCCCCTGCCTTAAACTCCGCAGAAGCGTTTCCTTCCAACCCCACTGCATACAGGAGGATATCTGGCTATAAATCACCATTTTCTTTACATGCCTCTGTGATACGGCCTCGCTGCTATTGCGCTTTTTTTGGGGAGGAAAAAGGGGTCTTTGACATTAATTCTTCAGTTCTCTAAATTAAAAGTGGTAAAATTGCCTTTCACAACCTTTTGCACAAACCTATTCTTTTACCTGTCTCAAAAAGTGAATCCCATCAAAATCCCCGGACACAAATAGGCGGACATAAAGGTAATTTATACGTTGTAATCTTAAGTCTTAATTTTAATTCATTAATTTTAAGTCGCAAAATTTAAATGTTAATTTAAGTGGTAGGTGATTTCAGATTGTAATTTTAAATGGTACTTTAAGTTGAAAAAAATCAAGTGGTAATTTGTAAGTGTAATCTCCCCCAAGACTTAATTCCTCCCAGAGTAATTCAAGCTGCCATACCTCTGCATCCCTTTATCTATAGGCTATGTTACTCTCATCAAAATATTACTCGACCTCATCTCTTAGTGTGACTAATTTAGGTGTTTTGTTATCATTTTTGCCGCTGCAATAAATGAATGGCATCGCAGTTGGCGTATGGTCTTAGTGGTGAGTGGTCGCGTAAAGGAGGACTCCAGAACTTTAGCCCCTCGAGTTGGCCGCGAAATTTGAAACTGCTCTATTTTGAGTGGCATTTCGAATATGAGTTGAATTTTGAACCATATTAGTCGGGATAAGTTTGGTGGTCGTTTCATCACGTGTTCATAAAGCGAAAACAAATTTATTATAATAATTCATTGTTAAATATGTGAGTATAGTCTTTGAAATAATGAACTCCCACATGTCATAATTTTTTGTAGATTTTTTTTAATAGCACAAAAATATGGATGTGGATTGTTTTTGGATGCCACATTTTGTGGGAAATTGATTTTTGAGGGAACAAATTTTGGGAATTTTGGTTTTAGAGCCTTTTAATCAATAAAAGTTATATAAGAAATGTTATTCAGCTCGATAAATTACACAGAAATACGTTTTTTGTGCAATTCCGATGAAATTAAAGTTTATCGAGTCTGTTACTTTTTCTAAGTTCTGACAATATATATATATATATATATATATATATATATATATATATATATATATATATATATATATATATATATATATATCCGTAGCGACTAGCCCGAGTATAAACTTAGTAAAGTGAACGTGTATTTGCAAGCCGATTTAATTTCTGCCAACACTGACTTCAAGTCGCACGCAGTTCATATATTTTCGTTCCACGTCTGGCGGTCGTCTTGGAGGTGCCATGTGTAAAAAAAAAATATGATTCATAGCAGACGTTCTCTCGACATCGTTTACACGCGCTTGATTCGGGCTCAGAAGTTACAGACCGAGTTATTATCTATAATCGTAAAAATTAAAAGTAATTATATATATATATATATATATATATATATATATATATATATATATATATATATATATATATATATATATATATATATATATAGTTAAGTAAGGGTAATAATAAGGATTCCTTAATCCTCTAGAGAAGTCTCCTGGAATTCCTCAACCCTCTTCAGGAGCATTACATATACGACAAGGCAACCGTCCATTTGAGAGAAATGGATGGTTGCCTCGTCTCATATGTGACGCTCCAGGCAAGAGCGGCCACAAACGTCAGCGCACAGAGAGATCTGGCTACCGATTGGTGGACGCGCTATGCTCACCCCGTTTTCGGGTGGGTAGATCTTACACCTCTCATCTCACACATAGCTAATCACAACACTGCTTTCTTTCCTCTCCCGCCTTCACAGCACAACACACGCACACACTCTGTTCCAAGGAATCCTGCCGATGGGTATCTATATCCACGTACCTCTGACGTGGAACAGGTCCCCCTCCCACGAGGTGAAGAAGGCTTCCACCTAAACGCTGTTTGGTGTCAAAACATAATACTTCCTGGCACCTCTCCCCAAAAGAAGACCTGGGGCCCTCTGGCCGACCAGCAATTGTCATACTAACGTTTATGTAGATTTCATTATCTGTTCGGGGATCCTCCTAGATCAAAGAAGGCTTGGCGTCGAACAACTAACTAACAACTCCAGGAGACTTATCTAGCGGATTAAAGAAATCTTATTATTACCCTACCTAACCGCATTGAACAGAACGTTATTGTTCATTTATCAATATATACGAGGGGTGGTCAATATGTTTTGCAATTCGGATATAAGGAAACAAGATATAACGAAAAGTGTTTTATTATTTTTCAACATAACTACCCTCGACTTCAATGCACTTGCGCCACTTGTCCCTGAGGCTTCGAATTCCCGACAACCAAAAATCTCCCGACTGCTGTTCAATCCACTCCTGGACATCTTCATCGTCCCCAAACCGGCGTCCACGCAGTGCAGCCATGAGCTGGCGGAATATAAAGTAGTCGTTAGGGGCCAGATCTGGACTGTAGGGGAGATGGTTGAGCTCCTCAAATCCGCACTCGCGCAGGGCAGCTTGTGCAACTCTGCCCTTGTGGACTTTGACGACGTTGAAGTTGATCATGGGGCGTTAGGTTTCTAGGGACCCAACGGGCAGAGACCTTGGCCATGGCCAAATTGTCGTGGATGATGTTGATAACACTTCCATGTGATACTCCAAGTTCTCGCTCGATTTCTTCGACTTTCACCCGTCGATTTTCGAGGATGATCCTCTCCACACGGGCCACATTGTCCTCGTTGGTCACGTCTGACTGGCGTCCTGGACGGGGGTCATCTTCAAGGGACTCACGACCATGGCGGAACTCCCTATTCCAGCGAGCAATGGTGGCATAGGAAGGGGCGGTGTTGGTATACACTGCAACCATGCGTTCATGGATCTCTTTTGCATTCTTGCCTATCTTGTTCAAAATTTGATCACTGCGCGGTACTCAACCTTCTCCATTGTTGAACAATTTGTGAGTGATGATCTGCGATAAACCACTACTTCTTAAATAGACGAGGCAGGAGCGTGCGGTTGCAGGTCCTGACTTATCATAACTTGTCCTAACACCCCCATAAACAGCCATCCCCCTTCCTCTGTTTTGCCCTACCGATTCGCAAAACTTATTGACCGCCCCTCGTGTATATATATATATATATATATATATATATATATATATATATATATATATATATATATATATATATATATATATATATAATATATATATATATATATATATATATATATATATATATATATATATATATATATATATATATATATTCCAGGCAATGGCTTCGCCCGCTTGCGCTCCGCTACTAAGATTATAATTTAAAATCTAAAATAACGCTGCCATGGTTAAATTTTTATAAATTTTCTGAACTTCGCCAATTATAATAATTTTAAAAAGGAACTCTAAACTAAATTTCTCTCCTTTCAAAATATTACGTTGCTAAGATATAGAGTAATAGAAGATACATTAAAATATATTTTCTGAACTTCACCATTTGTAATTCTTTGGGTTTTAAAAAATTCACAAAATTTCAATACTTATATTTATTTCTGAACTTCACCATTTTGTTTTTAGATATATAAAAGAATTATTAGAAATAACTTTGATAAAAAACATAAGTCATAACCAAACTAAGATGAAATTATTTTTCAAATACTCAAAAAATCCCCTTCTTAAATTCTAGAGTTAGTGATGATAAAGTGATGATATATATATATATATATATATATATATATATATATATATATATATATATATATATATATATATATATATATATATATATATATATATACAGTGTGTGTAAGGTATTTGAGGACAGATTTATACTTGCACAAAAATGACTTACAAACAGATAATAATGTCTTTTTTGCTGAAGAGTGGTTCTTGTTCGTATTGGACATTACTCTGACTATGGAGGCTTTTAGAGATTCTTTAGTGTTATGAGGGGGCTCATTAGCCTCTTTCTCAACTACGCTACATACATAGTAGTCCATGGATTGAGATCTGGGGAGCTAAGAGGCCAAATGTTAGGCGTTATGTGATCATAAAAATTTTCTGCTATCTATTATCCTGTTTTTCTGGGGTTTTTTTGCGGTTTGCTGGATTCATTTCATCATTCTTTCGCGTTCATGAAAGATTTATACATTGTATATTAGCCGTGTGCAAACCACAACTCTCCTTTGTTCTTTGAATTCCCTATTAATTTCTCTCTCTTTCATAGTCCCGATCGACCTTGCAAAGCGTACCTTAAAAGCTTGTTTATTCTGAATATTTTTGTCTTCTGCGTAGCCAAGTGGTCTAAGGGACGCTTTAATTGAGAGCAAAGCGGATGCTCGCTGCCTCAGTGTGCACGGTTCGAATCCCACCCCTGTATGGAATTTTTGCGAATTAGGAAATAATATTTCCGAGGAAAAATTATCCTTTTTATCTGTTTCTTGCGGTTTGCTGTCTTCATGTTAGGATCGGGTTTTCCTCCTGTAGTAAACAGTGCCTGCTACTCGGGAATTTTTTCCGGACGCGGTTTTTTTGTGATATCGTTAATTCTTCGCTCGTATCTGCGAGCTTTTCCTCGATTTTTGACCATATATTCTTTCCCGCTTTTCCAGGATTTTATTTATTAAGTCGATATTGGCCGTTTCTATTATTTCTCGGATTCTTTTTCCATCCAATCTTCTTGTGTCTGTGATCAAATAAGCCACCTTATTTTGAATTCATTGTAGCTTCTTTTTGCGTGCAATGGTATCGGTAGATATACCAGGACGGATTCATCAAACGCTTTGCATAGCGTCCTTTTTCCTTTTCCACTTAGATTCTTAACGTTGTAAATCAGTCTTATGCCTGATTTTGCCTTGGCTGTCCTGGTTTTTATATGGTTATGGTATCCTCTTGTACCTATGTGTAGTCCTAACTCATTCCCTTTTGTTTAGTATTGGTACTCAATTCCGTCGACGTTAATTTGATCTTTTTTCCTTCTCAGGATTGGAATAATGTTGAACTTTGTAACATTGGTCTTAATCTTCCAACTTTTTAAAAAGTCGTTTATATTTTTTACTTCACGTTCAGTAGACCTTGCATGCCATCTGGGGTTCGTGAAGCGTGATGAGATCACCTGCCTGATATCGTCTGCATACTGTATATTCATACAGTCTGGTTAAATCTGAGGCGGAAGGTCTGCTGTAAAGATGGATTACAGGGTGGCGCTCAGGCATCCCTTTTGTTGGACCCCCGTAGGAAGATTTAAGATGGGTCCTTCTAGTCCATCGATACTTATATATGCCTTCCTGTTAGTTAGATAATCATCCAGAACTCTTTCCATGCTGATGCCGAGATTGAGCTGAAGGAGTTTATATTTTAGTCCTTCGATCCATACCTTGTCAAAGGCCTTCTCGACGTCTCAGAGGACCACGTCCACGTAACCCTTTTCGGCAGTGGTTTGTGCTAACTTTTCTGTAATGACTGCTTGAGCCATGGTAGAGTCTCTTTCTTTCTTGAATCCATACTGATGTTTATTATATTTCTCTGTTTCTTCGAGGAAAGTGTCCAGTCTGACGTTCACGATATTTTTGAAAACCTTCCCTAGGAAGTTCAGCAGCGAAATCAGCCTATAGCTAGAGACCAGATTTTATGGCTTCCCTAGTTTTGGCAGGAAAGCCATCTTCGCTACTTTGGCCCTTTTATACACCTTTACTGCCGGTATCACTCTATGTATGTTTGTATGTATGTACTTTGCGACTCTTCTTTCTGTTTCTATATCAAATCTTTCGTTGTCTGCGTCTTCTACTGTGTAAATTTTGCTTCAGTGTTCCCAGAATTTCTCTTCGATCTCCTCGTTGATTCTTAAATACTCATTGTTGTTGCTGGTAATTTTGATTGGTTTCCTAGGAGGTCTTCCTTTAATTATATTAATTAATCTCCATGCTTCCTTTGAATTATCTGTTGTTGGCGAATGGAGTACGGTCAGTTGTTGAGGCAGTACTTGGGATTCGCACTCCCTCTGAATATTCCCGTCCTCTTTACTTTCTTCGCTAGTTCGGAGAGGTTTCTAGCAAGGCTGCCTTTGCTTCTTCCATATGTTTACCCTCATCCATAATCCGGAGAAAAGAAGTAGCGAGAGTTCGTAAGAATTTTCACCCTCTGCAACAATTTTGTCGTGACTTCTTGGGACCTAATGCCCCACCTCACACACACGCTTTCGTCAGTTAACTTCATTTTTTACTAGTGGATGCGCCCTGTCCGTCTCTCATCAGGGATGAGATAATGAAATCCACAGGGGTCAGAATGACATTCGTTGGCCTGCCCCTTTTAGGGGGGGATGGGGGCACTGCTATTTACATTGCGGGCAACAGTAATGATGGGCATGCGCCCACTAGTTTGGCCTAAACCTACTCCGTATCGCCTTCGACAACCGGTGCGGCGCCGCCCGTCATAATTTGATAGACACCTTTGGATGCATACCTGTGCAACCGCACGCATGCCCTTGTTTGTTTGTCCTCGTCGCCTCCTGGAACGCTGTTGCGATGCATGTAAGTGGGGATTCCTTCGACACGACTCCCTGAAACCAAACGCTGGAACGGGACGAGAGAGATATGTCGAGAGCGGGCGTTGGGGTCCTTTCGGCTCACCTTTGCAAGCGTCCGAAGATGCCGTTCCCTATCTGCCGCCTGTCTCTCTCTTTTCACTTTCTGACTGATTTATTGCGAGGAGCGGAGGCCTCGAGGTGACCAACGGCCTCCGTTGCGCTCCCAGTATCGATGTCTGCTCAATTTTCCCCGCTTCCCTTGAGAGGGTCTTCGCGTGTGCATTTAGGGTTATTTCGTTCATGCATGTTCAAAAGACTTCCGCATTCGTCATCTCAGTTCTAGGGAAGAGTTGGTGGTGTTATAGTTTTTGCGGGTGGTCATTATTCATCATTTTCTTCACTTTTAGCCCTTCGGAAGAGCTCTAAATATTTGTCTGTCCAATTTAGGGTCTTGCTCTTTGTCTTCCAATGTACTCTTCTAGTCCCAGGGGCTAGGGTGGACCCAACTTGCAGCTATTATTAAATTTATCTTCTAGGTTTTCTATTTTGGGGTTCCTGGGGGGTCAAAAGTGGACTTTTGAATACCTCTTCGCTCCAATCAGTTTCTGGAGGTATATTAAACACTTTCCTTACTTAGTATTGCACTCTTCGTCATTCTTCTCTTACTCTTTCTTATTTGTATCTCCCGTTTTCCTTCATCTGCTCCTTCATCATTTTTCTTTTCTTTGAGTGACCCACCACTACTCGGATTGTATACCTTCCACACATTTTTTACTTCTAATTTCACTACATTTTCTACGTCCATTTCACAATCGTTCTGGCGTAGGTACCGTTGTTAATTCTCGCTTATTAATTTTAAGTTAATAATAATAAACTTAATATAGTCCGTTGCTGTGTAGTTTTTCCGCTGGGAAAGAAGTAATCGCATATGCCCTGGATAGTGCTGTTGCTTGGTCAATAAAATATGAGGCAATCAAAACAAGCCATAGGCGAACAATGTTGGATTTTCCTTTTCTGACCGCTGTGAAAGGAGGGAGGGGGGCAGGGAAGTTGGAGTTAACGCGGCCATGGCCCTCTAGTCCTTTTGGCAACCGAATTGAACTGAAACAGAGCTAAATACGACACCCACTAACCTTCCTAGAACCCCTCTAGTGTCCGGACTGGAGGTCCTGCTATCACAGGAAGGGTTTTAGCTTAAACCCCCAAAGCTTAGCAAATAAAAGATTAAAGCTCGGTCGTGCAGTTTCTCCTGAGAAACTATATGTATATATATATATATATATATATATATATATATATATATATATATATATATATATATATCAGAGGCGGCTCCATGCCATTCGGGCTCATCAGAGATTTCGCATAAGACACATGTATAAAAGAAGGTAAGAGACGTAATGCACAATGCAGAGTTATGTGTGCACTGATATTTTTAACAATAAGACATAAATATAGTTTTAATATAAAAATTTCTCACTACATGAAATCCAGTCATTTTGGTTTGATGGCAAACTCGTTGTGCAGCTCCTTCTTCTTGTCCAAGTCGTTCAAAATGCTTTTCTCGATGGAAATACGAGCCAGTGAAGAGAGCCGTTCTTGGGCCATTGTGCTTCTCAGATAATATGAGCGGTTTCTATCCAACGTTGAGAAACTTCTCTCATTAGCGACTGATATTAAGGGGATGGTCAGTACTAGCTTAATTAGTTTAATGGATTCCGGCATAGCAGAAATAAACTCCAATTTATACAGTAATTCTAAAATGGAGTTGATTTACTTTCACTTTTTGAAATCACTGTCAATATACATATATTTTAGCTCGTTCACTAAGCTCTTAATTAAAAAATACAGGAATACTTGTTTTCTAGAGAGTCTATATGTTGAATGGGAAATGAGTTAGCAAACTCTTCAAACTTATTAACGTCTAGTAATTAAAAAAATGTATACTTCTTAAAGCCAGAAAATCTATCTCGTAAGGCCATTAGAATGTTTTCAATTATTTCAAAATAGGTAGTTTTGTAATTAATTTGTGCACCTGTGACTCGTTTTCTAGGAGGAGCATCGGACTCATCTGCTTGTTCAATGACAGCAGATGTATCGCGCAGAATTTTTTCATAATGTTCATCCTTACGATAACCTTCAACACAATGCTTTATGTCGAGTAGCTTATATTGTAGGATATCAAAGACTTTATGCCTGAGAAAGTATGTTATGAAAGCAATTGATAAAAAAACATGAATGTGAAATCATTCAAATTTGCCATTAGATTGTCTGTTCGACAAAGTGTATCTTCCTCCCACTTTTCACTAGAGTCTAGAATACTTGTGAAGGCATTTTTAAGTGTTCATGCAATAGTTTTATGGATGACACAGTTCTTTTTCTATACTACCATCTTGTTTCGCCCAGGGATGGACTAGTGACATTAAACTGCCTGAACACGCTTTTCCGCTTGGTACTGGAAGATGTAAATTTACTAAATGCGCGTAAATGAGAAAAAAACATTTTTACTCCACTCACTTTCACGGCACTTTTACTCAAAATTAAGGTAATTTTATGCGCATAGCAGTGAATGAAATCCGCGTGTTTAAATCCTTTATCCCTCTGTACTCCGTTTACTGTTCCCGCCATTACAGATGCTCCGTCGTAAGTCGGGCTCACTAATTTATCTTTAGCGCTACTGAAGGAGGTCAACGCAGTTGCGATCACATCAGCCAGTCTCGCAGCACTTTTATCTTCACTGACTTCATAGAATCCAAGAAATCGTTCAAATATTTTGTCTTCATATACATATCTTATTATAATTGTAGATGGGCATGCATTGCACAGTCTGTAGTTTCGTGGGCTTGTACACACACAAACGGAGCTTTATCAACTTCGCTTCTAATTTTATCAGAGATGACATTTCCAAACGCTTGTATTAGTTCATTTTGTATTGTGCTTGAGACTCCTAAAAACTGTTTCGATCCCTCTTTAGTAGAAATCTAGAAAAAAACACTGTCGATTTCAGCAGGGCACTGCAATAGTTCACGATAATTTCCTCTATTAAGGCTGTTACTTCCTTCATCCTGTCCACGTAAAGACAACTATTGTTTACACAGGTATAACACTGCATTTATTAACTGCATTAAATATTGTATATTTTCTTCAGCTGCTTTGTTATGCCGTTCTTTTTCCAGTTTAGCAGACTCACAATATCGTACAGTACGAAAGTTTTCAAGCTTTTATAACTACTTAAATGACTCACTGATTTGCTGCAATGCTTACAGTCACTCAGGATGTATTTTCTATAATTATTATAGCTTCCATCTGTCCACGACTGATTAGCTTTCGGTTTCAAGAACAAACATGGCCAGTAGTAAAGTTTCTCTGTGACGCACTAGCACAAAGTTAATCAATCTGTTCATACCATCTTATCTGGAAGGTTCGAGCTCTAACTTTAGTTTTCAATGAAGGAGTCGACCTTCCTGTTCGAAGAATTTCACGTTTTTCTGCAATATTTCTTGCCGCAAATGGCTTATTTCTTATATCTAGCACTATGTCTTTCTCCATTTCTAAGTTTAAGGTAAAAATAAAGCAAACCTGCAAAACACAACTGATATTTACACACAGACGCACAGAATAACAGCAATCAAATAACGACAGCGGCGTCCACAACAAACATTAGCCAGAAACCAGTCTGACTGTTGCCCAGAGCTGCCATTGAGATTTTACCATACAACCAAGATTGAATCTTCAAAAAACCACAGATTGCTCATTAAAAACCCAAATTAAGTAAAAGGTTAAAAAACACATTGGTATAGCATTTAATTACTAAACTCCCTTTTACCCGTTTTCAAATTTTGGGTAGCGCGTGACACATACCTATGCTTCTTTTTAGTGTTTGGTTTATTTATTGGTTTTTGTTTATCTTCCTGTTATTTTTGTTGTTTTTTTGTTTTACTTTTAGTTTAACTTTCTATAAATGCATTTACTTACGTTAGGCCGGTGGGTAAAGTTTTGCTGCAGCAACCAAGAATTCGTGGAACCGCTTTTTTATACTTGGGTATTTCAGAAAGTGACTGCCCTCTATTTCGTGGCTAAAATAATTCATATATATAATTGTGATTTAAAACCAGTTTGTTTGTTTTTTAATTTAGTGTGTTTTTTCTTGGTCAAATTCCCCCCAAAAGTGCTTTTTGGTAGTTTTTTTTTCGGTAATTGAAATCCCATAATATTGCATTATAGATTTTGAAGGGAATTGGGAAATGGGGGGACTCACCCTTTAATTGTGAAGGTTGTATTCCCTACTCACCGCTATTTTTAATAATCTAGTAATATTTCCAATGCGAAAGCCAGGCGTCGTTATAGGCAAGCCTACAAAACCTTAAGGGAATGGAGGGAAATTAGCTACAAAGGTAGCCAACAAAAATCTTTAAAAAATCATGCGCCACTAATCTTAACAATTAACGGGGCCAGAATACCACTGCCCCCCAAAAGTTAACCATCCAATCTGTGCTTGAAAACATATAAGTGTGTGTCGTAGAATGACTCCCGACGATACCATATATCACTATTCGTTGAGGGAACTTCCTTAATTATCTTTAGAGTGCGTTAATGTCTGGCGGCCGATATTATGTATCTTCGATATGCTTAAGAAGTGGAACTGAGCTCAAGGATAATAATATTGCTATCATTAATAAAATAGAGTTTTATTAATAATAACTATCAACAAACACAAGACGGAAAATATTGACATAAACAGAGAATTGAAAGGGTCGTGGGGGCTCGGCTAATCCGAGGATTTAAAGGATTTAAAAAGGTAAAACAAATATAGAGTTAAAGAGATGGGATGGTTCGATAAACCATTTAAAGCACAGGATAGAATTGACAAAAGGGTTAAGTACTCAAAGGTGACGTTTGGCTTACGTAACTTTTACACTAGTGGTGCAGTGGAAGGTGGCGCGAAGGAGTTTCGGTCCGCTGGCGAGTTCCAGCCGAAGGGGGGGGGGATAAAAGGATCCTGACGTGGCGTCTTGGGAAGGAGAACCGTTTCTCGACGAACGGCTTGGAGAAAAATGGCTGTTCTACGTTGTTCTCTTCTGAACAAAGGGGGGGATGAGAACCGTCTCTTGTCTACGGGCTCAAGAACAATGGCTGTTCTAATGCTGTTCTCCTCTGAACAACAAAGGGGAAGGGTGAGAACCGTTTCTTGGCGAAGGCCTCAAAAGAACAATGGCTGTTCTAGTGCTGTTCTCCTCTGAACAACAAGGGGGAAGGGTGAGAACCGTTTCTTGGCGAAGGCCTCAAAAGAACAATGGCTGTTCTAGTGCTGTTCTCCTCTGAACAACAAAGGGGAAGGGTGAGAACCGTTTCTTGGCGAAGGCCTCAAAAGAACAATGGCTGTTCTAGTGCTGTTCTCCTCTGAACAACAAGGGGGAAGCCTTGGGGACTTGGCGTCACGGAAGGCTCGAACCTTTGGCACTCAAGGAATATTGTCCTTCTTCTGGACAAGTGATGGTTAATCTCGAGGTCGAGGTCCCTTGGCGCACAAAGGGAGAGAGGGTCGTGGTGATGTTTCGCGACGAAAATCTGGATCTCCAATCTGATCTTAGTGGTAAAGTTTCCATATAAATAGCCAGGACATCTCCTTGGCGTGGGGGACAATGGAGTGGAAGCTTGGAGGGAACGCACAGCCGGGCCGGAGAACAATGCCTTATCTGCCCATAAGCCTGACTCAATCTGGCGAGGTCGGCGTATGGGGGCGAACGGGGGGACGATAACCTCCTTGTTTAAACATTGACATCCGGTAGCTGCGATAAGGCTCCAAGCTTCGAATCGAAGATGCACGTGGGCAGCATCGTGGATTTAAATAATATGGGATAGGAGTTGAAATTAACGCAGCTTCAACTCGTTCTATCACAGTGTGGACTGTCTACTATCTCAGGTGGCAAACTATTCCAGTAATCTACCACTCTATTGGTAAAAAAATATTTTCTAACATCTAACTTGCACCTGTGTTTTTTTTAGTTTTTAAGTGGTGACCCTTAGTCCTATTACTATTTTCCAACTCAAATAACTTGCTAAAATCCAACTTATCCATCCCAGAACATATTCTAAAAAGCTCAATCATATCTCCTCTCACACACCTTTCAAATGAGAACATATTTAAAACCCTTAAACTATCTTCATATTTAAGGTGCTTCAAGGAAGGTATTATTTTTGTTGCCCTCTTTTGTACTGAGTCCAGCAGGTTGATATCATGTCTAAAATGTGGTGACCATTCTTGTATACTGTCGTAGGTCAGGTTAGATTTCCTGACCTCCGCTTGCTTCCTTTGACCCTGAAGGGAACGTGGCAAGCCCACAGGACACTCTGCGATTATCCTTACCCTGAATAATGCCCTTTAAACGTAGGTTGCACTAAATCGAATAAGAGTGACTATTTTTCCTTGGCCGAATTAAATCAACTAACTAGGAGGTTCTGGATATCAAACTGGGTGAAACTAAATAATATTTACTACTGTACAAACAAAAATAAAATAATGGATACAACATACAAGAAAAACTAAATGAGCAAAATGTTTACACACGTCAGCTCTAGGCGGGAGGCGTGAGCACGTACACTAACATACACAACCGACAAAAGGGAGACTACCGTTCCGGATGGAGCCACCCGAGAGAAGGGCTTAAGCAGGGGGAGGGGGGTACGAGCGTGGAGCTCGATTGCTCTTTACCTGCATGGTTGGGCTTGTACTTGCCCGATTAGTACTCTGCCTGCTTAAATTTATGAAGGATAATAAAACCTGTCTTCTAACAACCACTGCAGCCTCGAAAGGAGGGATCGATGCAGTATTTCGCCGTGGAGAGGCTGAATCGAATACAGCCGTGTGGGAGTCGCCTCGTTCCTAGTTCTTATTTCTTCATATTTATTTTTTTTGACTTAGAGCTTAAAGCGATATGGGAATTAGACTGGTTAATGACAAAGTTAACCTAGACAACAGGCATTAACCCTGCTTTAAATGAAGAAGGAATAGATTGAAGAGAACGCGTTAGCTACAATGGGGTTCGACGGGAGAGTATTTTAAAAAGAGAAAATGAGGACTGTTCAGGGTGAACAGCATGAATAAAGGCGCGTTTCGAGCGATCCAGAGAAACAGTATCCTGCTTGGTGCCAAGCTGTAGTACATAGAATTTCGGCTTCCTAGAGATGACGAGAAAGGGTGCATCATAAACAGGTTGCAATGCGAAGCGAGTTGAATCGCGACGGACAAAGACATGGGAACAAGTTGACATCTCTTTCGACACGAAAGGTTTCTTGTAGTTAACGCGCTTCTTCAATCTATTCCTTCTTCATTTAGAGGAGGGTTGATGACTATTATCTAGGCTAACTCTCTAATTACCCAGCTCAAACCCAATATTGCTTTAGGCTCTTGGGGTAAGGGAGGCTGAGAGAAAGAATTCTCCTGTGTCGCGTCCTCTTTGGCAAAATACTAATATAACTATTTCTACGAGGCCGCCAGAAGTATAAAGTTACCTAGGCGCCGGAAGTGGATTTTACTTTATCTATATAGAGGCGCCGGGAGTGAATTTAGACTTTCACGCCATCTCGCCTAACCTCTCGTTGTTACAATTAGGCTCGCTATAGGACGTGTTATCAAACGCAAGTTACCTCAAAAATAGCCGATCGCGGGTTCTTTCCGTCCTACCCGTCTCTCCTCTCTCTATATATATTTGACATATACAGTAATCTAAACGTAACCTGAGATACGAGTTGTAGAGTTTAAGAATTTCCTCATTAATTTTATACTATTAACTAAATCGCCTGGCAATGAATTCCCAAACTCAACAACCCTATGACTAAGGAAGTACTTTTGCTCTCCTTGAAAATGACCGCACTTTCACGAATTAATTTAGCCATGCAAATTTATTACTAGCAAAAATCCGCCCTACGGGCATTTTTTGCTAGGTCTGCGGTGCTAGTTCATTTCGCTCACAAAATTAAGAGAGTGTGCCAAAGAAAAAGGTTTATTTCACAACACATTCAAAATTGCTGCGCAAAAAATGACTTTTTTTAATGCAGACGAACACACACACGCTAGTTTAATTATAATAATAACTAAGAATATTAAGTGTATCACAGTCAATACACGAGTTTCTGATATTTATCTCAACACTGTTTTCGCAGTCATTGATAATTAACTTCGGCGAACAATCTTGTGAATAAAACTTCATACTGCACTATTCACGCCGGTACTGAAAGTCTGAAACACACTCTCTCACCCACGCTGTAGCTAGCAAGACTGCAACGACACAGCGCCATCAGTGCGGCGTTTGAACTGTGTACAATTAATGAACATATTCGCAACTCACTCAAATGCGTTTATGTGAACCGTAGAATATTTCAGTATTTTATTCGTAAATCGATGTTGTTAGGTGATATTAGGATATTCTTAAACAAATAGCTAATGGTCTTATTGAAAGTACGAAAAACCCATATTATGCTCTATTACCAAAGTAATAACCCAGAAACCCAGATATAACCCGATAAAACCAGATCCAGGTGGAAAAACCCAGCAGCGGCAGCCCTGCTGTCGCCTGTACTGTTCTTGACAAGAGATGCCATTTAGTGTTTTACACCTACCAGGCTCGTTCGTATTAACCCGAATTGCTGGATAACTTTTCGTTCCTTTAATAATATTGTCGAACGGAAACCTTTCATAGATTGGAATTTAAATCCTAATATCTATAGAAATCTATTGTTTCAAGAAAACATTAAATTTTAATTACTTTTAATTTTTACGATTATAGATAACAACCCATGCTGTAACTTCTGAGCCCGAGTCAAGCGCTATGAATGATGTCGAGAGAACGTCTGCTATGAATGATATTTTATGACACAGGGCACTTCTAAGACGACTGCCAGACGCTGAACGAAAATATATGAACTGCGACCAGGCTCAGTTATTGGCTGCAATTACTTACTTGAAGTCAGTGTTGGCAGAAATTAAATCGGCTTGCAAATACACGTTCACTTTACTAAATTTCTACTCGGGCTAAGCCCGAATAGCCCAAGAGCCGGAGTCGCCACGGATATATATATATATAAATTAGAACAAGGTGGAACTTTAAACAAGGCCCGAAAAACAATAAACAAGGGGGGGGAAACTTTAGAAAAAGTCCTTAACAAAGACAAGCCCCCAAAGGGAACGGGAAGACAGGGAAGGAGCCACAGGAACGGGGAGGGAAGTGCGGGGAAGCGAAGAGCCAATCATGAAGTGGAAAACGTCCATGCACCTCCAACGAGAGAAGACCTTGATATATACCCAAGTCAGGAGGTTGGAGCGAGCCAGGATAAAGTTGGTAATAGATTCTCGAAGAGTCTGGATGCACCATCGGCCCTGTTGTTGGCGGAGCGGACGAAGGACAGGTCACGATACCAAGCGCGGAAGCTCGTGGAGAGGTTACTGAGGGAGTCCGAAGAGAGACGGTGGAGGGTCTGCAAGGGCAGCTTACCCCGAAGGGCGTTGAAGAGAGCACCCATGTTGTCAGTGAAGATACGAGCCTTAGGGAAGAAAGAGCAAGATGCCCAATCAAACGCCCACCGATTCACTGATGAACATATTCTCGAAGGTATCCGGGGACAGGCGGATGACGAGGCTGGAGCCGGCAGACCAGATCCCGATGCTGGAGGTGATGAGGGGATATATATATATATATATATATATATATATATATATATATATATATATATATATATATATATATATATATATATATATATATATATATATATATATATATATATATATATATATATCACATACAAAGAAAAGGCAAATGCAAGTTCTGCCGATGGTAACAACCACGAAAAGGCCTTGGCCATATTTAATTTCTGACAGAAGCCACTATCTGCTCGTGGCTGGCCCCCCAGGCCTGTGAGCACGGTCACTTCCACGCAAATTAGAAACCCTTCTCTGGCTTCTACCCCCCTCTTGGTGTACTCTATGCCCTGCTACACTTGGTATCCGGAGGGGCTGCGCACCCTCCCGGCCTGAGTGCAAATTAAGGAGTCCCCCTCACTCGGCCTGGGGAAGCTGTCGGTGCTCCTTTCCTCGCTCCCACTCGACACTACTTTACCTTTTTTACTATTCTTATTATTCTTCTTCTTATTATTATTATTATTCTGTAGTAGTAGTAGTAGTAGTATTTTAGTATTACTATATATTATTTTTAATATTATTTAGTATTTTAATATTATTTGATTATCTATTATGATTTTTATTTATTATCATTAGTATGTTAGTATTTAATTGTATTATATTATTATTATTATTACTGCTATTCCCTCAACCTTTTCTACACGCACTTTGTACCAGGAGGACTTTTCACACCTGGACAGAGTTTGCAGGTCCGCAGGGCGAGAGGGAGGGTGTCCCTCATCGTCACTCTTTGTCATGAGCTTCAACGGGATCAACACGTCGCTGCTAAGATGCTCTCGCCATGTTTTACGTTAGACGACTTTTCGATCTCTTTTAGTGCGGCCCAAATATCGACCCTTTCGTCATGCAAGGATTTCGGTTTTATTTGAGTAAAAATACGTTTGTGCACTTCTGTCTCCTTCGTGGGCCCCCCCTACAAGTGTTGTCTCTCACCGTCTTGGTCTTGTGTTCGACTGACTCCTCACCTGGGATGCTTATATTGCGAACCTTATGGTATCTTGTACCCGCGACGTGGACATTTTATGCTCTGTGGCGTTCAGCTCGTAGTATGCTACTAAGGATACCTAACTTTTGTTTTATCGTTTCTTTGTTCGCTCAAAGTTGGACTTCTGCGGCGACATTTTCTCCTCGGCATTTGCGTCTATTTCGGTTGGTTGATTCGAGTGACCACCCAGGTTTTTGGTTGTCGACTGCTGCTTTCCGTTTGTCTATAAAAGCCTTCTTGTGGACGCACGGGAGATGCTACTCGTTTCCGCCGTGCATAGTGCACGATGGAATTGTGAACGCGGATTCAACGGCTCGCATTTCGTCCATGGGCGATCTCGACGGTGCCAATGACGCCGGAAGAGGTTAATCCAGCCCTCCTCTCTTGGGGGGGAGGGCTCGGCGAAACTTTGTCTCGCATCTCGTACTTTTCATTCATTGCGGAGGTCGCTACTGCCTTTTCTCTAGTGCGTCAGCTTGGAGGTAAAGGTTTTTGAAGACGAACCTCATGCATGATATCTTTGCTTCCCTCGGAGCAAAGGCTTTGTTATTTTTCGTTTGTCGTTACTACTTTTTGGTATACATTTTATTAATAGCATATAGAACCTAATAAATAACACGGTGATATGTTGGGTAGTTGAATTTATGTGATTAACACCAACAATTATTTAGGTTAGGCTCTGGTTTTCTCCGCATGATCAGTCAGGTCTGAAGTATTTTTCCTAACGCAGTGTCTCATTTGTGTTACATTATGCTGCAATTCATTAATTTGCTTTTTCCAGTGACATTTGCCAATGATTAGTGGTGGCATTTTAAGTGTAGTTTTAAATGCTCATTTTAATGTATTTTACACAAGTAACAAATATTGCCGAATGTACATACACACTTGATGTCCATTCGTCGTGTTGGCTTTCGTCTTTTTACACTTCGCTTTCGCTTCCTGACGCAGGCGAGGCGCTGGTCGCTGCTGCCTGTTCATACCCGATTAACCCGTGAATATTCCCCCCCCCTCACCTATACACATCTGCTGCACCTCCTGCTGCGCCACCAGATTTCCTGTAGCTATGTCACGTACTCCGTCGAGTACACCATGTATTCCACCTCCATTCCCTACTTGATAACTTTCTTCCCCCTTTCCCCCAACCCGAGCTTCTGCTTTTAATTTCAGCCGAAGGCTTTAAGATTATTTACGCCTATTACTAAAAATGACTTCTTCTTCCTGTATTGCTTTAATAAGTTAATTCCTTATAAACCAACATTTGAACTTTTATTGTTTTAAGGCGTTTCATTCCCAAATATTGAATTCATCAATTGAGCAGGGAAGGGGCAATTAAGCTTTTAGTGACCAAAGGACTTTTCGGCCATTTTTGTTAAAGATTACATTTTATAGAAGTCTTCAGGAACCTGCACCACATTTCGTACTGGAGAGGGGCTTATTTTTTGATAATTGATAAAACTATTTAATTATTAGGTACTAGATTAAGAAGCGAAAATTAACGAAGACACCTCTGCCCGAAACCTTTTGAAAGGGGTTCTAAGGTAATGGGTATGTAAGGTTAGGGGATATGACAAATATATGTGGAAGCACAATACACTCCGAGTTGCCTCAAGAGTGAATGGGCTACTTAAGGGCGTCGCGAAAGGAAGGGCACATGATTTGCCAATATATGGTTTTGGACTATACCACTTCTATATTTTTTTCTTTACAGAATGCCTACTCGCGTGGACACATGATAAAATGCATTCTCGAGTCATTTAACTAAAATTTAAAACATGATAGTTAAGCAAGGTGCGAAGTGACAACAAGTTTTGTGTTACATGAACAAAATATTAAATTTTCACATTTGAAGTGAATGAACAGCAGTGTTTACTTTTTTCTGGATTCGTGAAATCGACGCCAAGTTGTTCTTCATCCTAGAAAAAGATCCTAATTTAGTCGGCGTGGAGCGAATCTCTGCAGCCACCTTTCAAGTTTTCAGCGTTTCATGATCTCAGACACTTTTTGTGCTGGCTCTTTCAAGGTAAGAAAGGTTCCATTTATATTTCCGACAAATTGTATTCTTCTCGCAACTATTGGCACCCTTCAGCTTAAATACACTAGCGGCTATAATATAAGGGCCATTAAGAACAAGGGTATTTAAATATTTATTATAGAAGTTTAACAAAACGTTGAAACTATATATTACACACACACACACACACACACACACACACATATATATATATATATATATATATATATATATATATATATATATATATATATATATATATATATATATATATATATATATTTATATATAATCTATATTTCCTGAAAATTGCAAGTGAATGGAAAAATAAACATACTATCTTCCAAATTGCAGGGGACAAAACTTGAGGGTTACTTACAAAAAAATGAACTACCAACCGAGGTATTTGTATTTAGGAGACTGTTGATGGGCTAACAGTTACTTCTTATGATCATACATTATTGGAACATTCAACATTCATGGCGGCTTGTGAGAGAAAAATGGTGTCCTATGATGAAAAACAATGGATTGTGTGTGTATCAGAGATCTGAGAGAGAGAGAGAGCGCTACAAGGAAAATAAGTACCCTAGAAAACCTTACGGTCCATACAAGGAGGGTACTTTTGGCGCAATCCTCGAAGGTGTCCGTTGGCACACTCGAAGATCACTCGCGAGGGGGGGGGGGAGACAGAGAGACACAGATATATATATATATATATATATATATATATATATATATATATATATATATATATATATATATATATATATATATATATATACGCCGCCTTGCCCTTCAATGGAGAAAGAGAGAGAGAGACAACAAACACCAGGGTGACCCTTTTTGTCTGCGCTAATGGAGGTACGAAATTATAAGACGCCGCGGTGACCTGAAATGCAGCCATCACAGTAAGCGGCGACAAGTTTGAGAGCGCAGAAGGTCCCATCTGAAGTCGGACAAAGTTCGCTTCGCCGACTTAGGAACCTTCCTGCACTCGCTCTAAAATGCCGAGATTATTCTCGTCTGCCGATGCGTCTGACCCTAGAAACCTCCCTTTCAGACGTAAGGGGGAAACCCCCATTCGACCACTGAAAATCCTCCGGCGCCAGAGTTGGAAGTCAGTATCCGCCGCCCGCCCTACCCCGTCAGTATCCGCCGCCCGCCCTACCCCGTCAGTATCCGCCATCTGCACTTCTCCGTTTGTACCCGCTATTTGTGTCCCGTTGGACTCTGCACAATTCTCGCAGAACCCCTCAAGCTTCCGGTATTCTCATAAATTCACATGAGTCTACCTCGACCCGCTTCCTCCCACTCCTCGAACGCAGCGCGCTTAGTCTCAATTCGTGTTACTCGAAAGCAAGATTTAAGTTCACCCCGCAATAGTCATTGTCAAGTTTGTTTGAACTTTGCGCCAAGGCAAAGATTACTCCCTCGGACCAAATCTTCGAGGTAACAGCAACGCGCAACTCTCCTGTGCAAGTGCTCTCTCTACCCCCCCCCCCTCCCCCCCAGATGCTAAACCCAAAACCGGTGGACCTCGTAAAACGTCACCAAGCCAGGATCGTATTATGGTTAGAATGTCACTGAAGGATAGGTTTAAGAGTGTTGCTGAGATATCCCGCAAGTTTAGCTCCGCCTCCGATGTCAACGTATCGCGCAAAACAATTTCCGGAGGTTTTGGGTTGCTTGCTCGCACCGGCAAAGAAACATCTGATTTCCAAGAAGAATCAAAGAGCCCGTCTTTGTTGCGCTCGCGAACATGTCGTTTGGACAGAAGAACAGTGGGCGCAGGTTCATTTTAGCGATGAATCGAAGTTTAATGTGATTGGTTCCGATGGCGGGATGTACGTCCGACGAAGATGTGGCGAAAAGTTATATCGTGCATGTGTTAAGAAGACAGTGAAATATGGAGGATGCAGTGTAATGGTATGGGGAGTGACCTCTGCTCTTGATCCTGGTCCACTTATTCGCCTACCAGGGACTGTCAATGCTGCAATTTACAAGTAGTTTCTTAGACAGCATGCCCTTCCACATCTCCGATCCTCGTCAGTTCAACCTCTTATCTTCGTGCAGGACAACACTCCCTGCCACACTGCGAAGAGAGTAAAAGATTTTAGAGTGATGAAGGGGTTGATCTCATTGACTGGACCCCTCAAAGTCCATGACTCAACCCTATAGAAAACGTTTAGAAGATTGTTGGAGATGGCGCGCTAAGTAGAAATCCAAAGAATCAAGATGAACTCTGGGAATGATTGAAAAACACATGGAACAATATTACCCCATCATTTTGCAAGAAATTAATTCAGTTCTGTGGTAACAGATTTCAGGAAGTCATTGCTAGTAAAGGGATGTTCACAAAATATTAATAGTAAGGTCTTCTTTTTTGTTCTTGTTCCATTTTATATATTTTTTTTAAGTACCCTTAACTTTTGGCCACTGCAATTTGAAAGATAGTTTGTTTATTTCCTCATAACCTATGAAATATTTATTCCATTCTTTTGTAGGCTCTGTGTTGCCTCTTTATTCTTGCATTCACTTTTGCCTTTTCTTACGAAAGAGACTTCTGAGTTGACCGCAACTTTTTATTCCCTGCAACGCCTTCATTTAGTTCCTTCTCTCGCTCTTTTACCACACCAGATGGTCCTCCCACCAGGACGTATTGTTTTAAAATGATTGTAATATTATTTCGATCAGGTTGTTTCAAGCTCACATCAAAGCTGAAACCGTAGAATTGAATCGTAATGCGACATCCCAGTCTAAAGGGTGGTTTGGTGAGCATCTGACTGTAACAGCTGAAGGAGAAAAGGAAACAAAGCAATGGGATAGGATTCCATGGGCGCCTTACCACCCGGATTTAATGTCATTTTATTGCCACTAGTCACCCGAGACGAGTCTTCTTCTGTCTGCTTTGTTCAGCCATTGTTTACAATCTCCCAGACACTTCACCCTCATGCCTAAGTATGATCGGGCGGTATCCGTGTGAAAGTTTATGTGTACTAAGTGCTAATGAAATATATCAACACACTAAATCCGCACTGTACCACACACTTTTCAGGTATTGCTACTTTCATAAAGGCATATTAATTTTTATTCCATACGTAACATTATATGTATTTCTCGACAGGTGGCGCTATTCTATTTTTTTTTTCCAAATTATTGAATTCTCATTTATCAATGCGTATATTTATTTTTATCTTTACGACACTTGCTCCTGTTCAAGTTTGTACTTTTGAGTGTTTGTAATCAATACTTGCTCGTGGTAAGCCTTGTCATGCTTACCGCTTTTCACTATTCTTGTTTTATTTCCTCCATTTATTTGTTTTTCTCTTCAATCTCAAAAGTGTAAATGTGCTCCCGTGAAATTAAATCAGATCCATCGTGAGAAACGCCACTCACCTCAGTAGGCTGCTTTTTTGCGCTCTGGTGCCTGGTGGCCGAGTCGGCGCCGCGCATTTATCAAATCACGCAAAGCTGCGACCGTTCAAGAACTCGACATCCTGAGATGCCACGAATTTTAAGAGATCGTATTGCTCCATTCTGGCGAGTAAGGGAAACTCACCCTTCGGTTTGGGGGTTCTAAGGTGAATTTCATTAGTCTGAGGTTGAAGGGGGTTGGTTGTCAGTGGTGTCACTTTTATTTCATAAAATAAACTTCAATGTACCACCACCGTCTTCGCTACCTTTAGCAGCAGAATAAAATCAGTTATTTAACATAACATAATTTCACGGATGACAAAAGCCACAAGGGCCTATTAAAGATCATCCGCATCTGTCAAAACCCACCCACAAAATGCATCCATAGGATTGTGTCAAATCATGCATCTTAATATACAATTCGAACCATACACAGGAATGTGTCAAAAACAAAAAGCATCATCATCAAGACTCGTCAAAATCCAAATCAATCGTAATATACAATAATAAAAAAACTGCATCCACAGGAATGAATCCAGAATACCTTCCAAAGTTAACCCTCCCTTCCCATAAAATCATCTAATCTGCGTTTGAATACATTCAAGTTTGGACTGTCTACCGTCTCAGATGGCAAACTATTCCAGTAATCTACCACTCTATTGGTGAAAACATATTTTCTAACATTCAACCTGCCCCTCTGTTTTTTTTTATTTTTAAGTGGTGACCTCTAGTCCTATTATTACCTTCCAACTCAAATAACTTGCTAAAATACAACCTATCCACCCCAGAACATATTTTAAAAAGCTCAATCATATCTCCCCTCACACATCTAGATTAAGGCGTTTTCAATTCGAGCGTTTTATAACTCTAACAGATACCAAAACTTTGGGCACCTATTGCAATATATATATATATATATATATATATATATATATATATATATATATATATATATATATATATATATATATATATATATATATATATCAATAAATGCAAAAAATCACACGGGAAATGAAAGGTGGATTCCAAGTACTTTCGAACTTGTTCAGTTCATTCTCAACAACAGAGTAATGCCCCGCCCATATACAACGAAAGGACACAAAATAGAAAAAAAAATGTTGATTCATAATAATAACAATATTATAGGGGGAGTTTATTCTGTCGATTGTTCAGTTTGTCCTAAGCAATACTTTGGGCAAACCGGTAAATCAATAAGTGTACTCTTGACGCAACCTGAATACAATATTAGGAGGGGGAAAAGCAGTAGTGCTTTCCTTGTCCATTTATCTGAAAATAGTCACTCTATCAATTGGAATTCGGCTAAATTTCTTTACAAATCTGATGACTTTGTTCAAATAAATATTGTCGAATGCTCATTCATTAATTCCTGCCCTAATTTTAATATATCCCCCGGCGTCTTTAAACTGGACCCTTTTATTTAAAGGCTTATTTATTTCGAAATTGTCCATTTTAAATCTTAGCCCTTTGATTTATTAATGTAGAACTATTTTTCTCGTTTATTTTTATGTATTGACAATTAGGTGTGTATGTATTTAGTTTAGTGACCTAAATGTCTACATTCTGTGCTCACAGTTGGAATTTCCGGAAGTAGACCTTATCTATTTGGTTTTATACTTCATATCCGCCTTTAATAATATTTTTCTTATAAAATCTTTCTTTATTCCTTGAGAATGAACTGAACAAGTTCGAAAGTACTTGGAATCCACCTTTCATTTTCTTGTGGGTTTTTATTTTGCATTTTCTTATATATATATATATATATATATATATATATATATATATATATATATATATATATATATATATATATATATATATATATATATATATATATATATATATATATATATATATATATATATATATATGTGTGTGTGTATGTGTGTGTGTGTGAATTTGGGCAGTATATTTTCATTATAGCATGTTTTATTAAAAGCGACCGTTAGTTTCGAATTAATAATTCTTTTTTCTTTCTTCTCGATTTGTCTTATATTCGCCTTTTCTTCACTGTTTAACCTGTGGATAAGCGTACCGAAGTTCATCGGAGACTGATGTTTGTTATTTTGCCAAAGGTAGAAGTAAATTAATGTAATTTAGCACTTTCTTTAATTTAACTGACGCGTTTTGATACGTCGAGTATCATCTTCAGAGTTCCAATGGGAAATTATTACAGAGTATTCAGTTTACAAAATGTACTAAAAAAATTACGAACGAAGCTATACACATATAGGCAGGTTGGATCCAGGTGATAAAAGGGCGGAGAAGTAGGTAGCCAGAGGAGGGGGGTAACCATTGATAGCTTAAGAAAGAAAATTGGAGATATAGAAACACAGAAAATCTGGAAAACTATTTTTAACCGTTATATGAAAATATATATATATATATATATATATATATATATATATATATATATATATATATATATATATATATATATATATATATATATATATATATATATATATATATATATATATATATATATATATATATATATGGTGTGTGTGTGTGTGGCTTCGATGTTTACCTTCAAAGAGACTCGAAGATGTGACCTGAACCTTCTGTTTCGTCAATTAAAGCGTGGCTAGGCTTATGATAGAGGGGATGGAGGGAGGGGGGGGGGGCAGAAAACGCTTGTAAAACAATCAAGGTTTTCGTTGATTTTCGCTATTTCTTCTTAACTAATAATTCCACGGGTAAGTTAGTCATATGAACTGGAGCTCTGTGTTATTCGGTGTAGTGGAGGGTGGAATAAGTTTAGAAGGGACAATACCGAATGCTTGGCAATTGTCGATGCTTATGGAAACATCGAAAAACTTAGTTCGAAGATGGTTGGCGTGCACGACGTCGGACTACAGCCGAGGCCGAAGCAGAGACGGAAGCAGAAGCTGAGGCTGAAATCAACCAAGACTCCCCTAGGGATCCCGATATCACCTTTTTGGTGCTCTGCCCCATGTACACGGTCACGTCTGCTCGTCCTCGGGGAAGACGTGGAGACCAACCCGGGCCCCACAACAGATACACACAGACCTGGGCCCGGTGGATTTCTGGAAGAGACCCCGAGAGGCGGTAGGCCTGCTCCTGCGATGGTCCGGGGAGGTGGGGTGTGTCCTGGAATATGTGTGAGGGTCCCGGACCCACTGTCGGGCCTGGGACGGGGTCGCTTCTACCAGCACCAACTCACAAAGCGTCTTGAGTGCTCTCGGAATCTACACCCCCCCTGCCTGGTTCGCGGTATCTATGACGCACTTATTGCCGCAAGGCGAGTAGATGTCGAGATTATTATTTTCTGAATATGTAGCGTTTGCCCTGAATGATCGCGCAGATGAAGGCCCCAAAGAGTCCGTGATGATTGGCGACCAGACCAGCGTTTCGTTGTTCCTCACGCGACTACTTGGCAAAAAGGATAGGATACAGCCAAGGGAACTTAAAGTTACGTGCCATTGCGCCGCGACTGTTCCCATTGACTTACCTCCGAAGGCCACGACCACCACGTCGCTTTCTGTCTTTTTCGAGTTGTGCACACTCACAGAACGCACCGCCATTTATAGTGCAGCAGATTATAATAGTAATTGTGCAAAATATGACGAAAGCTTGAAATTTTTACCAGTATCAGGACATACCATAAGGTTTATTTTAAGATCGGGGGTAACTCTGATTTGACCTCTAAGGGTCGTTAGTGGTCACTGACCTCAAAAAATTAGAATATTGATGATTTCAGACAAACTTTTTATTTATGGACCGATTATAACGCAACTGGCAAGAACATGTAAAAACGAAAATTTATTTGATAGATTCGCAATTTTTGAAAATTTTGCCCCAATTTTTATTTTTGGAAAATTTACTTCCCCTCCGTCAATTTTCATTCTAGGAAAAAAATAAAGACAGATTTGGAATTTTGAAAGCATTTAGAAAAGAACTATGGATCGTTTTTAAAAGAAAACTAAAACTAAAGTCTAAAAGTTATGTTAACATGTGTTGGTCCCTGTATCTTCTGGACACCCTTTATAAGCTTGAAATGCGGTAAGTGAGGTCAGAAAATAAATTTATTGAAATAAACATTTAGGTTTTTGTGTTATCCAGAATAGATTGCATTCAATCGTGTTGTAAGATAATCTGTCCAACTTTAATTTTCAATTTGCATTAAACGAAGGCCATAAGCTTACAAATACAGTAACATACACGCATTATATAAATAGACTTATAAATGTAAAGGTGTCTAATTAAACCTAACAATCTCCCGAAACTACACATAATGCAGTGCATTTGAGCGCAGCCTTGGTGTATTTTCAGCGGCCAGTACATCCCTTCTTGCAGCCGCAGTGGATAAGTTCGTGGCAAGATTGTGATGCCTCAGGGAGTGTCGTCCAAAGAGGCTTCCTTTTGTCTAGCCCCACTCAGATGGGCTTGGTAACTCAGAATTCAGGACCAAAGTTTGGTTCCAGCTGTTGCCCTTGAGCCATGCACGCTCGATGTGCTGCTTGAGTGCTGCCTTCGTTTGGGGAATGTTTTCTAGAGCGAAGAGCTGCTTCCTAGCATCGTTCACTTCCATGATATCACTGGTGTAGTCATAAATTAGCACAACGAAGCGTTGCAGCACTTATATTGACTCCTAATTGACATCACTGTGCATGCGTAAGAGTTCTTCAAAGCATCAGTGATTCCTGGGAACACTTTCCAAATCTCCCAGGCAGTCTTGGGTTCATAGAGGCAGCCAATTGGTGAACAGCTATATACCAGAAACTGGATCCAGTACCAAGCGCTATCCAGAGTTCGTCAGGATTGATGTTGTTGAATGAAGCCATAGCCAGTACCACAACATCAGTATCAACAGTGCGTATGACCACCTTACTCATCACCTTCTGCAGAGCATCAGCCACATGTAGAAGCATGCGTGTGTCCGCTCCTTGTGTGAGCATGGGGTGAGACTAATCGAGCTGGACGGCAAGAGAGGGGAAGACCTCTGTTCCACATGTTGCAGACATTTCCTTGCCATCAACTATTTGAAGATGAATCTTGAGGGACAAGTAGATTGGAAGTGAGGATTTTCTGTCGTGGCTGTGGAGCACTGATGTTGACTCTACATTGCGTCCATGCTTAATACTTTTGAACACCAATAGTTGCGATATTGTAAGAGCAGCACTTGTGGTGCTTATGTTGCCAGACTGAGTTTAGTGCTTGATGTTCGCCCCATCGAAGATCATGTTTACCCAACCACGAGGGATGGCGTCACAAAATCTTTTGGCACACTCACCTTGGAGCGCACCGTCAAAGATGAACCTAATCTCAAACATCTCTCTACAGACTACCTGTGTTGCTCGTACTAGGTGCATGGCATCGCTGTCATGACCACAGGCCTTCGTCATGGCGCTATCTATATCTTTCTCAAACAAGAGAAGCGTGTCTCGGCCCTGAGAATGGGCTCTCAGATCAGTAAGCACAGAAAGGAGCCTGTCTTTCAGTCTAGTTGTGCGTAGCCTATTGGGTACCCCGGCACCCAGGTGCTCCAGTCTCGTCTTGTAGAGGTTAGCCAAGTCAGAGTTTAAATACAGGAGCATTCTCCTCATCTGCATGTAAGTCCTCTATGAATATCACCAGCTCAGTAAAGGCTATGCTATGCAAACGATCCGCTTCATCGTCCTTTAGTGCGGCTGGTTTGATTTTGTTGTATAATGTACGGAAACAGTTTCGATGGTACTTTGCCTCGATCGCAACCATGTCTCCTGCAGGCAGCTTGGCCAGCAGTTCAGTGGTACATTTCCGAACGTTCTTGTCAATTTCCTTTTAGCTGCCTGGTGCAAGTCTACACTCTGCAGTGCCAGCTGGCTTACTGCAGAATAAACAGATATGATCGTTTGACTGTGGAAGCCTTTGGACAGCTGCTGATCGCGTGCGCATGGCTGGAGTACCGGTACTAAATTGTCCTAAGACGCCTCCCCCGACTCCGAAGAGTGCTTCTTTCTTCTTACTTTTTTGTTTGTTTTTGACTTTTTTTTGTTATTTAGCTTTGGGATGTTTTTTTAATCTCGCCCAGCATTAGGCTATAAGGTGATTACGGCTAATTTTGCCCTAATAGGCACTCACCTCATGGTCTTTTAAAAAAACATAGCCAAGGAGACTATATAGCTTAGTAAAGCGTTAAATAAATCAGCCGAATTTCTCTAGCCATAGAAACCACATAGCCAACGAATAGCGTTAAATAAATCAGCTGAATTTCTATAGCCATGGAGGTCACATGCCATGCCCAACAGTCTAGCAACGGCAAAATGTGTTGATGGCTCGGGAAAATAGTGATTTCCGCCCCGAATAAATAGCAGATAGAACAGTAAATTTTCTGCAAAAACAGTGGAGTCGTTAATTTGTAGAATTACTATGTATTTTTCTTTTCATGAATACACATTCATCTAAAAATAACGGTCTTTTATAAGGATATATATATAAAACCAATTTGTTTTTTTTCAGAAATCTGTAAAAGGGTAAAATAAGGAAAGTGAAAATATTTTGAAAGTGTATATAGCCCGTAATTATTGAAAAAAAAATTGAGTGTGGGGAGGGGCCGTTTTTCAAATAACAAATTTGAACCTTACAGTTACCCCTTTGCTTTGATTCAGGCATTATTTGTATTCATTCGATACTCGACTTGGGTAACAAAATAACAAATAATAATAATAATAAAAATGTAATTTAATGACTCAGTGTCGTATGTCAGTTGCAAATATTCTCCACTCAGAGAGAATAGCAAACACATCGGGTTTGAAATATCAGAAGCAAAAAATGTGGTCACGGTATACCAGAATGTATCAGTTTATACATGGAGAATATCTTGAGGAATTGCAAGATACATAATCCCACTGGTGTAAGCACCATCACATATCCAGTTGTCATTCGATACGTAAAACGTAAAGGGAATATATGCATCCAAATGATACCAAGTTAAATGTTAAGTGTACTGCTGTCGCTCAGTTTAAGAAATTTGACACCGCAGCGCACAGCTGGTTGTAGGGGCTTAGGATATATTTAGGAGATAGATTCGCGATTGTGCATTACCTGATGTCTTAAATGTGAATAATTTTTACTAACATTTCTTAAGTATTAAAAAGTCGTAAGATTTTTAGGGTTTATTTTAAGAAAATAAAATAAAATTTATTGCTGTAAAAAAAATAACGTTTGCTGTGTGTTTAGAAGCAGTCGAACAATGCAACGATCTTCAAAGGTAGGGCTAGATCAAGTTTGTAAAATCCGATTGATGAATATTTTTACCAATTATTTAATTTTTGGCGTCACCCTCCCCCCCCCCGTCCTATCAGGATACCCAATGGTATTTTTGTAATTTAACGACACGCAGGTATGAGCAAAAGGCAAAGGAAAAAAGGATAAACCCTCCTTTGTTTGGTGAAATGTAATTCAAACTGTTCAACCACGTTTAGTTGCTAAGGTGGCAATTAATAAAAAATTGGTATGGCTACGCGTTGGATTATTATTATTCAACTAGAAGGCCTAATGTTTAGTTTGGACTATTTTTAACTTTCATAAGGGTTTAGGAGCATAGTAGATTAAACAAAGGCGAACACATAACGAGTTTAAGCCCTGATATATGCGCCGTTTAAGTGAAAAGAATTATCATGGATTAATTTATCACGGTAAACTTGCAGAGGATTATGGATTCGCTGAAAAATAATTGAGATTTACCCAAGATATAATTCGCATATATATATATATATATATATATATATATATATATATATATATATATATATATATATACGGGGCAGGTATTGACTAAACTGGTTATGTATCAGCTAAAGACATTCAAGGCTTGGGAACGTATCAGATAAAAGGCAAGGGATGGAAAGTGACGCACAGGAAAATTTATATCTCATTCTATTTCCTTTCTTTATTTTATTTCATTTTCCATGCCGGTATCGGATATCGCGTGGCTGGGCTCTCATCTTACCCTGTGCGAGGTAGGGCGAGGCCCCCGCGCTTCCCTGTGGGGGCATGGAATGGATAAAGTTACATGCAAGTGTGTATGGAAGAGAACAGGGAGAATGGCGCAGGGAGACGCATCAAATCTAGGCTCTAGCTTTGAGGGTTGGGGTGGGGGTAAGAGAGAGAGAGGATTATAAGAGAAAGATTTTCTATCTTGCTGATCATTTTTTTTTGCCATTTTATCTTCTATTGTCCATCTATCATCTTTTGTCTATTTTATAACGTGTATTCAAATTTTAAACTCGGGCTTACTCCACATTGTTTTTCAAATTTTGTCAAAGAACTGCACTAAGGTTTCTTACCCCAATTTTACCTTTTGTTCTCCCCTTACCTTGAACTGAGTCTTATTATCGTGGGCGCTAGCTTGGTTGGAGCCTATTTCGAGATGCGTTTACAATGTCTCCCTCTTGAGAGGGCAGTCGGCCTTTTCCTCAATTTTCTCTCCCTCAAATCAGAATTCCAGGGCGAGGCTCAGCGAACAGCAATCAACGCCCCCTCTTTCTTTCTTTCCTTATTCAATCCTTTCTTTCAAGTTCCTCTTTCAAACCTGCTTATTCATTCAAACCTTTCGCACCGCTATTCACTGCTTTCGCTTCTGTTAAATTTGTAAGTTTTTTTAATGGAATGTGTCTGAGACAGCTAATGAATGTCTCGGTTCTTTTTCACTTGACATTTCACACCACTACCTTAATCTTGCTCCTTATCTCAAAGCAATTAGAACTATTATATTATAGAGGGAAACTTGAGGACCGTTCAATGTTTTGGGCCTAATTTGTTTATCATTTCTTTATTGTTTTGGGAGAAAGGCCAAATTTTCCTCTCATTCCCCTATTTACTCAATGCGTGAAAATGTAAAAATAAATCCAGACAAAGTATTTTTTGCCCTTTTGTTTAAAGGGGGCGGATCTCTCAGAGTTAGTAAAAAGGAGGGAAGGGGGAGGAAGTGAAAATGGGCTCCCCTGCATGCATGGAGGCCGGGTGAGCGGGTCGGCTAGTCGCTGGCCAGCTTCGCCCATTCACCCCTGCTCTGGAAGGTTGGGGGGGGGGGGGGGGCTTTCCTCTTGGGCCAGGTTGAAGTGGTGGTTTTTAACATGGTTACATTCTTCCCGCCCTTCCCTCCCCCTATTTCTTTTCCTTACATATCCTCTTACGCACACGCAAGCGGAAGTCATGGCGTCTGGAGGCTTTTTGCCCTCCGGCCCCAATGCCAGCCGAAGATTCCGCGGCGATATATCTTCCATATTATTCACTTTCCCCATCCTCACCATTTTCTTTATAGTTCTTTCCTTACAAACTTTCTGCGGGAGAAATCCTCGTTGATATTTCGATTTAAATTTTTAAAAATCTACTGCAAAGGCGTAAACTCTGTAGATATAAAGACCGATTATTATTAATTCACACTATTCGAACTGGTAGATTTGGACTGGTAGATTAATGAATGCGCTATCGTGGTGGAAGGAGGAACCAAGCAAGTGACCAACCGATGCTGACTGGCCCATGCGACGGCGATCCTAAAGTCTCTTCCGTAAGGAAACGTAATTCAAGTCACAATTACTTACAGTATATTTGTGGGTATATTTGTGTATGTATTTATTACTTTTGTCCATTAATGTATAAGTATATATCTGTCTCCGCAGTAATATTTCTATATATAGTTATTGTACATACTTCTGTTTGAATAACCCATCAGCGATAGTCATTTTTTTTTCTGAAAGCTCCATGTTTCTTTCAATATTATTCATTCCTCTGTTATTCGTCCCTTTAATTTTGAAATGGTTGAAAATTTCTTCTCCTTGCCAAAGACATAATAACTCTTACTATTCTCCATTTCTTCTTACTCGTTTTAACTGCTGACACTTATTTCACCTTCCAATGAGGAAATTTTCTTACTGCCGCCAGAGACTTTGGGATCATATACATTTAAAAAACAACAACCGTGTTCTAGAACCGTTTATTCAAACTATGGCAACAAACAATTTGATTTCGTTATTCTAACCTACTCCATAGAGATCGCTGTTATTAGAGACGTGACGATAATATATGTGCATGTGTGTAGCATAACCACATTGGGTGTTGGTAACTGAAAACGTGACTTCCTTTTTTGTTGAACAGTCGATTTTTACGTTTCTCCTTAGCTATCGGGATTATTAGGTGTTGGTATGTTAATTAATTTAGCCAATTCTTTACCTAACCCAACCTAAACTAATAACGTAAAGTACAAATACCTAACACAACACTAGGCGAGCATACATCCTATCTTTTATATAAATAATGAGTAGTCACGCCTAGCAAAAACTAGCAATTCGTCTAGTTGACTCCGTTTTTGGGTTTGTCTTTTCGGACAAAATGAGCAAATCTTAGTCGTGTTTTCAGGATCCACAGCTTGGTCGAGTGGAAAGACCTCTTCAAATGTGAGCGAATTTAAGACACATCGGATGTGGTTAGTCGCCGTTTCGGGTCGTCCTCACGCCGGCTGCCATACGCTATAGCCACCCGTGGTTCAGATCCCACGTCAATCAGTAGGTCCCAACTGAGAAATAAAGTGATTTTAATTAGTCCAGGATGGAAAGTAAAAACCCTTACCAAGGAATGTTCTGTTGCAAATGCAACTTCAGAATTGTAGACAAAGGTTTGCCCACAGAATTAAGGGAGATATTCGTGTAATTATGAGGTTTCCATGGTTACGAAACTTCGGGTGATCTATACGGATAATCGGCTAATTTAACATTATGCGTGAGCTACGAGGGGCGGTCAATAAGTTTTGCGAATCGGTAAGGCAAAACAGAGGAAGGGGAATGGCTGTTTGTGGGGGTGTTATGACAAGTTATGACAAGTCAGGACCTGCAGCCGCACGCTCCTGCCTCGTCTATTTAAGAAGCAGTAGCTGATCGCAGATCGTCGGTCACAAATTTTTCAACAATGAAGAAGGTTGAGCACTGCCCAGTGATCAAATTTTTTACCAAGGAAGACAAGAATGCAAAAGAGATCCATGAACGCATGGTTGCAGTGTACACCTTCACGACCCCTTCCTATGCAACCATTGCTCGCTGGAATAGGGAATTGCGCAATGGTCGTGAGTCTCTTGAAGATGACCCCCGTCCAGGACGCCCATCAGACGTGACCAACGAGTACAATGTGGCCCGTGTGGAGAGGATCATCCTCAAAAATCGACGGGTGAAGGTCGAAGAAATCGAGCGAGAACTTGAAAACACTTTTCCTCATATCTCGTTTCCTTATATCCGAATTGCAAACTTATTGACCACCCCTTGTATGTGGTCTCTATAGTTACGAAATTTCGGTTGATTTAACGTTATACGTAGGCTCTGTGGTCTCTATGGCTGCGGCCTTTCACTTATTCGTTCTGTTCCGTGTAGGCTAGTCGCTGCATATGTAGACTTTCTACCACTGAAGATTATTTGTTTGTTTTTCTCTAACAAATTTTATTTATGGGGTAAATTGTGTAAAATTTTGTATTTACTAAATAGAAGCAGAAAGGAGACCATTTTGCTCCCCCGCTCTCCTTACATGGGGAGTGCACCGTTTGTACCTTTCTCTAACTTCACCACTTTTCTTACAAACCGGGCTATAAAAACTTCATGGCAGATGCTCCTAATGGATTTCTCTTCTTCTTATATATATATATATATATATATATATATATATATATATATATATATATATATATATATATATATATATATATATATAATATAAGTATCTATATATATATATATATATATATATATATATATATATATATATATATATATATATATATATATATATATATATTCGGGGCGCACGGAAGATGGCGCTGTTAGTCGGCTACAATTTTGGGCTACAGCATATCTCTTATGACGTCAGACGGTAGCGTCAGATGTGACAATCACTGCGTTATATTTTTTTGTTGTTTTGGGGATTTGTAACTTTTAGTCTATTATTTACTAAATATCTGCGTTCTGCTCGTTTATAGTTTTTTCTAAGTTAGGTAAGGTTTCTTGATGTCTTTTATTGTTTTTTGTTTTGTTTTCGTATTTTTTGTTTACTGCGAACGATAACAGCTTCTTACTGGCAACATCGTAGCTTATAAATAGGACCCGTTTTCAAATGTTTTTGTTTCGTTATTGGGTTTTCGTGCTCTCCATGTGCTTCTTTGTTATTCGAATTCGGCTTTACTTTGTATGATCCTGAAAAACTTTTAGATTATTTAGAGGCGCATAAACTAATCAAGAAACCTATAAAAGTAAGAATGGTTTGTTATTAGGTTAGGTTTTTCTGCCAGTAAAAAGCTGTTGGGGGCAAAACCCCCCAGTAAATTCAAGGGGACTGCTCGTGGGGGAGATATCACTGCAGGGGGACCCCCCCTGCGATGATCCTGAGTTTCATATACAAAAAAAATATTACGCCGATATTGTTAATATCTGACGCTACCGTCGGACGTCATAAGAGATATGTTGTAGCCCAAAATTGTATTCGACTAACAGCGCCATCTACCGTGCGCCCCGAATCTGAAGTGTTACCATATAATGCTTTTTATTTATTGGGATTCATCATATGCCTTTTGGATCCCAGTATTTTTAGATTGGCCAGTTTTGGTATTCCAGTGTCGGTCGTTCATCCTTTTTTTTACAATCTCTCTTCTTTATCTCCTCGCTTTCTTTCATCTCCATTTCTCCTCATCCTCTATTGAATCAATTACCCTCCCTGGTTGGTTATACTAGTTTTCCTTTTTATGACTCGACTTCCACGGCAGAATCTCTCCTGTTAGCCTTCCATGTCTGTCTTCTACCGTCATCAGCGGGCTCCCAACGACCACTCCACAGCAGTCTTGCGAGTTTCTGCCAACCTCAACCGCGTGGAAGGGTTCTTATTCCCAGCGCCATTATTGCAACGGGGGCAAAATATGGACTCTCAGGGCACTCTTGTGTGACTCCAGTATCAAAATTAGGTTTAATTGCTATTTTTCCTAAATAGTTACAAGTAATAGATTTAATTTTAAAAATTTATTTTCACTAATATTATCCTTAACACTATATTTTAGGAAGGCAATTTTTTAACAATTTGAATTTTTTTTCTTAGTTCAAGTGTGACTTTGTGTTTTTGTAATTTATTAAAACTTTTTGAAAGTAAAGACTATTATTCAATGTTTTGGAGTTTTTTTAAAAGAAAAATGATGGCGAAAGAGAGATTGAGAGAGATTTTCCCAAATTATTAAAATTAAGGCTTTTTTTTATACATATACGACGCTTTTAACAAAGTTCTTTCTAAGAGTTACAAAAAAATAAATATGATTATGGAATTTTTTGAAATTTTTAAAAATGTCTTAAAACTGAGGCATGACTGCTTTTTTTTCGTGTATAAATCCAGATTTAGATAGAAAAAAAGAGCTGAAGATTGTTTTTGTTTTTTTTCTGTATATAACAGAATTCTGCCCAAAGTTTTTTCTTGCCTTCGGCCTAGAAAATATGCCTGGCTCTAAAAACCACTTATACCAAGAGTAAATTATTAGAGGCAGATAGGCCGTCGGTCACAGACCGAAGGTCTGCTGCGAAGCGAAAGCTCCTCTTCTTTTCTTATATTTAATTAAAATATACCACAGGACATTATTTTCAATAAATTTCCGGCCTAAGCCATTTTATTTTACTATCTATGGTGTTGGACGCATCTCCCGCGCCGGGAAAACACTCCTGAATAAAAACTCTATTTGCAATTGTGTTAAAGCTAATGCCATCTTGACTAGCTAACTTTCTTCTTTCGATAGTTTTCTTGTTTTCCTCATTTATCTCGGTAACTATTTCACTATGAACAGTTCTCAAATGATATGCGAGAAATGACATTTAACCGCAGGCACATTTTAATATGTGCCGTAGTTGTTTATCAAAACTACGCCAAACATATGACTTTTTTTTCTCTTCGGCATAATTTGGGAAGGGCATCACCGCTCAAACCAAGGAATAATGTACGTAAGGAATAGTCACTTGCAGTTAGCTCCAGGTAAACTAAACACTGATTCTCGTACATCTGGCTTACATAAATTCTCTTAGTTGGTTAATACCCTGTTCGCGGTTAACAATAGAATTGAAAATAGATAAGATTTAAATAACTGAATAAATATATTGATTTATTAAATCATTTATAGGTTAAATATGATCTATCCTTATTTGGTTTAAACTAACAATAATCTGCTTTTATCAGCTAATAATAATTAGCTTTCATACAATACATTACTTGATGCACAATATTCGGTTAACCAGTTATTAACCGCTTTTTGTTAACCAGTTTTAATCGATTATTAACCGAATAAATTTCACCGGTTACAAGCCCTAATGCCCACCTGTCCCCGACGCCGGAGCATCTTTCTTCCTGCTATTTTTACCTTTGATTTAGTGGGGGATTTTCTGTTTGTTTTAATCTAGCCTACCATTTGGCTGTAAGGTAATTACATTGCCTTGTGCCTGTGTGGACAGTCGCCAGATGGTCGCTATAAAACAAATTCAATAAATGCTTTACTAATTTATTGTGCGGCTTTTGAATATTAAAAAAAAAATATCTACACAAAACTAATGTGGCTTTTTGCATCTAACATTTTGACCATCGTGACTGTGACTAATTAATCACTTCGAAGAGCTAACAGGGTCGAATTGGATGTTGTTATATGTAATAGATGTGCATGGCGGTGCTCGGCGCCTTCGATCTTGGATGAGTCCTGACTCTGACTAAAGCACCCCATTGCTATCTATGAACGGCCATCGACGAGGGCGGGGCCCTCGTTCTTGAAGGGTCCATTCATCGTCCTGCAAAAGCCATGGAATGGATTGCAGAAAATTAAGATGAGTTTTTTTCCGCCCCCAAGGGATTATTTTAGGAACGGGTTTCACCGTCGACTCCCGCCGTCTGACGCCTCTCTCAGTGAAAATTTTTTACTTATCATGGGGGTCTAACCCTTCGGGCGCTACAGGCAAAGTCAATTTGAATCTGGACTCCATCCTTGCAGACTTCGAGAGATTCCCACCCCCCAAGGGCCCCTAAAATTTGCAGGGAAGTTTAACTACATCGGGTGTGGTTAGTCTTCGAATGGAATCTCATTGGGGGTGCCTTCACTGCAGCTACCATACGGGGTAGACAGCCGTAGTTCGGATCCTGCGATAATCAGTACGTACTCCTGAGAAATAAAAGACATCTTAAATGAGTGGTAAATAAAGAAGATCTTAAAACGAGCGGCCCCTCCACGCTCGTGGTGTTTCCAGAGGCTCGCCGCGGGAGTGCTCCTGCCTTGTCGTTGGAGAGGGGGCTCGGCCGGATCATTAGAGCAGACTGCGAAGTCGAGTTTTACTATACCTCTTTCCTTCCTCCAACGACCTTTATTTATGCTCTCATTGTTATGTTATCCATGGTCTCCTTCTGTACCCCTCTATCTCCTTCCCCCTTTTCATGTCCTCAATTGTGGGTGATTGCGCATTTTTGTATCCCTGTGGTCGGTTGTAGTGCATGACTGAATGAATGCGTGGATGCTAGTGCGTGTTCTACTGTAGTTTTAAGTTCGGATATTTTGCACTCTCGGTGTACCGGTCCTGCCTCACCAGGGTGCGTCGTTCCATGGCTGAACCACGCGGGGTGGGTGTGGTGGGTGCCCGAACCGCAGCTGCCTAGCGCAATGGTCTTTGCATCGTCGAAAGTAAAATCCCGAAGGCAGCCACCCGTTTTTAAAACGACGGGGCTGGTTGAGGGGTGCACGGGTCTTTCTCTCCCCTTGAGAATGCGCATCGGGCGACGCTGCGTAGGTGGGTTGCGCACTGCGCGAGACTACCTCCTCCCCCTAAATAATATAGTGGTATAGGGATAAAAATAAATAAAAAACTACTTCGCAGAATTTTTCGATTTCTGCTCCTCGTGTTCCCGGATCTCGTTCTAGTTCTCTCGGCAGATCCAATTTCATCAGAGGTAGACCCTGAGTTGGAGTACCATCGCTTTTTGGTCCTTAGAACGAAATCTAACATTCCCCTATCAAAACTTAACATTTTTGATGTCAGTGAGGACTTCGATGAACGTTGCGGAGAACCAAACCGCATGTAGTCCCTAATGATTGAGCCCTAGTTGTGGAGGTCACTTCCCGCCATCAAAATGATTCCGTACAAGCCCTCAAAACTGGCTCGCTTTGAGATGGCTCTCTCATACCACCGAACTTTCAACATTGTGAAGGGCGTCCCCGTAAGGGGCACGGCGATTTGCCTTCCTGGCCGCCGTGCTGACGGTACTCAGCGCCCCGTCCGGCCCCAGCTTAGCCTCTTCTCTTTCCTTCAGACACACTTGTGTTAACCTCCCTGTTTCCTCGCTTTTCATACAACCTCTCCCACAACTTTCTTTGGTTGTCCTCTATTTTCTCAGGGTAGATGCCGACCTTCTTCTCAGCCAACTATCCCGGATCGGGGCTAAGGGAGGAGGGGGCAATAATCCCACACCCCTGAGCTCCGGTTTGGGACGGTGGGTTTTTAAATAACCAGCATTATCCCCACCCACATCTTCCTCACCTCCTCTTCCTTTCTACTTTCAAACACTATGCATTTTGCGCCGTGTCTAAGGTGGAGCCGCCATGCTGAGGGGCTGCCAGGCCACCAGGCGGGAGGGGTGGCCTTGAATGGCGGAACCTGGTTCTGCCACATCCCTTGCAGGGCGGGCTGCTGCGAGGGGTGATTAGCAATTGCTTCCCGTAAAGAAAATAGGGTCACCATACCCAATTATGATACCCCCCCCCCAAATCTCCCCTCAATTTTCCCTTTTCTATCGTGGAGCTGCCCTCGAGCAGCTCCACAGAAAAAATGGAGCCCCTCCCCTCCTGTGCTCTCGCAGGAGACCCTCCAAATCACTCTAACAGGAGAGAAGGCTTACTCCTCTCCTTCGCCTAGAGGTGTAGGGGACTCCCCCTCATCACCTTTTCTGGAGGTGCTTTCGGACACCTCCCTCTTCCTAACGGCAGTCCCCCCTTTACCTTCCAAGGGGGCTTCCAAGAAAGCCAGCAGGCAGCCCATAGCCGACCGCTGCCCATTGAAGCGGCTCGGTAGGGCAAACCTCCTAAGGGGGAAGAGGGAAGCCAGGTCCCATCGGTCGCTTCCCTCAAAAACCTGCTTGAGAAAATATTGAACCTTGCGGGGGTCAAAGCCTGTTCCTCCACAAACTCGCATTATGACAGCGCTGCCAATAGAACCTGTGATGTCCTGGGGGGGGGATGGATAACTGGAGCACCCCCCCCTGAGAAAGACACGGTCCTTGAGGTAACCCAGCCTCAGACGGTAGGGCCTTCCATGGGAGCGAACCCGGGCTCGGCGCCAAGCACCGAACCCGAGTCCGCCCCTATGTAATGTCCTCGTCAAACGGCTAGGACTTCCAAGTCAGTACAAAGAGGGGAGAGATATCCTCCGACCGGTGCCCATGCGACTGCCAACACCTTCTCTATCTCGAAGAAGGACCTTGCTGAGGCCGGTCCATCTGGTCTTTGGGCTTCTGCCGGCGGAGGGGAGAAGGGGTTTCATTTCCCGCCGTCCTCTTCTAAAAATAAAAAAAACAACAGGAAAAAGACTAAAACGACTCGGGGCTCCTCTCCATCCGCGGGGCATGCGGTGACCGATGGGTCTGCTGCACCCCCGAGTGCATAGCCACTGAGTAAGACCAAAAGTGCTAGTGCGCAGAGAGGAGCCTCAATTACATCGGGGCCCCTCATTCAGAGATTATCCGGCGTTTTCGAGCCGCTGGCTTAAAACGCTTCCTCGTTATTCGCTCCAGTGATGGCACGATTTTGGCTGAGGGCAACATGATCCATCAGAGGAGAGCTTTAGCTAATGTGATTGGTAGAGAGCCGAAGGTGACCTGGTTCTCTGAAGGGAGCCTTTTGGGGAATGCATGGAATCGCTCCGAGGCTGCCATGATTAGTGCCTTTGGGGCTCTTGAACGTACGCCTGTGAGTGTGACGCCGCACTCTACCATGAACTTCGTGAAAAGAGTAGTTTATGCGAGGGAACTCGTAGACTATTCCATAGAGGACATCACCTTAAAGCTGGCCGACCATTGGGTGGTCAAGATCGAAAGTGTGATGAGAAAACAGGGAGGGGCTTCCGGAGCCACCCCTACACTCTTCGTCACGTTTGACTGTGACAAGCTTCATGAGTCGGTGCCTGCCGGTTGGTATCGCTACTTTGTGAAGGCATTTGTGCCACTGCCGCGGACGTGCTATTACTGTCACCACTTCGGCCATACGAATTTGTCATGTAGGCGTGCAAAGTCGGGGTCACCCGAAGTGTGTGTAAATTGCTCCAAGGCCGCGCACGATAAGTCCAAATCGTGTGTGGCCAAGTGTGTCACTTGCGGAGAACCGCACCCCGCTTCTTCGAAGCAATGAAGTAAATATCTCCTTGAGAAAGAAATCCTTGCCGTTCAGGCCCAAGATCGTCTCTCATTCCGTGAGGCTAAAGACTTGGTCCTGGCGCTCCCGGATCTGCCTGGAACGTCTTACGCCTCAATGCTTAGAAAGACACCCTCTGCTCCTGGCCCACCCAGGTCAACGAGCACGGTTGTTTCCGCGCCCATTCGGATCCCTTCTGCGGGTTCTACTCAAACTAGGCGCACCCCTGGTAAAGCGGGCGGCATAAAGGGTGGACTAGCTCTTGTGAACCTCGTCGGAGTTCTGAGGTGGTCCTTTATCGCTTGCTAATGTGCTACACATGGTATTTAATGAGTAGTGATAGGTCCCACTGCCCCCCTCCGTTCGTCTCCCATATCATTACTTCATCTTTTGGTTGACTGCCATCCCCTGTCTGCCCTCCGTCTGGAATGCCTCCCATCTATTTTACGCGTCCCATATAACGATAGACTACGCTTTCTCTTATCTGAGGGCCCCTCTTTTAGGGATAATACTTTCTTCTGATTCCTAATCTAGTCAGTTTCTTTTATATCTTATAAATATACCTTTTTAATTAACTAGAACTGTAAATGTAGGTATGCGTGCGTCTCTTTTTTTCCCTTGGTGCGGGGCAATAGGTCCCCCTAGCTTTTTTTTCGATTTCAATTAGGCTATGCCGTGCATCTCGTTTGTTTGCCCCTGTGCCATTTTTAATCTTTTTATCGTTTTATTTTAACCTTAACATTTTTTATATTCAAGGCGCTTTAAAAACTAGCAGTAATAAAGCAATTTTAAATGAGTGGTAAATGAAAGGATCTTAAACGAGTGGCATATAAAGGGCATCTTGAAACCGAGCAGTAAATAAAAGGCCTCTTAAAAACGAACTGTAAATAAGAGGCATCTGAAAAGGAGTGGCAATTAAAATGGATTAAAAAAAAAGTGGGAAATAAATCACCCTAAAAACAAGCGGTAAATAAAAGGCATCTGAAAAACAAGTAGTAAATAAAAGGCATCTTAAAAAGCAGTGGTAAATAAGTCATCTTGAAAAAGAGTGGTAAAGAAAAAGTCATCAAACGAGTGGTTAATAAATGTGATAAAACGGTCTGAGGCCGCTTAAATTTGGTATCAAGTGTGTAAGGTTTAACGCTATATCTTTGCAAACACTGGTTTCAGTCGAGTAAAGCATAGTGTTATTCGTTATAATAATAGAGTATAGTAATTTCCTTTTGTTTTAACGATTGCTATCCCCTTTTTTTTGAAACTTAAAAAGCTGGAGTAGCTCAAGGAACTTATAATAATTTGTTCGTGTTTTTTTTTGTTATTTTAGTAATTGGTTATCTAGGTCGAGAAACCAATTACGAATAGGTCAGTGCTCATATTTAGGTAGGCTAATTCTCTAAACGGCATGATTCTTATTGCAAGGAATGTAGTTGGTTGACTATTGCCCCCCAAGTGCAAAGATGACTCAGTTTGAAATCTTCAAAGCGCAAGGAGAATCCTTGGGACTTTCCGGAAGAGAATTGATTGAGTACGTTCAAGAGGAGCAACAAACAGAAAGAGAAAAGTTAAGAGAAGAAAGGCAAAGAGAAGGAGAAATCCAACGAGAAAAAAGAGAAAGAGAAATCCAACGAGAAGAAAGAGAAATCCAACGAGAAGAAAGAGAGGAACGGAAAAGACAAGCTGAGCTTCACCATCAGCTTGAAATGGCTAAAGTACAGGTCGAAATACAATCAGTCAGTTCACGTTCAGAAGCCCCACCCAATCTCCCACTTAAGCGCCCCAATTTCAGGGATGGAGAGGATTTCGGAGCATTTTTAGCCCACTTCAAAAAGATCCTCGAGATCAATAACCTGGATTCGGAGGCTGAAGGGGTAGTAAGATTACTTACCCTTTTAAATTGTAAATTGCGCGACATTTTCATATTTTTACCATCTGAATGTACAATTGACTACAGCACCTTAAAAGCTGAATATTGGCCGCTCATAATATGACTCCTGATTTCTACCGACAAGAATTTCGAGGAGGTCGTATTAAACCCGGACAGACGTTCCGTCAATTCGGATACATTCTTTAGAGGAATTTTAAATTCTGGTTAGAATCCTCAAAGGTTGATCCTAACTACGAGTCCTTAACAGACTTAGTGTTGCGGGATCAATTTTTTGCGTCTCTCCCGACGGAGATCCGCGCATTCGTCAAGGATCGTCGGTGCCAGACCTTTAAAGAGTGTACCGAAGAAGCAGATGTCTATGCCGCAAGCCATAATTTATACCTCCACGAGAATCGACTTCTCACCAATCCCCCTACTAGGAAAGAAGGAAGGATTCGCGCCCCTTCCCAGGAAAGCCGACGAAGTTTCCGGGCCCCGTAAAACCCCGAAACTCCTTTCCCCCAAACCAACAACGGGACACCATATCTCCCGTTAAGATTTCTCCACCATCACTCTTCCCGAAGCGACCAATCATATGCTTCACCTGCGGTGTAGAAAACCACATGAGCTGGAATTGCCCCCAAAATTCTAGGCTTAAAAGCGGACCAGCCCACCAAGTTCACCAGATTAATGCCACCCCGGCTTCCCTGGTGGTGCAGGCCCAAGCATCAACTTCTCCCCCTCCGTCAGGCCACCAGGTAAATTTTATTTTTGATAAAAGTTCCCCGTGAACTTTGAAATTTTAGGAGGGCAGCGTGAACGGCTGACGTGTATCTACTCTCGTCAGGTACACAGGGTGCACGTGTTTCATAAGAACATAAGAAAAGAAGGAGACTGCAAAAGACCATTCATGGCCTACACTTGGCAGCTCCTGTTCCATTCAACACACAAAAGATTTCTTACCAGAGAAAAGTCATCAACATTGTCACCCTTTACACCCTTCATCGTGTCCGACGAGCTCCTCCCCCCAGTGGACCCTAACCACGAAAATTTGCGGTGGTACATGAATACCTTGGGCGGGCAAACTGATTCCCCGTCATAAGATGTTACCTGCAGTGTCAGTATTATGATGGCTGGGCTGAAGTCATTTCAGCACCCATAAAATTTTGTTCCGTACTTATAGGACAGAGCCCTCAAGTAAGTTCCGACCCTGTTTCCCAGGCCGCCCTTCCTCGAGGCTGAGCTAAGAAGGAAGCCCAGGAGCCTATCCCACTCAGAACCTCGATACCGTCCGAATTCTCGGAGATCCTTAACCAGGATTTTAGGTCCGAAGATCAGAAATTTAAGCCCGGTAATGAAGTACTACTGCTCCTTCCCACAGCGAGTAATAAATTACTGAGCCAATGGAAAGGTCCGTACTCGGTCCGCAAGGTACGAGTACCGGTAGATTACATCATTGGTACCCCAGCAGGCGATAAGCTTTACCACGTCAACTTATTGAAAAAGTACCACCGACGTGCCCATGGAGATACGTTCGTAGCACTGGACGAAAAATCGGCGCTTGAAGAGGATTACCCCACGGAGTTCCTTAATGTCATACAGACAGTGTGCATCCAACCTGATGCAGATTACCCTCTTCCTTCCCTGCCAGGCGAGTCTTTTGAACCCTCTGACCTGGATATCGACGCGCAGCTGACACCATATCAAAAGAGTCAGCTACAAGAATTATTATGTCAGTTCGACGACGTTATTTCAGAGAAGCCTGGATGTGCTACTAGTTTCGAGCATGATATTATATTAACGACCTTAGAACCTGTCCGTTCAAAACCCTATCCCATGCCGATTCATTTACGCCAAGCTTTTAACGCCGAAGTCGATAATTTGATTAGTTTAGATATAATAGAACCTTCCACCTCTAGTTATTGTTCCCCAATTGCCATGGTCAAGAAACCTGATGGCTCTTATCGGATGTACATCGACTTCCGGAAGTTAAATTCGGAAGACGCTAAGTTCATCTCAGAACTTGATTTGTGCAAGGCGTATTACCAAATTCCCCTCCGGCCCGATGTGAAAGCATATACCGCCTTTGCAACTGAGAAAGGCCTAATGCAATTTAAGCGCCTTCCTTTTGGCCTCTTGACCGCTTGTAGTAACTATAACCGTCTCATGAGAAGGTTGTTAGATGGACTTCCGAATGTCTCCTTTTACTTCGATAACGTCTACGTCGCTACTCGTGAATGGAGTCATAATTTAACCACCCTATTAGCTCTCTTCGAGTGACTGCGCGAAAATGGCCTCACCATTGGCCCCAGCAAATGCCATTTTGCCCACGAAACCATAAAATACTTGGGTTTTAAAATAGGACAAAGCCAGTTAGGTCCACAGGAGGACAAGATTAAGGCAATCGCTGACATGCCCCTCTCGATTACTAAGAAGAAATTAAGATCATCCTAGGATCAGCTTCTTACTATCGGCGATTTGTCCCGAATTTCGCTGCAATTTCGGCGCCCCTCAGCACCCTTTTAAAAAAGAATTCCCCCGATCGACTACGTTGGAATGATGTCGCTGTTTCTCATTTTAATCAGCTCAAGAGTAAGCTCATTTCTGCCCCCATTTTGAGGTTGCCCAACCCGGAAAAATCCTTTGGGATTAAGACCGACGCGAGCAACGAGGGCATTGGAGGTGTACTCCTTCAATATAAGGATGACGGAATGAGTCATCTAGTTGCATATGCTAGTCGCCAGTTATTACCACGCGAAAAGAGATATGCCACTATAGAGAAGGAAGCTCTAGCGATTATATTGGTTATTGACAAGTTTAAAATGTATTTGATAGGAAAAGAATTTCAGATAGGAACTGACCACCGCCCGTTGGCCTCTATTCGGAATGTACGACACTCCAACGGCCGAATTATGCGCTGGAGTCTACTCTTGCAAGAGTACCAATTTAAGATAAATTATATAAAAAGTTTCGATAATCAGGTCGCTGACGCACTCAGTAGGAATGCGTTACCAAATAGTGTAGATTAATTTGTAATTCGTAGGATTAGGATCTCCATGTATGTATATACCGTCTTGTACGACTTAAGTTAGATTCTCTTGTAATATAATTAGTTAATGTATATGTCTGAATTTTGTGGCGCAATGTCTATTTTTTTCTCGTATGTGTATATATTTGTACCCATTAAATTACGTATAAATTATTTTGTCCCATATGTACTAATTTTATATCATTTCATTTGTCCATGTCTCTTCTATGGTTAAGTTTGTATTAAAGGTTAGTTTCCCCTATAATCAAACGATCAAAATAATCATATGTATTGAGGTAATACCAGCTAAGTGCATGAAGGTGCGGTCGGTGCAAGAAAGCGAGTTCTCCACAACGGAGCTCCATGGTTGTCCCTTCTCTCTTTTTTTTCGAAGTGACAACTTGCCTTGGAATGGAGGGGTGTGATAGAACGGTCTGAGGCCACTTAAATTCAGCCGCTATCACATGTTTAGAAACACATTGCTACCCACGTGCATCTGCGAGAGGAAGCAGAGCGCGTTATCGCCACCTTAGCCAATATTTAATCAAGGAGGTTCATGTCCCCGTTTCGCCTCCATACGTCGATCTCGCCAGATTGAGTGAGGCTTCTGGGCAGATAAGGTATTTTCCCAGGCGTGACCGGGGCATTCCCCCGAAGCCTCCCACTTAATTGTCCCCTACGCCAAGGGGATGGCTTCGACTATTTATATCATAGCTTTCCCGATTGAAGTAGATCAGATCCAGATTATCTTCGCGAGGCATCATGCCGATCCGGTCTCCCTTGTGCACCATAGGAGCTCTCTACCTCGAGATCCACCATTATTTTTCAGAAGAGGACAATATCCCTTGAGTGCCAAGGTTCGTGCCTTCGAGACGCCAATCACAAGGCCCCCCTGCTGTTCAGAAAGAGAACAACGTTAGAACAGCCATTGTTCTTTGAGCCCGTTGACAAGAGACGGTTCTCACTCTCCCCCCTTGTTGTTTAGAAAGAGAATAACGTTAGAACAGCCATTGTTCTTCAAGCCCGTTCGTCAAGAAACGGTTCTCATTCCCAAGACATTACGTCAGGATAATTTAATTCACCCCTTTTAAACGTTCTTCAACAGAACGCTTGGTTTCAACAATAACCTCCATTGTTCATTTAGAACAGCCCCGATTTGCTGTCACAGAGATCGCTCGTACTTCCGAGCCCCACTTTGCCCTCACTCTTCGAAGACAGTCCTTTTCCTTCGCTAAGGACAACCCCTCGAAGAACCCTTATGCTGGAAATCGCCAGTGGACCGAAGATTCCTTCGCATCGTCTTCCTCTGCACAACAACTTTGTAATTACGTAAGCTGAGCATTACCTTTAATCATCTAACCTTTTGTCAACGCTACCCTGTGCTTTAAATGGTTTAGCGAACCATCCCCCCCCCCTTTAATTTGGATTTGTTTACCTTTTTAAATCTCTCCAAATCTTAATCCTCGAATTAGTCAGATATTCCCACGACCCTTTCCATTCTCCGTTTATGTAAACATTTTCCGTTTTGTGTGTTGTTGATAGTTTAATTAATAAAACTCTATTTTATTAATGATAGCCATATTATTATCCTTGAGCTCAGTTCCACTTCTTAAGCATATTGAAGATAAATAACCTCGTTCAATCAGATTACCACGCACTCGAAATATTAGGATAATTCCCTCAACGAATAGTTATATATGGTATATCGTCGAGAGCCTATTCTACGACAATAAAAAATCTCAAAGCGAGTGGTAAATAATAGGCACCTTAAAAGAGCGGTAAATAAATGGCATCCTAAAAACGAATTGTAAATAAAAGTGATCTTAAATGAGTTGTAAATAAATCACCCTAAAAACAAGCAGTAAATAAAAGGCATATTAAAGGTGGCATATTAAAAAGGCGCGATAAATGTGTGGTTAATAAAATTTTTGAAAACGAGGGGTAAATAATAAATAGTTTTAAAGGGATTTAAATCAAAGGAATCGTAAATGAGTGGTAAGTAAAAGCCATCTAAAAACAAGTGGCAAATAAAATACATCTTGAACAAGCTGTAGAAGCAAAAGCATCTTAAAAATGAGCGGTAAATAAGACAAATTGAAAAACGAGTTGTAAATAAAAGCACTTTGAAAACGAGTGGTAAATAATAGACACATCTAAAAGGAAGGGTAAATAAATGGCATCTTAAAAACGAGCGCTAAATAAAAGAATCTTTAAACGAACGATAAATAAAAGTCATGTTAAAAAACGAGCGTTAAACAAAAGGCATCCTAAAACCGAGTAGTAAATAAAAGGCATCTTAAAAACTATTGGTATATAAAAGGCACCTAAAAACGTTGGTAAATAAGAGATTAAACCGAGTGGTAAAAAATATATCTTAAATGAGCTGTAAATAAAAGGCAATTTAAAATAGTGGTAAATAAACGCCTCTTAAATAAGTGGTAAAACCCCTTCCCCAATTATTCCTCATCTTCACTTATTTGACTCTCTCCCTCACTTGTGTAGTCTAATCCAAGTGTTTATTTTGTTGTTTTTCCCTGTTAGTCTTCACATTCGTTTTTCCGAGATTTTTTCATTTGTTAGCTGGTTTTGCATTCGGAAAATCTTGACTACCATCTTCATCGTCGTGGAAACCATTAAATTACCAACAACCAGTGCAGCAATAATACCGGTTAAAGGACCCGGTGGTTCACATGGCTTTGTAGATTCCCTTGGTATTCAGATTTATGTGTACATTCTCAGTTCCTTTACATACATTACAAAGAAGTCTCCTATTTTGAGTACTCGGGTTATGTAGCTTCCAAAACTTTTATCTTCCCATACATTCACCCCTTTACGAAACTACATTCAGAAATTTTCTCTGATTTGCCATCGTTGGTTTCGCTATATTTTCTAAAAAGAAATTAAAGGATTAAGGTGTATCACAGGAGGTTTAGGATGACGCGGGCGCTGTACTTAAAGCCCTTAATGGAGTGTTCTTGGTGACACTTCTCAAGAGATAAAGACACGAGCGGGGCCCGGGAGTACGAACACGAGTTTTGCGTGGGAGAACAGTCCAACTCTCTCAATTTAAACAACCACACAAACACACCTAAAGCCAATTCTTTTGTAAGATACCTGGACTCCAAATAGAAGCTACATGGACTCAAAATAGAATTGGAAAAGGCGGCCAGTTTTTAGTTTTGCCTCTCCATGTTGCTTGCCTACGTTCACACCAAAATGGCCGACGCCTTATTGTATGGGCCAACGGAAAACTTCAGATTTTCCCTGAAATTAGATCGTTATGAAAAAGACCCTCCCTCCACCCCTGAGGTAAATCTTGGGAGGGGCACGTGCGGGGAGAAAGGGTAAGAGGCTGCTTCACCGCGTTTTCGCATGTTCTGGCGTCCACAAAATGTGTGTAGTTCTCACATGCCGAAGAAATGAAATCACGGCGGAGTCATTTGCACCATTGTGTGCGTTTCCCTATGTATATACATTGTGTGTGTGTGCGCGAGTCCCTCTGGGTATACGTGTAGAAGGGAGATACCTGAAAAACGAGCGACATATGACCATCTGGCTCGTGTTGGCACCAATGCGAGATGAGTCACAGGCACATAATGGCATCGTATGGTTGTGGGGTGATATTATATACCAAACTGGGTGTAAATGGGCTGACGACGCAGATTCTCAGGATTCAACGTAATTTATATAATTATTTTCCATCTTAGAAATAAATGTACGATGTGGTAAGGGAAAGGGGTCCCTCCCCATCTCGTAATTTTTAAAAAGAATCTTGGGCTTAACATTAGGGGGAACTTAAAAGCTTGGGAATGTCAAACAAAATCAATTTTCGGACTTTGTAAAAGATTGTAAACGTCTTTTCTCAAGGGCATTTAAACGTCGTACACGTCTCCAGGATATCAATCATTCCAAGTGGGGTAATAGGAGTTCGTATTTTATCTACTTTTAAAGGCGACCTGGCCCTTGGTGATTTTCAACTGCGTGTTACTATTCTTCTTAGTCGTTCGATATGGTTTAAATTCTTATGTTTGTGACTAAATGCCCTTTCGTTATCTCAACTAAGGTATAATATCGTCACTGAACGCCAAGTTAAGATTCCGGGAAGTGTGTGTGTTTTTTTTTAGCCCTCTTAGTAACAGCATCTGCGAATTTTGCTTTTATTTATTTTCTACTTCGCCTTTAACTTTATTGCATCTTTGATTCTACCGTTGGTGGTCACTGGCTCATCTTAAACGGATTGGTATATATCTCAGGAGTTGAAAAAAATTGCAGGGGTTGAGGAAATATTTTTCTTTATTATTAGATAATTAATGTAACAACAACAGAGGCTTCCCAACCTCAGACAAAAGTTAATTTTGCAGAAAATTCCTTTCAGTTTGCTTATTACGTCACTCTAGGCTTAACATGAAATTTATTTATAAATAAGGTTGCACACCCTGTCTCGTAAGCTTAGTCTTATTATAAATTTTCGCAAGAATAAATACTTTTTTACAGATTCTAATTTGTTCGTTTCAATATTAAACTATAACTTCTAAACTCCTAAAATTTAGTTTGTTTATGAAATAAGACAAAATATATTCCCTGAAGAAGAAAGAAAATACGAAGGAATTTACATTCGAGAAATTTGGATAGGAGTGTTTTGACAAGCGCTCAAGCACGCATATGATGCCCTTGACTCGAACACACTCCATCTTCGAGGAAATGTCATTTCTTACAAAAATATATTTTTATGATGGTAACAAAATAGCCATCCGGTAAATAAGACACCCAAAGGAAAGCTAAATTCCCAACGCCTTGAGTTCATTTCTATGGAATTTAGCGAATAAAGATTTTCTAATCAACACAATATAAGAAGTTAATTCTCCATACATATTGGCTAAATTAATTGACAAAAAATGCAATAAATATTCCATGATGGTGAAATGTATCTGATTTCAGCGATAAGAATTATCGCCTTTATTGGTTGCTGCTCTATTCAATCCTACGGAAAATAATCTTTGTTACCTGAAAACGTAATATGTGCGGATGAAGTTAACTCGTAATGAAATGTATTTATTTACATCGCAGGAACAGTCGCTCCGTCTGAACATGGTCACTGGTTGGAGTTATAAATGTGTCGCTTTGATGACGTTATGTTCTAATTAGAGAGATTCGATCAAAATACGAAGAAGCCGCCAGGTTTTTTTTTCAGAATCGACTACATGGGGTAGTTGTTAGCGGTACCGCGTAAACGACGGTATTTTTAGATTTCTCGTTGGTATCCGATAACCATTATTATTTTTCAATTTGTAGTTGGTGCCCACCATATAAACGATGGTATATTTTCATTAAGGTCGGTATCTTTGAGAGATTTTTAAGAGGTACCAAAAGGAACTGCAGCCATGCGATGGAATGAATCCCTGCTCTTCGGTAGCCTAATGCCCCCGGGATGCTACCCCTGGTTTATTTTGCTCAGGGATCTATCTATCTATCTAATGGTTTAATAAAAATACAAATATATATACATAATAACTTCCAAGTATACAAATAAGTTAAAACTTATACAAAAGATGGGGATTAGAATAAAGTGAACTCTTTTGAAATGAAGAAACCCAAACTTCGTGAAATAAATTTAAATTATTCAAATTAAGCAGAGAAAAAGTATTCATACAGATGCATTATTACAACGCGGTATTTAGTTCCATAACCGTTGTTAGCAATAACTGCAGGCAGACGTCTTTAATAGTTTGCAGGAAGTGTTTTGCATGTTTGTGTTGGTATTTTGGTAATCTTTTACATTAGCGACTTGGGCGTGGTTGTTGTTGTTGTTGTTGTTGTTGTTGTTGTTGTTGTTGTTGTTGTTTTTCGTTCCAAATTGAACGATATTGTGTTTCATCTTTCCTTCATCTGCGCATGAAGGCGCCATTCTTGTTCGAGTGAACATCGAGAAAAATAGGAATAACTTAAAATTTTTGGTTACTTGAAGCCGGTTTCTGGCCGTACTATGGTTTGCTATATGGGGGGGGGGGAGCTTTCCCGCTCGCCCTCAGGCGCAAGTAGTTAAACGAAAGATTTTGGAACTAAGGACGAATCATTATGGGATAACAGGAAAAAAATCCCGACTCGCTAATGTAAAAGATTACCCGTATTTTGGCCTAATCTTTGCATATGAGATGAATTCAATTCGGCTACAGTAAATCTGATTTTTTAATTTTCGCCATAAATTTTCTATGGAGTTTAAATGCGGTGATAGGCTAGGCCACTGCACCACCCTCACATTATTCTGAAAAAAACAATCCGGATTCAGTTTGGGAGTGTGCATTGGCTCATTATCTTGTTGGAAGTCTCAGTCATCTCCAAGTTGTAACTGTTATACAGAGCTTAGCCAATTTTCTTTCAAAATTCTACGATATTAAGCTCCATTCATTGTGCGCTCTATCTCATGAGGTGCTCCTGTACCATTAGACTCCAAAATACCCCTATACCATGATGTTTGCGCCTTCGAATTTTACGGTAGGGATAGTGTTCTTTGGGTCTTAAGCATTTCCATCTTTCCTGGTGCAAGTAGTTTTCTTTTTTACATCTTATCATAAAGTTCTCCTTAACTCTTCTAATAATTAATCTTTCTCGAAGCTCTGGCTGAGATTTTACGGGAAGCGCCAGTTCAAGGAAGATTGTGTACAGTACCCGTCTTTTTTTATTTCAAAATATGAGAACAAAGGTACTGAGAGGATTATTTAGTCTTTTCGATAGTTCTCGATAACTCAACCATTCATTGTATAGGTTAAGTATTTCAGTCTTACATTAAATAGAGAGCTCTTTCGTTTTCACCATGGTTACAATTTTGCTGCATCAGGAGGAGACAATGAATGTCTGTCTAACTAAGTTATAAACGTCAAACCTGTTGAAAATATTAGTGGAACATTCTAGAATATTCTTGAATATTCATTCAGACAGGCACAGTTTCCTCTAAAAGTTTGTAATTAGTATCTTAATATATATTACAGATGTACAGATACTTTTTTCCCCTATGAATATTTGTTTAACTTAAGCAGCCTTAAGCTTGCCTTAAGCAGCCACATTTCTGACCCAATTGAGATGAAATTTAGCACAATTGTACATCTTTGAAGGAGGGGTTTTTGATGTACATTCCCACGTAAGGGGCACGGCGATTTGCCTTCGTGGCCGCCGTGCTGACGGGACCCAGCTTAGCTTCTTTTCCTTCTTTCAGACAGACTGCATTTCCACCCTACTTCCTCACCTTCCCTACAACCTGTCCCATAACTCTCTCTGGCAGGGGCACCGTACGTGCCCCCCGTCTCTTCCGTGACCAAAGACGCTGAGACCGAGTCCGCCCCTGTGCAAAGTCCTCCTCAGACGGCTCGGGTCTCCAAGGCTTTACAAGGAGAGGAGGCATCTCCTCCACCGGCTCCCCGTAAGGGCCGCGGCGATTTGCCATCCTGGCCGCCGTGCTGACGGAACTCAGCACCCCGTCCGGCCCCAGCTTAGCCTCTCTTCCTTTCTTCAAAACACTTGTTTCCTCTCTTTTCATACAACCTCTCCCACAACTTTCTCTGGTCAGCCACTAATTTCACAGGGTAGATGCTGACCTTCTTCTCGGCCAACCGTCCTGGATTGCGGCTGAGGGGGGAGGCGCCAATGTTCCCTAACACATGAGCTCCGGTCTGGGATGGTTGGTTGTTAACAACCTGCTTCATCCCCACCCATACCTTCCTCACATCCCTTTTCCTCTCCTCTTCACATTCTATCTGTTTTACGCCGTGTCTAAGGTGGAGCCGCCATGCCGATGGACTGCCAGGCCACCAGGCGGGAAGGGTGGTGCCAAATGGCGGCGCCTGGCTCTGCCGGGCTTGTTAGCACCTCTCGCAGTAGCCCGCACTGCGAGAGGTGATGTGCGATTGCGTCCCGTATAAAAAAGAGGGTCACCATGCACATGTATGTACAACAAAAAAAAAAACCAACCCTCAACTTTCCATGAAACAGCGACGGAGCCGCCCTCGGGCAGCTCCAGCAGAAAATGGAGGTCTTCCCCAGCTGTTCTTGCGCAGGGGACCCTACATATTTCTCTAACTGGAGAGGAGGCTTACTCCTCTCCTTCGCCTACGGGTGCAGGGGACTCCCCCTCACCCCCTTCTCTGGAGGTGCTTTCGGGCGCCTCCCTTTTTCCAGCGGCAGTCCCCTCTTTTCTTTCCACGGGGACTGCCAAGAAAGCCAGCAGGCAGCCCTTAGCCAGCCGCTGCCCATCGAAGAGGCTCGGTAGGGCAAACCCCCTTAGGGGAGAGAGGGAAGCCAGGCCCCTTCGGTCGCTTCCCTCAAAAGACCCGCTGGCAAGGATATTAAACCTTGCCGGGGTTAAGGCCTGTGCCTCCTCACAAAAGACTAGTGACAATACTGCCAACGGGACCTGCGATGTCTTGGGAGGGGATAGCCAACTGGAGGCCCCTCCTGTGACACACATGGTCCTTGAGGAGCCCCCGCCTCAGACGGTAGGGCCTTCCATGGGGGAGAATCCGGGCTCGGCGCCAAGCACCGAACCCGAATCCGCCCCTATGCAAGGTCCTCCTCAAAAGACTGAGGGCTCCGAGGCAGTGCAAGGAGGGGAGTGATCTCCGGCGACAGGTGCCCCTACGACTACCAGGACATTCTCCCTTTCGGAGAGGGACCTGGCTGAGGCTGGTCCATCTGGCATAGGCGCTTCTGCTGGTGGAGGTGAGAAGCGGGTTCATTCCCCACCCTCCTCTCCAAAAAAGAAAAAGACTAGAAAGACGAAAAAGACTCGGGGCTCCTCTCCATCCGCGGGGGCTGCGGGGACGGATGGTCTGCTACCACTTTGGTAGGCGACAAAGCCAAGATCAGGACATCCGGCCCCTCTAACCCCTCGTGTGCGGAGCCCCTGACCAAGACTAAGACCAAGAGTGCACAAGGCGGAGCCTCGATGACATCGGGGCCCCTCATTCAGAGGTTACCTGGCGTTTTCGAGCCCGCAGGCTTCAAACGCTTCCTCGTTATTCGCTCCACTGATGGCACCATGTTGTCCAAGGGAAACATGATCCATCAGAGGAGAGGATTAGCTAGTGCAATTGGTAGAGAGCCGAAGGTGACCCGTTTCTCAGACGGGAGCCTTCTGGCGAATGCGGCGAATCCCGCCGAGGCGGCCAAGATAAGTGCTCTTCGGACACTTCATGGCACCCCGGTGAGTGTGACGTCGCACTCTACCATGAACTTTGTAAAAGGAGTAGTTTATGCGAGGGAACTCGTTGACTACTCCATTAAGGACATCACTCTAGAGCTGGCCGACCATGGGGCGGTCAAAGTCGAACGTGTGATGAGAAAACAGGGAGGGGCTTCGACACCCACCCCTACACTCTTCGTCACGTTCGACCGTGACAAGCTCCCTGAGTCGGTCCGTGCCGGTTGGTACCGCTACCGCGTGAAGGCATTCGTGCCACTTCCGCGGCGGTGCTATTCCTGTTTACCGCTTCGGCCATACGAATCGCTCATGTAGACGTGCAAAGTCGGGGTCACCCGAAGTCTGTGTAAATTGCTCCAAGGTCGCACACGATAAGTCAAAATCGTGTGTGGCCAAGTGTGTCAATTGCGGAGAGCCACACCCTGCTTCTTCGAAGCAATGTGGTGCATATCTCCTTGAGAAAGAAATCCTGGCCGTTCAGGCCCAGGATAGACTCTCATTCCGCGAGGCTAAGGACTTGTTCCTTGCACGCCCGGCTCTGCCTGGGACGTCATATGCCTCATTAGTTAGAAAAGCACCCTCTGCTCCTGGCCCATCCAGGCTAACGAGCACGGTTGTTTCCGCGCCCATTCGGATTCTTTTTGCGGGCTCTACCCAACCCGGGCGCTCCCCTGGTAAAGCTGGCAGCAAAAAGGGTTTATACCCAGGCCCGGCTAAAACCAGGGCTCCCCACTCTTCCCCTAGCGTGACCGTTTCCCGGAGGCGAAAGGTCACGCACCTCCACCGAGTCGTTAGACTCACAGGAGGCAACACCCCTTAAGATGGTCGCTAGGCCATCTTCAGGGGTTCCTAAAGCTGTCCTCCGAAAGGAGGACAGCAACAAAGGAGCTTCGGCTCCTTCGCCCACGCCCCGAGGTGGAGCGAGTGGCTCGGAGACGGTGGTTCCTCGAAAAGAGGGCCCTCCGCCTCCGAAGCCGCAACGCCCGCCTAAGGTTTCCAGGCGGAGGGAGGAAAAGACTCGCATGGTGAGCCCAACCTCCCCCAATAAGTCTTCGAAGCCGACAGCGCCTTCAGCGCTTTGTCCGGCCCACAGCGCCCGGGGTTCTGCCCCTGGGAAGCTTACGGCCATTCCCGTGAGGGTCTTCAGTTCGAGGAGGGCCCCCGTGTTTCCTCCGAGCTAGGCCTGGAGGGCATATTCCTTCAATGGAATTGCCGTGGACTCCGGGCAAACTGGGAGGAGCTGCGGAGGCTCGTCTGGTCCGGTTCCCCGTTAGCTATCTTTTTGCAGGAGACCATGCTAGGCGCGTGCCCCCTGCCCGCCCTCCCGGGGTATAAGGGTCTTGTGACCCCACCACCGCGGGATGGTCAGGCTGGAGGATGCGCGGTTTACACCCGGCATAATGTCTCCATTCTTCCTTTCTCTTTAGATACCTTCTTTCAGGCAGTGGCTGTGCAGCTGCACCTGGATAGGAGGTATACTATCATTTCTGCGTACATTCCACCGTCAGCTGACTTCGACGCGGGGGACTTCCGCCGCGTCGTGGCACGGTTGCCAAGGCCTTATCTCTTGTTTGGAGATCTGAACGGCAGGCATCCTCTCTGGGGAGATTACTCTATAAATCCCAGGGGACAAGTCCTTGCCGATCTGATCGAAGAGCTTGAGATGGGTTTCCTAAACGTGGATGAGTACGAATCACTGTCCGAGAACCGCTTCATTTTCTTGCCTTGACCTATTTTTGTGCTCTTCGGATGCACAGCCTGATTTTAATTGGGGGGTGGTCGATGACCTCCATGGTAGTGATCACTTTCCCATTTAAATATCATTTTCAGGGCAACTGACGCCTGAGAGACCACCTCGGTGGTGCTTGGCGCGGGCGCGATGGCCTGCATTTCAGGAAATGACTGAATTCTCTTTCTCAGTCGAGGATTTTAGGTCTGTAGATGAGGCCGTCTTTACTTAACGGAAAGACCCCTTTAGCTGATGTGTGGAAGCGAGTCAAAAGGATTCGGGACAAGTTCTCGCAGGACCCCCCTCCCGTTCTCCAGGAGAATGGGGCCGCAATCTCGGACCCCGCGTCCGTGGCGGAATCCTTAGCGACCGCTTTTTCCGCATTCTCTAGCCGGGATGCTGCACCGCCAGCATTCAATGCACGTCGTGATGTCGCGGACGGCCACCGACTGGACTTTACCTCCAGAGGTGGAGAACCCTTCAACGACAAGTTTACTGTGAGTGAGTTGCGTTCCACTCTCGCTTCGTGCGCGGACACCGCCCATGGTCCGGACGATGTCCCGTACGCCATGCTTCGACACCTGGGTGAGCGAGGCATTGCCTTTCTCTTAGATTTGTTCAACAGGATTTGGGTGAAGGGTCTTCTTCACGACTCCTGGCGAATCGCTACTGTGCTCGCCTTTCGCAAACCGGGGAGAGATCACTCTACTCCAAGCGCTTTCCGCTTAATCTCTCTAAACTCTTGCGTGTGCAAGTTGATGGAGAAATTGGTAAATGTTAGATTAGCCGATTTCCAGGACAGCGGAGGCCATCTGTCTTCTGCACAGTACGGCTTTCGCAAGTTCCACTCCACGTCGGATGCTCTGCTCCGAATGGGAAATGCCGTCTGCAAGGCTTTCCTTCGTAGACAGCACTACGCCACGGTGTTTTTCGATCTGGAGAAGGCCTGTCATACCGCATGGCGATACGGTATCATGGAGACTCTCCACACGATGGGAGCGAGGGGACGCCTCCCAATGTTTATATATGAATTTTTGCGAGATCGTCGATTCCGCGTACGGGTGGGGGGAGCCCTCTCCGGCCCAAAGGAGCAGGAAGAGGGTTTTCCGCAGGGAAGTGTCTTCCCTGTCACACTCTTTGCCACGAGCATCAACGGCATCACCTCGGTGCTGCCGGAAGATGTTCTCGCTACGCTCTACGTGGGCGACCTTTCGATCTCTTTTGGCGCAGCCCAGATGCCAACTCTGGAGTGTCGACTCCAACAGGCATTGAACCGCGTCTCTCGCTATGCCGAAGCTCACAGGTTTCGGTTTTCTTTGGACAAGACTAAGATGTTGCACTTCTGCCGCCATCCACGGCTTTACCCCAACCCAGATTTGTTTCTTAATGGGGTGCGCCTGGATGTGGTTGAGTCGGACCGTTTCCTCGGTCTTGTATTCGACCGACGCCTCACCTATGAGGCTCATATTCGCAGCCTTAGGGTCTCTTGTTACCTGCGCCATGGACATTCTCTGTTCGGTGACGTTCAGCGCTTGGGGCGCTGATAGGGCTACCGCCTTACTTTTTTATCGATCCTTTGTTCGTTTCAAGCTCGACTACGGATGCAAGTTTTATGCATCCGCAGCCGAGCGTTTATTGTGGAAGGTGGATTCGATCCACCACACCGGCCTTCACCTTGCGACCGGTGCCTTCCGCACTTCCCCCATTGAGAGCCTGTTGGTCGATGCTAGGGAGATGTCACTCGCTCTGCGCCGCGTGCAGTGCATCACTCGCCTGTACGCGCGAGCCCGGCGCCTCCCTCAGTCGCAAACAGCTCTCATTGCATCTGCAGCTGATCTCGATGGTGCCTATGCCGCCAAGAGACGCCAGTCATACCCTAAGCCTTTTGAGTTTAGGGCCAGGAAACTCCTTCGAGAGCTAGATATAGCTCTCAGGCCGGTGGGGCCCGTGTTCTGCCCAGGACGCCACCCTGGAATGTACCAGATTTGGCTATTTGTCACCACGCCTCTACTCCCAAAGCTTGTACGGCGCCGGGAGTATTGCGTTCGACCTTTCTGGAGCAAACCTCGTGTCACGCTGGAATCGTGCCAGTGTATACGGATGGCTTCAAGTCCCAAGAGGGGGTCGGCTTCCACGCCGTATCCCCTCTGTTTGAAGTCAGCGGGGCTCTACCAGGCACTGCGTCTGTCTTCACGGCCGAGCTGGTGGCAATTCACCACTCGGTACGGGAGATTACGCGACGTGCCCGGTTCGGAGACCGGATTGTGATCTATAGCGACTCACAAAGCGCCTTGAGTGCTCTCGGGACATTGCAATCTCCGCATCCCCTGGTTCGCGATATCCGTGACGGCACGGTTTTCGCGAGCCGGGCAGATGTCGAGATTATCTTCTGCTAGGTTCCTGAACATGTAAGAATTGCGGGAATGAGCGCGCCGATGAGGGCGCCCAAGAGTCCTTAAGGACTCTGGGACCGGACCAGCGTTTCGCTCTTCCTCCCACCGACTACATGGCAGGAATACGAGCAGCTCTTCGGACTGCTTGGCAAAGAAGATGTGAGACGGTCGAAGGGAACTTAAAGTTGCGTGCCATTGCGCCGCGACTGTTCCCATTGACCTATCCCCCAATGCCACGCCGGCTTCAGGTTGCTTTCTGTCGTCTATGAATCGGGCCCACTCGTGTGACGCATCGCGATTTGATGGAGCGCTCGCCTACGCCCTATTTCAACGACTGCGTCGTTCCCCAGACTTTTCGGCACATTCTTGTCGAATGTCTTAGTCTGGGTGATCTTCGCGCACGTTACCTGTCCCGGTACCGGGATGGGTGGGGTCGCTACCGCCTGTCCTTTGTACTCGGCACGGATTCGTGCACATTGACTTCTGGACTTGTTGACTTTTGGGCGGAGGCCGGGCTTCTCCCCCTTACTTAAGGTTCTTTTTGTTGTTTTTTGTTTGTTGTTGTTTTGTAGGTAGCACTCTCCTGCATCGGGGTGAGGGGGCCCTTCCCCCGCTGCCGGAGATTGCTTCCTGGTTGTTAAGTTTTTCGAAGTTATATCATTGTTACGTTTTCATATTTTTATTTTAAAGTAGCCTAGTTCTAGGCTGTCGTGTTTTTGAGTGACTTATGCCCAAGTGGGCAGTTGCCAGATGGGCTCTGTAAAAAAAAAAAAAAATCCTCCACCGGCTGGTGCCCCTGTGACAGCCAAGACCTATCCATCTCGGAGAAGAATCTTGCTGAGGCCACTCCATCTGGGCTGGAGGCTCCTGCGGCGGAGGGGGGGGGCGTTTCTAATCCCCGCCCTCCTCTCCTAAAAAGAAAAAGACCAAGTAAATGACTAAAAAGACTAAGGGTTCCTCTTCCTCCGCGGATCCTGCGGGGACAGACGGGCTTGCTGATGTTTTGGTAAGTGAACAAGCCGAAATCTGCACGCCCGCCCCCCTTGCTCCCTCGGGTGGGAAGTCCCAGACGAAGACCAGAACTGTGCAGAGCGGAGCCTCGATTACGTCGGTGCCCCTCATTCAGAGGCTACCTGGCGTTTTCGACCCGCTGGCTTCAAACGCTTCCTTGTTATTCGCTCCACAGACGAGAGCTTTAGCTGGTGTGATTGGTAGAGAGCCAAAAGTGACTAGTTAATCGGACGGGAGCCTTTTAGCGAATGCGTTGAATGCCTCCGAGGCGGCCATGATTAGTTTCATTCGGACACTTGATGGCACACCTGTGAGTGTGACGTCGCACTCTAGCATGAACTTCGCGAAAGTAGTTTAGGAGTTTATGCGAGAGAAATCGTGGACTAATCTATAGATGACATCATCTTAGAGCTAGTCCCTTGTACTCGGGACGAGTTCGTGCACATTGACTGGTGGACTTACCGACTTTTTTTTTGGGGGGGGGGACGGCCTTCTCCCCTTTATTTAACTAGTTATTGTTTTTTCTGTGTTTTTTTTTTATTTTTGTAGGTCGCAGGTTCTTGCACCGGGGGAGGTGGACCTCTCCCAGACGCTGGAGCTTGCTCCTTGCCTTCTTTCTTTTTTTATTTTATTGTTGCTGTGTTTATTTTTACTATTTTAAAGTAGCCTAGTACGGCGACTTATGCCCAAGGAGGCAGTCGCCAGATGAACTCTTAAAAAAAAAAACATCTTAGAGCTGGCCGGCCATGGGGCAGTCAAGCCCACCCCTACACTTTTCGTCACGTTTGACTGTGACAAGATCCCTGAGTTAGTGCATGCCGGTTGGTATCGCCACCGCATGAAGGATTTCGTACCCATGCCGCGAGTTGCTAATACTGTCACCGCTTCTGCCATGTTAATCGCTCGTATAGACATGCAAAGGCGTTGTTGCTCGAAGTCTGTATAAGTTGCTCCAAGGCGCCTTATGATAAGTCCAAATCGTGTGTGGCCAAGTGTGTCAATTGCGGAGAACCGCACTCCGCTTCTTCGAAGCAATGTAGTGCGTATCTCCTTGAGAAGGAAATCCTGGCCGTTGAGGCCCAGGATCGTCTCTCATTTCGCGAAGCTAAAGACTTGGTCCTGGCGTGCCCGGCGCTGCCTAGTAAATCTTATGCCTCAATATTAAAAAAGACACCCTCTGCTCCTGGCCCCTCCAGGCCTACGAGCACGGTCGTTTCCGCGTCCATTCGGAACCTTTCTGTGGGTTTTACCTACCCAGGGCGCTCCCCTGGTAAAGCTGGCGGCACAAAGGGTTCACACCTAACCCCGGCTAAAACCAGGGCTCCCCTCCCTTCCTCAAGCGTGACCGTTTCCTGTAAGGCGAAACGGCCGCGCGCCTCCAACGAGTCGCTAGACTCACAGGAGGCAACACTCCTGAAGTTATAATAATAATAATAAATTTCTTAAAATCTGCTCTTCAAGGTCAGAGGTCTCCACAGAGCGCACGTTCGGCTGTGGGCTAAGATCAGGTGGGTGAGTAGGCAATCCTGAACAGATACGTTTTCAGGTGTCGCTTGAAAGTGGTAAGTGAGGTAACAGATCTAATTTCGGATGGAAGAGCATTCCAAAGCTTAGGGGCACAGACTGAGAAGGAGCGGTCACCCATTGAGCAGAGGGACGAGCGACTAGTATTCAGGAGAGGAGCATAAGATGACCGAAGAGCCCGAGGGGCGAGACGTTGGGAAAGGACAGAGGAAAGGTAGGTTGGGGCCTTTTGGTGAAGGACCTCAAAGGTGAATAGAAGAATCTTGAAATGAGAACGATATCTGACAGGTAACCAGTGCAGTTCCTAAGGCAGGGGCTTAGAACGGGAGAAGCGAGAGCGACGGAAGAGTAGTCGGGCAGCGTAGTACTAGCTGAATGGGACGTAAATAGAAAGATGGTAGATTACAAGAAGAGAGTTACATTAATCAAGGCAGGAGGTAATGAAGGCGTGGACAGCAGTCTCAAGACTTTGGCGATTGAAGTGAGAGCGAATGCGGGAGAAGTTACGGAGGAAACAAAGGGAAGATTTACTAATATTTTGGATATGGGGCTTGAAGGAGAGATGCTCATCGAATACAACGACAAGATTTCTAACAGAGTCAGAGAAAGCGACAGAGTTTCCACCCAGAGGAAGGGAGCGAAAGAGATATTTAACTTTGTATACTAGATCGGGGGTACCAACCAGAAGAGCTTCAGTTTGGGAGTGGTTAAGTTTGAGGAAGTTAGCCGATGGCCAGTCCAAGATAGAAGAATAGGAAGATAGGAGGTCACAGATTGAGTGGGCAATGGTCGAGGGGGAAGAAGAAATAAAGATTTGAGTGTCATCGGCATAGAGGTGGAAGGATAGACTGATATTACGTAGGAGGGAGCTAAGAGGAAATAAGTAGATACGAAAGAGGAGAGGGCCGAGGAAAGAGCCTTGAAGGACACCAAAGCGAATGGGAGTAGGGTCAGAAGAGATATCGTTAATCACTACAGATTGGGTGCGAGACAAAAGGTAAGAGCGGAACCAGTCGAGAGCAGCGCCAGAAATGCCAAGGAGAGAGTGGAGGCGATTAAGCAAGACGGAATGGTCAATAGTATCAAAGGCAGAGGAGAGGTCAAGTAGAATGAGAAGGGAGGCACAACCCCGGTCAGCAGCTCTACGTAAGCAATCAGTAACATTGAGTAGAGCGGTTTCGGTAGAGTACCCAGCTTTAAAACCTGATTGGTAAGTCTCATCAATATTACAGGCAACGATGTGGGAATTAATGCGCGAAACAACTACTCTCTCAAGGGCCTTAGAGAGGAAGGGAAGTTGCGAGATCGGGCGATAGCTAGCTGGGTCGGAAGGGTTAAGCTTCGGCTTTTTAAGGATCGAACAGATTTGGGCACATTTGAAGGAAGAAGGGACAACACCAGTAGCAAGGGAAGTATTGAACAGGTGGAGGAGCATTGGGAGTATGACAGGCAATATTGTGATTAATAGCTTGTAGGGAAACGAGTCACAAGGGGAGACAGAGTTTTTAGAGCGCGAGAGTAAAGCAGGCAACTCATAAGCTGTCACGGCAGGAAATACGTTGAACGACCGGGGGGGGGGAGGGGGGATCAGGGAGAATGTAAAAGGGAGGGAGGCACGAAGGTTGATGATCTCATCAGCGAAGAATTTCGAGAAGATAGTGGGGCTGATGGGGGTGGGGACTTGGTGTGAGGAGGTAAGAGAAGAGAGCAGGCGGAAAACGGCACGGGGGTCATTCTTATTGTCGGCTAGCAATTTACGTGAAAGGGCTTCACGAGCAGATTTCAGTATAGCCAAGTAGAAAGATGTCGCAAGAGGGTAAGTGAGCGAAAGAGCAGTTGGATCTTGCCCACGATGGCGAACTTTAAGAAGAGATCTTTCATGAGTCTTGAGGCCATCTTCTGGGGTTACTAAAGCTGCCCCCGAAAGGAGGACAGCAATAAAGGAGCTTCCACTCCTTCGTCCACAACAAGTGCTGGGTAGCGCAGAGACGGTGGGTACTCCAAAAGAGGAACCCCCGCCTCCAAAGCCGCCTCGCTCACCTAAGCTTTCGAGGCAGAGGGAAGAAAAGACTCGCATGACGAGCCCAACCTCCCCCAATAACTCCTCGAACACGACAGCGCCTTCAGCGCTTTGTCCGGCCAACAGTGCCTCAGCGCTTTTTCCAGCCAACAACGCCTTCAGCGCCTAGTCCGGCCAACAGCGCCCCGGTAAGCGTACGGCCATTCTCGTGAGGGCCTTCTCTTTAAAGATTGCCCCCGCATCTCCTCCGCGCTAGGCTTGTATAGCATATTCCATCAATGTAATTGCCGCGGACTCCGGGCCAACCGGGAGGAGTTGCGGAGTGTCTTCTCGTCCCGTTCCCCGTTAGCTACCTTTTTGCAGGAGGCATTGCTGGGCGCGTGCCCCCTGCCCACGCTCCCGGGGTATAAGGGTTTTGCGACCCCACCACCACAGGATGGTGGCCGGGCAGGAGGATTCGCGATTTACACCCGGCATGATGCCTCCGTTCTTATCTTTGCTTTAGATACATCCGTTTAGGCAGTAGCTGTTCAGCTGCACCTGGATAGGAAGTATACTGTTATTTCCGCCACGTTTTGGCACGGTTGCCGAGGCCCTTTCTCTTGCTCGGAAATCTAAACAGTAGACACTCCCTCTGAGGCGACTACTCTATTAATCTCCGGGGTTAAGTTTTTGTCGACCTGATCGACGAGCTTGAGATGGGTGTCCTAAATGTGGATGAGTTTACACATCACTGCAAGAGAATTGCTTCATTTTCTTGCCTCGATCTATCTTTGTGCTCTCTGGATGCACAGCCTTATTTTGGTTTGGTTGGGAAGTCGTTGATGTCGATGACATTCAGGGTAGTGATCACTTTCCCTTTCAAATAAAATTTTATCGGCTGTTGCCAACCGAGAGCCCACCCCGTTGGTGTTTGGCGCGAGCGCGGTGGTCTGAATTTCAGGAAATGACTGATTTACCTTTCTCAGTCGGTTGATGAGGCCGTTGATTTCTTCTCCGGCAACCTCATCGCTGTGGGCCTAACTACGATTTCTAGAACATCTGGCCGTTTTGTACACCGACCGGCGGAGTGAAACGGCCTTCAAATTAAAGCGTTATGCATACATGCACTATAAGATCATCTCTAACGTTTTCACTGTCACTGAATTTCGTCGGGGTAGGGCTAGGTTCTGGTATATTACGAAGCACGCCTGCTCCTCATTTTGGCGGGCATACGCATCTTCACTTAACGGGAAGACTCTTATATTAGAGGTGTGGAAGCGAGTCGAAAGAATTCGGGGCAAGTTCTCACAGGACCGCCCTCTTGTTCTCTAGGAGAATGAGACCGCAATATCGGACCCTGCGTCTGTGGCGGAATCCTTCGCCACCGCTTTCTCCTCATTTTCTAGCCGGGATGCTGCTCCGCCAGCCTTCAATTTGGCATCGCGATATCGCAGAATGTCGCCGACTGGACTTTACCTCTAAAGGCAGAGAACCCTGCAACGGCAGGTTTATTCTGAGTGAGATGCTTTCCGCTCTCGCTTCGTGCACGGACAACGCCCTTGGCCCTCCGATATCCCGTACGCAATGATTCGACACCCAAGTGTCGAAGCATGGCCTTTCTGTTATATTTGTTCAACAAGATCTAGTTAGAGGGTATCCTTCCAGATTTCTGCAAATCGCTACTGTGCTCGCTATTTGCAAACCGGGGATAGATCAATGTACCCCGACCGGTTTCCACCCAATCTCTCTAACTTCTTGCATATGCAAGTTGAGTGAGAAATTAGTAAATGTTAGATTAGCTTTCTTTCTGGACAACGGAGGCCATCTGTCTTCTGCGCAGTCCGGCTTCCGCAAGTTCCACTCCACGTTGGATGCTCTGTTTCGACTGGAATCACTACGACAGGGTGTTGTTTTTCGATCTGAAGGAGGCCTATGATTCTGCATGGCTATACGGTATCATGGAGACTCTCCATACGATGGAGGTGTGGGGACGCCTCCCAATGTTTATATCTGAATTTTTGCATGCGAGATCGTCGATTCCCCATACGGGTGGGGGCGGGGGGCTTTCTCCGGCCCAATAAAGCAGGAAGAGGAGCTTCCGAAGGGAGATCTCCCCAGTGTCACACTCTTTGCCTGGAGAAACCGCCATCATCTTGGTGCTGCCGGAAGATGTTCTCGCTACGCTCGACGTGGACGACCTTTCGATCTCTTGGCGCAGCCCATATGCCAACTCTGGAGCGTCGAATCCAACAGGCATTGAACCACGTCTCTTGCTATGCCGAAGTGAACAGGCTTCGGTTTTCTTTGGCCAACACTAAGGTGGTACACTCCCTCCGCCATCCGCGGCTCCACCCTGACCTAGACTTGTTTCTAAATAGGTTGCGCCTGGAAGTGGTGGACTCGCCCCGTTTCCTTGGTCTTGTATTTGACCGACGCCTCACCTGCGAAGCTCATATTCGCAGACTTAGGTCTCTTGTAAACGCGCCATAGATATTCTTCTTTTTTGACGTTTAGGTCTTGAGCGCTGCTAGGGCTACTGTCTTACCTTTTTGTTGATCCTTTGCTCATTCGAAGCTCGACTACGGATGCGAGTTTTATGCAGCTGAGCGTGCATTACGGAAGGTGGACTCGATCCACCACACCAGCCTTCTCTTAGCGACAGGTGCCTTCCGCATCCCCCCTTCCATTGAGAGCCTACTTGTTGATGATTGGGAGATGCCACTCGCTTTGCACCATGCACATCGCATAACTCGCCTGTACGCGCGAGCCCAGCGCCTCGCTCAGTCGCCAACAGCTATCACTGCATTCGAAGCTGATCTCGACGGTTCCTATTCCACCGAGAGACGCCAGTCATACCATAAGCCGTTGGGTTTAGAGCCTGGAACTCCTTCGAGATGTAGGTATATCTCTTGGACCGATGGTGCTCCTGATTCTGCCCAGGGCACCACCATAGAGGGTACCACCTTTGACCATTTGTCGCCACTCCTCTGCTCCCAAAGCTTGTACAGCGCCGGGAATATTGCGTTCGGCCTTTTTCGAGCACACTACCTGTCACGATGAAACCGTACAAGTGTATACGGATGGCTCCAAGTCCCAAGAGGACGTCGGCTTCCACGACGTATCCCCTCTGTTCGAAGTCCACGGAGCTCTGCAAGGCGCCGCGTCTGTCCTCACGACCGAGCTAGTTGCAATACATCGCTCGGTACGGGAGATTACGTGACCTGCCCGGTTCGGAGATCGGATTATAATTTATAGCGACTCACCGAGCGCTCTGAGTACTCTCGGGGCATTGTAATCTCCGCATCTCCTGGTTCGCGATATTTGTGACGTCACGGTTTTGACGAGTCGGCCGATGTCAAGATTATCTTCTCCTGAGTTCCTGGACATCTAGGAATTGCGGGGAACGAGGGCGCCAAATAGTCCGCGAGGACTCGGCGACCGGACCAGCGTTTCACTCTTCCTCACACCGATTACATGGTACAAATACGGGCAGCTCTCCTGGTTGCTTGGGAAAGAAGATGGGAGACGGTCGAGGGCAACCTAAAGTTGCATGCCATTGCGCCGCGACTGTTTCCATGGACCTACCCCTCAATGCCCCGACGGATTCAGGTTGCTCTATGTCGTCTCCTAATTGGACACACTCGCGACGCACCGCCATTTGATGGAGCGCTCGCCTGCGCCATACTGTGAAGACTGCGTTGTCCCCCTGACTGTTCGGCACATTCCTGTTGAATGTCCCAGTTTGGTTGATCTTCGCGCACGTTACCTAGCACGGTACTGGGAGGAGTGGGGTCGCTACCGCTTGTCCCTTGTACTCGCGACGGGTGCGTGCCCAATGACTTGTGGACTTTATGACTTTTTGGAGGAGGCTGGCCTCTTCCACTTTATGTAACTTTTTTTTATAGGTTTCTCGTTCCAGCGCCGGGGAGAGGCGGGCCTCCCTTCGACGCTGTCTTGCTTGTTGCCCTTTTACTATTTTTTATTGTGATTGTTTTTTGATTTGTTATGCATATTTTTATTTTAATGTAGCCCAATAGTAGGCTGTGTTGAGTACGGCGACTTATGCCCAAGTAGGCAGTCGCCAGATGGGCTACCACAATAAAAAAAAGATACGTTCCACCTCCCACGTACACTATAATGGTCCACTTCCGGCGTCTACCAAAATCTTATGGTTTTCATGGACCAAATAAAATAATTAGTCGAATAACCGAAAGCAATTCGCATCCCTTTACACCTATTTATTCCATAGCATTATTTTAAGAACGGGATTTTCTGGACGATTTGAATAATAATAGACCTTTTTTTCTTAGTTTGGTCATGTCTTTAAGTTTTTATCCAAGTTCTTTCTTAGAGTTCCTTTAGAGCTTGAACAAAAAAAAATGTTGAAGTTCAAAAAACATAAATATGATTATCTAATATTTTGGAATTTTTAAAACAAAAAGAAAGTTTTATCGAAATTATTTCTAGAAAAGATTTTGATTTTTAATCTTGATCAGGAGGAAATAGCACCTGGCCCCTAAACAAGGAGGAAAAGAAAATGAAATTATTAAAGCGAATTTAGATGGAGTAAAACAAGGTCTGCTGACCTAAAAGTCGCGTGCTCTCACTTATTCGGATTTATGACCTTACCAGCTTCAAAATTTGAATAATTCCTGGACTAACCTTGGGATGACCTTGGCCATTCTATCATTAGAAAGAGAATGTAAAACAACATAAGGCTTTCAAATTATAATGTTATTGCCAAAACAAAATAATTCTCGGGATAACCATGGGCGGTGGTGGTGTAGGTGGTGGTGGGGGGGGGAGTGGTTCAGATGGTAGTGGTGTAGGCTGTGGTGGTGTAAGTTGTGTAGATGGTGGTGGTGTAGGTCGTTCTAGTATAGGTAGTGGTGGTGTAGGTGGTGATAGTGGATGTGTAGGTGATGGTGGTCTAGGCGGTAGTGTAGGTATAGGAGTGTATAGGTATCACCAACGTTTTAATGAAAAAGCACAACGCTGCGAGTCACCGTGTCTCTGACAGGGATACCAGCTTTACCCTCCCTCGTTCCGGATCGTAGTGGGTGTGGCGGATAGCTTCAAGGAGCACAGCTTTTACTAATGGACCTATATACGAATGTTCCTTTGCTCGTTGACTACGGTGCTGCGATAAGGATCTTACCCCTTTCAAATGTGGATCAAAATAAGTCACCTAAATAACTCGGGTTACAGGTTGCTAACAATACGCCAAACGAGGCTATTGGTTAGAAACCTTTCGCTCATCCTAGGGTTTCGTCGTTCCTTCTCGTGGAACATAATCGTAGCTAAACTTTCATACGCCATTCTGTGAGCATATTTCTTTAGCCACTTTGGCCTTCTGATCGACCTCTAGTGGCTTAGATTAATCGACTGAACCACAGGAACGTCATTAATGGGAGTAAGTGCAACTTCCACCTGCCTTGCACAACCCTTCGCTCGCTGTGTACCCGCAGTTCACGCAACTCCAGCGAGTTGCGCCACCTGGTGAGACCTCTCCAGGGTGATGAGTTCCCAAGTTTGAAGGCCAAATCCGAGAATGACTTCTACCCGCTGCCGAACTTTATGGATTTCCTTTCCACCTTCACGGTGAAAACATATTCTCGAAGGTAGACCTCGGAAAGGCCTATCAGCAGATCTATATGGATCTAAATTAAATCCATAAAACTGCCACCATTACCCAATTTAATTTATTTGAGTAGATTAGGATGCATGCTAGGCTAAAAGAATCCTATGCACAGATCTTCCAGCTCTTAATAGACTCTTAAGAAAATTAGATTTTGTGTTCGTTTTCTTGACGACATTTTAGTCAAAAGTTCGACGACGTGCATCTTTGGGGTACTCGCAATAACCTTTTTAGGTGACCATGTCTCGAAAAGGGAATCTCTCCCACTAAAGAGAAGGCTAAGACCATAGCGCGCTTGACTGAAACGCCAATTTCACTTACCTCGAGACTACCGTAGATGGTAATTTTTTAGTACCGATTCATTTCTAGGTGCACGAAACTCTCAACTTCCACTCCTAAAAAGGGGGATGATGGCAAGGGCAGGAAGAATTATGGAAGTAATTGACTTCTATGCCACATAGGTGGACTACAACGCGATTTCAGACACGCAAAAGGCCAACCCAGTCCTAATAAGGTTGCTTTAATGCCCGTATACTTTCATGTTCAAGATTGTCGCTTGCCACTCAAGGAATTCCCACATCTAATGCGACGTTTCCACGGGAAAGCCGAGTACTTATATTCTTGTCATTTTTAGGGAAGGCTTTTTTTGCATCATTTCACTGCTTTTCTCATCTAGGAATTAGGGCTCCTCAAAAGGTACTTACGTTGCAGCTTACATCACCAAGAATTTGTACTAACGTTCGTCGTTGGAGCCGCATTTACGTGCAGTGCCAACGCTCCAAGGTACAACGGCACACTGTCATTCCCGTCTAGCCCTGCCTCCCAGTTCTTTTAGTTCATCAATCTGGACACGTGGAGCCGTTTGACTAAAGTAAAGAGTACCGGTACTTCCTCATAATGATAGACCGCTTTTTCCACTGGGTCGAGACCAACCTAATAGCACCCATCGAACTGCACACCATCGCTCAAGCTTCTGGAAGGAACTTACTGAGTCACTTTACACAAAATCTCTCGACCATCTCGTGGTACCAAGTAGGGATCGGACTTTCCAAGGGGCCTGAGAGCCACAGGCCCGACTCCGTTCGTGAAAACATTTCTCATGATCATTCTAGGTATTATAAATGCCTGGAGGGAGGATCTCGAAGCACCCCCGGCAGAGCTCGTTTTGACATCACACCAAGCTACGCCTGACAAGTGACCTCAGTATGAGTGGCACTCATACAGTTTCTTTATCTTATCTGGTAACCGACATCCTGTACACCATTGGGCAACTCCGGCCGACACCAATCTCGCACAAAGGGGAGAAGTCAACCTACGTTCCCAGGGACATGCACATAGCAGCCCCTACAGTTTTTGTCCGCTTCGAAGACGTTAAAACGCCACTACAGTATGCCTACCCTTTCAATGTCATCATACACGCACATAATATTTTGTACTGTTACGGAATGGAAATGAGGACAGTCGCAGTTGACTGTCTAACGCCAGCGCACGTCTAACTGTCGGTTAGCAGGTGTAGAGAACCTCATATCAGCAGAGCAAGTAGGATATGTCTGCAAATTTCCTTTCTCACGTAAACTTCCTTTCTTTCTTTTCTCTCCTCCGGAACCATCAGTGCTGAAAGGTGAGGGAGGGGGGAGGTCATTTTTCGAGTTGACCATGAGAATTTCTTTGGCTGAGAAGGAACCCTCTAATGAGGAAATCGGACTCTCTGAGCAAAATGATTAATCGGACAGGCGTCGTTTCGCTTTGCTCTAAAACGAATCAAGTCAGTCCTTAGGGATGCATGGCCCCGTAAGGGGCGCGGCGATTTGCCTTCCTGGCTGCCGTGCTGACGGGACTCAGCGCCCAGTCCAGCCCCAGCTTAGCCTCTTCTCCTTCTTTAAGACACCCTGTCTTCTTACCCTGCTTCCTCACTTTCCATACAACCTCTCCCACAACTTTCTCTGGTCAGTCTCTAAATTCACAGGGTAGATACCGTCCAGCTTCCTCTCACCCAACCATCCCGGATCGAGGGTGTGGGTGGGATGGGGGAACAACGCCGCCCTTACCCTTAAACTCCGGTTTGGGGTAGTGGGTTTATACAACCTGTTTCAATCCCACCCTCACCTTCCTCCTTTCATGTCCCTCGATTTTACCCCCAGCCCGAGATGGAGCCCCCATGCCGAAGGGCTGCCTGGCCACTGAGCTGGGGGCATGGTCTTGAAAGGCAGGAGCTAGGTTTTCCGGTTCCGTGTTCACCCCTCGCTTGCAGAGCGGGCTACTACGAGGGGTGATTAGTGTATGCATCCCGTGTTACAAATGGGGTCACCATGCCCGACGATGAAAAAAACAAACAAACACTCTCCCCTTCCCCTTTGACTCCGTCGGAGCCGCCTTCGGGTAGCTCCATACTAGAAAAGGAGCCCTTACCCCTGTGCATTCTCAGGGGACCCTCCAAACCTGTTTGACCGGAGAGAAGACTTACTCCTCTCCTAAGCCTACGGGTGCCGGGGACTCTGCCTCACCTTGTTCTTATTTTCCCAGGGGACTGCCAAGAAAGCAGGCAGGTGGCCCATAATTGACCGATAGGGCAAGCCCCCTTAGGAAAACAATGGATGGCAGGGCCCGTCGGCCCTTGCCCCCTAATGTCTTACGTCCATGACTAGTTTGCAGGGGGTCAGCGTGCCTGCCCCCCCTCTCCCCTCGGGTGCCGGTTCGCCGGCCCAAGACGAGATAACTAGAAGTACCTCGAATGCTATCTGTGATGTCTTAGGGGGGGGGGGGGGGACCATATTGAGGCCGCCCAGAAATGTACACGGTCCCTGAGGTGACCCAGCCCCAGACGATAAAATCTTCCATGAGTTCGAACCCGGGCTCGGTGCCAAGTACAACCCGAGTCAGCCTCTCTGCAAACTTCTCCTTAGACGCCTCGGGGGCCCCTGATTATCCACAAAGAGAGGAGGAACCTACTCAGCCGCCTGGTGCCTCTTTGGCAGCATAGACCTTCTACATTTCGATTAAGGATCTTGCTGAGGCCACTCCATCGCCCCACGGGATCCTTCCGGCGGAGGAACGAAGCGGGTTTATTCCCTACCCTCCTCTCCTAAAAAGAAAAAAAACGCAAGACAAAAAAGACTAAGGGTTCCTCTCTCTGCGGGAGCCAGGGTGACGGACGTGTCCACTGACGTTTCAGCAAGTCCGGCGCCGGTGCTCCCCCGGGCGGGAAGTTTTGGACTAAGACCAAAAATGCAAGTGCACAGAGCGTAACCCGATTACGTCGGGGCCCCTCATTCAGAGGTTACCTGGTGTTTTTGAGCCAACTGGCTTCAAACGCTTTTTTGTTATTCGCTCCACTCATGGCAGTATGTTGGCCAAGGGCAACATGTTCCATCAGAGAAGAGCACTAACTAGCCTGATTGGTAGAGAAACGAAGGTGACCCGTTTCTCGGAACGGTGCCTTCTGGCGAATGCGTCGGATCCGCCAGAGGCAGCCAAGATTAGTGCTCTTCGGACACATAATGTCACGCCAGTGAGTGTGACGCCGCAATCTTCCCTGAACTTTCTGATAGGAGCAGTTTATGCGAAGAAACTCGTGGACCATATATATATATATATATATATATATATATATATATATATATATATATATATATATGACATCACATTAGAGCTGGCCGACCAAGGAGCGGCCAAGGGGCCCTGTGTTTTTATTACCATCGAAAATGTGACAGGCTTCCTGAGACGGTGCGTGCAGGTTGGTATCGCTACCGCGTGAAGGCATTCGTGCTACTGCTGCCACCGCTTCAGCCATATGAATCGCTCTTTTAGACGTGCAAAGTCAGTGTTACCCGAAATCTGTGTAAGTTGCTCTAATGCCGCACATGATAAGTCCAAATTGTGTGTGTCCAAGTTTTTCAATTGCGGAGAGCCGCAGACTTACGACGTAATTCCAAAAGGTTAATCAAACAGAGTAAAAATTCCTTGGAATCGCATGTGGAGAGTCAAAGTAAAACCAACCCAAAAGAGTTCTATAGTTACATAAGACAAAAGAGAGTAACAGCTTCATCTATTGGACCGCTAACTGAAGAGAACGGAGACTTTACCACCAATGAAGAGAGAATGAATTGTATCTTAAACACATTCTTAACGATATACCAACACTGGCAGCTGTCTAAATATGTAACAACGAGGCGTTAAGTAGTATCAGCGTTACAGAAAGACGTATTGAGCCCAACACGGCTTGCATAAAGAATCTATTAGACTTCTTAAATGAAATTTTTAATGAATGCCACGAGAGTAAAGCAGTTGACAATAGTTTACCTCAACTTTCCAAAGTTCTTCGATAAAGATACCCACAAACGTTTACTAACTAAGTTAAAAGCGCACGGAGTTAAAGGCGCCATAGCGAGGTGGATAGAAGATTGTCTGACTAATCGTAGGCACTAATCATCTACCCGGACAGACGTCACTAGCGGGGTACCTCAGGGCTCTGTTCTGGTACCAGTTCTATTTCTAGTATACATTAATGACTTAGACGAAGACCTTTCTAGCATAATATCGAAGTTTGCTGACGACACCAAAATTGCAAATTCAGTACTCACTAACGCACAGATTAATGAAATGCAAAACAATCTCGACAAATTGTCGAACTGGGCGCAAACGTGGCAAATGCCTTTTAACGCGGATAAATGTAAAGTGCTCCATATCGGATACCGTAACGGCAAAGCAAGTTTCTCACTAAATGGTACTCAACTCTTAAACGTAGACAGAGAGATGGACCTAGGAGTAGCAATCTCGAGCGACTTAAAACACAGTCCGCTATGTTCAGAAGTCCTTAAGAAAGCAAATAAAATATTTGGATTCATTGGTATAGCGTTCGAGTATAAGTCCAAAAACACAATCCTTCCTCTCTATAGTTCTTTGGTCCGTCTAATTTTGAAATACTACATTCAAGCCTGGTGACCGTACTACCAGAAAGATATAGCGAAATTATAACGAGTCCAACGAAGGCTTACTAAAATGATACCAAGTTTAAGGAACAAAACATACCAAGAGCGACTTAGACAACTAAATCTATTTCTGTTAACTCAGAGTAGATTAAGAGGGAACCTAATTCAGGTCTTTAAAATTATCAAAAGCATACACAATATGGATTGCAACAAATATTTTACTATCGACAAGTCAAATGACACGAGAGGAAACGGTTGCAAAATTATAGGTGAACATTTTAATTTGCACGAATCTAAGAATTTCGTTTATGACCGAATCATCAAATTATGGAACGGGCTTCCTCGTAAATTAATAGACTGCAACACTGTAGATACGAGGGGCGGTCAATAAGTTTTGAAATTCGGATATCAGGAAACGAGATATGAGGAAAAGTGTTTTATTATTTTTCAATATAACTACCCTCGACTTCAATGCACTTGCGCCACTTGTCCCTGAGGCTTCGAATTCCCGACCACCAGAAATCTCCCGACTGCTGTTCAATCCACTCCTGGACGGCGAGCTGGACATCTTCATCGACCTAAACCGGCGGCGTCCACACAGTGCAGCCTTGAGCTGACGAAATAAAAAGTAGTCGCTAGGGGCCAGATCTGGACTGTAGGGTGGATGGTTGAGCTCATCGAATCCGCACTCGCGCAGGGCAGCTTGTGCAACTCTGGCATTATGGATTTTGACGACGTTAAAGTCGATCATGGGGCGTGAGGTTTCGTGAGGTTTCTAGGGACCCAACAGGCAGAGGCCAAATTGTCGTGGATGATGTTGATAATACTTTCATGTGATATTCCAAGTTCTTGCTCGATTTCTTCGACCTTCACCCGTCGATTTTCGAGGATCATCCTCTCCACACCTGCCACATTGTCCTCGTTTGTCACGTCTAACGGGCGTCCTGGACGGGGGTCATCTTCAAGGGACTCACGACCATGGCGGAACTCTCTACTCCAGCGAGCAATGGCTGCATAGGAAGGGGCGGTGTCGGTGTACACTGCAACCATGCGTTCATGGATCTCCTTTGCATTCTTGCCTTCTAGGGTCAAGAATTTGATCACTGCGCGGTGCTCAACCTTCTCCATTGTTGAAAAATTTGTGAGTGACGATCTGCGATTAGCTACTGCTTCTTAAATAGACGAGGCAGGAGCGTGCGGCTGCAGGTCCTGACTTGTCATAATTTGTCCTAACACCCCCACAAACAGCCATCCCCGTTCCTCTGTTTTGCCCCACCGATTCGCAAAACTTGTTGACCGCCCCTCGTCGTATAGATCAATACCTTGAATATAATCCTCGACTAACATCGTTTTCTAGCGAATAATTAACTCACTAGCCTTCAGGTGGCTGGTTAACCGATTTTCCAAGGTGTACTCTCTATCTTCCCTATAATCTTTATCTCAGGTCACCTAGTATGGACCACAAGGTCAGTTGTGACCTGTTTATCTATGTAACTCTATGTAACTCATTTCATGAGGTTAAGGTACGTCGGGTACGTTTTATGCCTCAATGTTAAGAAAGACGCCCTCTACTCCTGGCCCCTCCAGGCCTACGAGCACAGTCGTTTCCGCGCCCATTCGGAACCCTTCTGTGGGTTATACTCACCCTGGTGCGACACAAAAGGTCCGCACCTAGTCACGGCTAAAACCAGGGCTCCCCTGCCTTTCCCTGCGGCGTGGCCGTTTCCAGTAAGGCCAAACGGCAGCGCTCTTCCACCAAGTCGCTAGACCCACAAGAAGGAACACCCCTGAAGCTGGTCGTGAGGCCATCTTCCGGGGTTCCTAAAGCTGCTTCCCTTAAAGCGGTAGTGAATACGGCGACTTATGCCCAAGTAGGCAGTTGCCAGATGGGCTCCTAAAAAAAAGAAAAGACTTCGATGCGTGGTAGCACGGTTGCCAAAGCCAATTCTATTGCTCGGGGATTTCAACGGTAGATATCCCCTCTGGAGAGACTACTCAATCAATCCAAGGGGTCAGTTCCTTGCCCACATGATCGACGAGCTTGAGATATGTGTCTTAAATGTGAGTTAACATATCACTGCCCGAGAACCGCTTCATTTTCCTGTATCTGTATATCTTTGTACTCTCCAGATGCACAGCCGTATTTGGGGTGAGGGGTAGTCGATGACCTCCATGGTAGTGAAGGAGTTTCCTAGCCTTAAACTCAAAGGTCTTAGGCTATGACTGGCGTCACTCGACGGCATAGGTACCGTCGAGATCTGCTGCGGATGCAGGGAGATCTTTTGATGACTGAGGTAGGTGCCAGGTTCACGCGTACAGGCGAGAGCCCGGCTCTCAAGTCTCAAAGCCGGTATGGTTGATCGAGTCCACCTTCCGCAATGCACGCTTGGTTGTGCATGTAAAGACACGCATCCGTATTTGAGCTTCGAACGAACCCATGATCGATAAAAAAATAACTAGTAGCCCTATCAGCGCCTCAGGCGCTGAACGCCACGGAACGAAGAATATCCATGGTGTGGCTACAAGAGACCCTAAGGCTGTGAATATAAGCCTCCCAGGTGAGGTGTCAGTCAAATACAAGACTAAGGACACGATGTGAGTCCACCACTTCCAGGCGAACTCCATTTATAATAAAGTCTCGCTCCGGGTGGAGCCATGGATGGTGTTAGAAGTGCCTCACCTTAGTCTTGGCCAAGTAAAATCGAAGCCTGTGCGCTTTGGCATAGTGAGAGACGCGGTTCAATGCCCGTTAGAGTCGACGCTCCAGAGTTGTCATGTGGGCCGCACCAAGAGAGATCGAAAGTTCGTCCACGTAGTGCGTAGCGAGAACATCTTCCAGCAGCACCGAGGTGATGCCGTTGATGCTCATACCACCAAAGAGTGGGACACTGAGGACACTTCACTGCGGGACTCCTTCCTGGTCCATTGGGCCGGAGAGGGCTCACCTTTCCTTTACGTGTAATCGACGATCTCGCAAAAATTTAGATATAAAGATTGCGAGGCGTCTTCTCGCTTGCATCGTGTGGAGTCTCCATGATACCGTATCGCTATGCGGTATCATATCCCTTCTCCAGATCGAAAAACACCGTGCTATCTACGAAGGAAGGCCTCGCACACGGCATATTTCAGTCGGAATAGAGCATTCAAGGTAGAGTGGAACTTGTGGAAGCCACACTATGCAGAAGACAGGTGGCCTCCGCTGTCCAGAAAGAAGGCTAATCTAACATTTACGAATTTCTCCATAAACTTGCACACGCAGCAAGTTAGAGATTGGGCGGAAACCGGCCGGGGTAGAGTGATCTATCTCCGGTTTGCGAAAAGATAACACAGTACCGATTCGCCAAGAGTCTGGCAGGATACCCTCTGTAGATATCCTGTTGAATAAAGCTAACAAACAGGTCATTGCCCGCTCACCTATGTGTCGAAGCGTGACATACGGTACATCGTCCGGATCAGGGCCGGTTCCGCGCTCGAAACGAGAGCGGAACGCCCCTCAATCACAGTAAACCTGTCGTTGAAGGGTTCTTTGCTTCTAGATATAATTTCCAGTCAGCAGGCTTCAGCGACTTCACGATATGCATTGAATGCTGACGTAATATCATCCCGGTTATAGAAGGCGGAGTAAGCGATCGCGAAGGTCTCTGCCACGTACACAGGGTCCAAGATTGCGGTTCCATTTCCTGGAGAAAGGGACTGGAGTGATAACTTTCCCTGAACTCTTTTGACCTGCTTTCACACCTCTGCTAGGAGGGTCTTCTTCCATTTCACTGAAGACACGTATGCCTGCATGAAAAAGTGGCATGTGCCTGATCCTAGCAGGTAATTTCGAAATCCTATCCCCCCGGTGAGGGACATCCGTTACGTTGTGCTGGCCAATTGCAAGGTGGAGTAGAGCCAACAAGCAGCTTCACAAATGAGCACCCCGTTGTCCTTATGAACTCTTGAAATTGGGCACACAAATCGAACATTGAATTAATATGCCATCTTGCAGCAATTAATGAATGAAAATAAAGCAAATACTTGTAAAAGCAGAATATTTTGTAATGATGCCAATGAAATCGTTTAGTTCCCATGCGAATATACAAAAATACACACATTAGAAAACAGTTGCGAGTCGACGATCTGGCTACAGAGATAACGAAGACAGTGGAAAACAGCTGTGTACACATAGAAGGGTATCTGATCTGACCCGTCAGAGTTTACATGAACTCGGGAAAGACGAAATCAATCTTGCTACGGATGTCGGTTTGATAAAGCCCGGTCAGGTTTCCAAATTCAAATACTCTCTTGGTGCACATGTACCTACACTGAACATGCACACACCCTTTAACCATATAAATTCCGCCCTACAGTCTTAGTAGAGAACACACGCACATACCTTTGATTCGATAAGCTCCGCCACGTTGTCAGATTATTAGAAAAGAAGTCACGCTCCCTTAATTGGCGTTAGTATAAATAGACGGACAGAATCATTCTTATTATTATTCTCATTCTGATCAGTATATTATTAGCATTATTATTAGTAGTATCACCAGTCTGTACCTCGTCGTCAAATCCGTCCGTCCATAGTCCCGACAATCTGACGCAGAAGGAGACTTACAGGAAACAATCAAGATTAACACTTATAATCCGCCAAAGACGTGAGCGCACAAACGAACCACGAAAAACTCAACTATCTCACTTGCCCGAACTGAGGTAGCCCTAAACAAAGATTAAATTAAAGCCTACAAAGCCGCCATTTTTCCGAGTCCTTCCTCCTGCCAAGCAAGAACCAGGTTACCATTCGAACCAAGCCTACAAGTGAATTATCCAAAAGATCCCTTTGAAGTCGGACCAAACTCGACTGTAAGGCCGCCTTAGCCCATCACTCATAAACTGGTAACCCATCATCGTCACCCCATAACTGGTGATCTCCATAACGCAACGGATACTGCATTAATGAATATGGAGATACTAAATCCTCGAGGCGACTTATTACGCTCTATAAGTAACTATATAACAAACAAAGGGAAAACGAAGTGAAAGTCAACCCCTCTTTGAATTTGGAACCTCCATTGTATAATGGTATGGCATCAGCAATTGCTTCAATAAGTTTTAACGCAATACTTCAGATGTTTTAAAAGCTTTGCGACTAGAGGCGTGGCGACAAATGTTCAGACGGGGTACGTTCGAGGTTTGAGTTCTGGGCAGGCAAAACCAGAAATGCCACTGGCCACAGAGACCTACACCAAGCCCTCGAAGGATTTGCCTTGCCATAAATTCAAAAGACTTAGGGTATGTTTTGCGTCTCACGGTGGCATAGACACCGGCGAGGGGACGAACGAGGATGGGATGGCATCATGGATGGCAGTTTCCTTGTAATTTAATTAAGCAGTTTCTGAATCGATCACGAGGAATGAACTGAGCGAAGTTGAGTGATGGCTTGGATGCAAGTGCGACTGTGGTGAATGTAACCTCAAATGAGTGATTTTAAACGGGTTTTTTCGTTAACGTAGTGGGATGTCTTCTTAAAAAAATTTTCATCTCAACTGACTGGACAGGGAAGGGCATTTTGCAAGCGGAGCTTTCACCTTTCCTTGTAAACGTGTTGGATGAAAAAGAAAAGTAGTTGAAGATGTTTTTCTTTTATAAGCAAAACCTATACCTTTTTCTCTTTGTCCCAAGAACGGGACGAGCGGGGTCACTACCGCTTGTCCCTTACACTCGTGACGGACTAGTGCACACAGACTTCGGGGAACTATTTGACTTTTTGGAGGAGGCTGGCCTGCCCCATTGACTCTCTTTGGTGTTGGTCACATTCTCATGCGTCGAGGAGGAAGGGGCGAAGTAGGAGGAGGAGCGTGCTTCCTTCTTCTTTTTCTTGTCTTTGTTATTTCTATTTTTGGGGCGTTTTTTGTTTTTTTCTTTATTTGGTTTGGTTTTCGTGAATTTTAAAGAGGCCGAGTATCAGGCTGAAATTTTAATTGCGGCGACTTAGGTCCTTGGTGACAATCGCCAGACGGGCGCTGGTAAAAAAAAAAGAATCCTTTTACTCTATGTCCTTTTGAGGGTTTTTTTTTCAGTTCCATCTAAGCGATACAATGTATATTAATCTCCCTAGCCATCCCTATCCTGTTTACTACTTCTCCTTTTGCCTTAACTTGAGCAATTTTCCTTCTCACATAGACACATCCAGAGTGCAGTCAGGCACTCTATTTCTCATCGTCGAATTTTCCTCTCGTGACTTGTGTATTATCTTGTACAAAGGCAGTTGCTCCTTTGCCATTTTTTAGACGAAATTAAACAAGGTCTGCTCACCAAAAGTCACGTGCTCTCACTTATTTTGATTTATGACCTTACGACCTTCAAAACTCTCAATAATTGCCGGACTAACCTTGAGAGGACCTTGGCAATTTTATCATCGGAAAAAGAATGTAAAACAACATAAGGGTTTAAATTTTGTTAGAATTGACCGAATAATTCCCAGGCTAACCTTGGGAGGACTTTGAAAATTGTACCATTCGAAAGAAAATGTAAAAACAACATAAGGTTTTCAAATTTCGTTAGAATCAGCCTAATAGTAATGATGTTATTGCCAAAACAAAATAATTCATGTTTTAAACTTGGGAGGACCTTGGTAAGTGGATGATTCAAAAGTGAATGTAAAACAACATGAGGGTTTCAAATTTCGTTATAATCGGCCGAATAGTTATAATGTTATTACCAAAATAAACAAAAAAGAAGCAAAACGGGGACCAACCGATCGACGACATAGTGAGATGTAGATTCGCCCGCGACTTAAAACAAATTAAATTTATCAGCATTTTGAATATATGTTAAAATTCGAATGGATATATTTATAGACTCGTTCGCAGAATCCCAAGACAAAATTCATGGGTGAATTTATGAAATCGCGGTTGTTTGTCGGAAGATAGTTGTTATTTTGAATTCCGTTCGAAGAAATGAACCCTGCGGTAGTTGTCCTTCCCTTGGAAAAGCGCGCGACTTATCCTGATGTATTTTTGGCAAGGTTTTGCATTCTTGGCTGTTCGGTGGGCGCTTGCGTTTAAATATATACCACTGGCTAGCTATAGATCAATAAGGCCGCTACACTTCAATACATTTGCTCAACGATGAGTGCGACCCAGAAAGTTCCGTTCATTTCGAAACGGTTAAGGGTATGTTATTCATTCATGTGTTCGTATTCAAACGTTTTCGTTTCGTTTGACAACCTCATGACAATGTCACTTTTTGAGGGGTTGCAACAAAGGATTGGCTACTAATTTGAAGGTTCTTATAATTAACGTTAATATTTTTAAATCAATTACGACACCTATTTCAAATAAAATGCTAATATATGTGAGGCAGACGTACGTGGCCTTTTTGTTGCCTTGGACACTAGTCCGCTAGCGGCTGCTTCGTGCAGTGGGTTACACCTGGAAGAGCAGCACGGTCTCCAGGCCCAATGCCCGCCCCCCCGCCCCCCGACTCTGGTAGTCTCAAACTAGATGGGTACTACCTAAGCCTTTTCCTTCCATACCATTTTACGTCAATTTCCCTTACAAGCCCCTTTTCACTTATTTTTGCTGGTGCGGCTAATTTTGCAGGCTAGTCGCCCATAAGCTTTCGTCCGTCCATCCCACCCAGCAAGGGGATGCCCTGTGTAGACTTACACCTCGGTAGTTTGTCTGGACCTAAGAGCCCCCCTTCCCCGTTATCCCTCTTGGCTCTGGTTAGTGTGGTGGATTTTAACATGACTACATTCTTCTCCCCCTCTCCTTCTACTTTTCCCCATGTCAGGTCACATATGTACGCTTATGTGCCCTTCAAGCCCCAATACCTGCATTTTGCCCTTCCGATTCCAATGACCTGTAGGATTTGTGGCTATATATTTTCTACACCCTTTCCTTTTCTCTTCCTTCACTCCTTTCTTTGCAAACTTTTAGTGGGAGAAGCCCTCGTTGGTTTTCATTTTAAATTAAAAAAGAACCCCCGCAGGTAATTGAGTTTCTGCTGAAATAAGCTCTTCTACTCTAAGCTTGAAGGTATGAGGGAGTGAAGAGGGTGGAGGGGGGTGGCCTTATCAAATATCGTCTAAAGGTGTAGCAATTCTTCAAAGAACTGTCGATCTTCTAGTGCAGGCTAGACTTCGTTGCGTCATTAGAGGTTCTTCGGGAGAGATGTTGACTGCACATGTGTTAGTGCGGAGCTGATTAGGCAGGAAGAGGAGGAGCTCGAGGGGGACGTCCCGCCCGAGGTCTTTGCCCGCGACAAAAGTTGAGAAAAATGGAGCGAACTTTTTTGTTCAGATTAACTTAGCAGTACAAGAGTTAGACAAGTAGAGGGGTGCTGAAGAGGATGAAGAGGGGGTGCTGAAGAGGATGAAGAGGGGGTGCTGAAGAGGATGAAGAGGGGGTGCTGAAGAGGATGAAGAGGGTACTGAAGAGGTACAGAGAGGATGAAGAGGGATGCTAAAGAGATACAGAGAGGATGAAGAGGTAAAGTGGGGGAAAGCGCTTATCGCGCTTCCTTTGGCGCTTTGCCTCATAAGATTGCGAGACTGATATAGTAACTTTTCGTTGTTCATTAGTTAAACAGCGCTTCCGATTACAGTGAAGTTAAGATACATCTGGTATGGCAAGTTACTGGATGATGTCGCTTTTTGCGTCGCCTTCCCTGTGGTTGTTACACGCTGTAGATACCCTTGTTTCGGATCCCACGTTTTGTTTGCGCTGTTTATTTCGAAGGAACGCTGTTGACCTCTTCTAGAATGGACAAATCAAACATTTCATTCTTCCTTCTTTCTTCTCCTACACTCACAAATCCTTCAACAAAAAAACATGACAGAATAGACAAGAACGAATTTGTATTTTAGTTAATACAAAACAACAACATTTTTACTAGCTTTCGAAGTAGTTCAAAATAGTTTCAAATTATTGATTACAATACATATATTAAATCTCGATAATTTTGATTGTAGAGAAATAGATATATTTTGAAACTAGTTTTCTTATGGCGCCTAAAATTATACAACGAAATCGTTCGTCTTTAGGCTTTGAGTCCCGTTTCGGTGCGTTTGAAATTTGGCCGAGCGTCGCTTGGAGTTTTTGCTTTTCATAAAGGTTGTTTTACTACTAGTATTAATAATACGACTGCTGCTACTATTATTATTAATACTATAACTAATATTGCTTAAAATAATACTGATAGATAATAATACTAGTATAACATATGGGTTTAGTTCCTTCTCTGGTTCGGAATATATTTCCCTTCCGTCCCTTTTTTTTTGCCATTATTTATTTCGTTCTTTTAAGTCCGTGTGTCCATTATACGAACATATCGAGATGGATGTATAAATCGGTCTCAAAATCTCAACCTAAATTACTCCAAATGGCCCACATTTTCTATCCCACTCCCATTGTTAACTTTTATCACTGTTCAATTTATATTTGATCACTTGTCTGTCCTTTCCATCGAGCTTTTTTACCCAAGTGATCATACTCGTCACTCATTCGTTAGATCACTTTTCGCTCAAAAAAATCTTGTTTCATTAATTCTGCCTTTTTGCAATTCAAGGCTGTTTATTTCATTAGTGTTGCAGTTTTATTTATTATTATTATTATTATTAGTAGTAGTATTTATGGGCAAGTTCCATCTGTCTAAGTGAACTATTATCGGGAGTGGTAGATCAAGGCCGGCGGAGGGGGCTTTTTGGTGTTCCGCACGGCTCACTTCTTGGGCCACTTCCTCTTCGTTTAAACATAACCACATAATTGAACGGATGACAAAAAGCCACAAGGGCCTATCAGAGATCATCCGAGTCAACCAACACCCGTCCCACAAACTGCATCCACAAGGTTGCGTCTCCTTTCTTACTCTTTTGGTTTCTCCTACCATTACCAAGGCAATAGCCCCGAACCCCCCCCCCCCGCGCCTCGTTTGCTAATAACTCTTATTCGCTGTCGAAGTGGCTACTAAATGACTAGGGAAGAACTTGCGAGACAAGAATGACAAAACAGATGCTTGTCCGGACGCATTTAGATGTCGCTTTCTGCAAAAATGATTTTTCCTTTCTTAACCTCGGGGTGTCTCCCAGGTTCTTTCCCCTTTCGGACCCTCTTAAGAATCTGGGCGTCCTCTGGTATGCTCATCTTCAAGCTCATGACGCTGATGTCCAAGTCTAGTCTCTTCTTTCGCCGTCATCTTAGCCGTATCCGCTCTAACTTTGACTATACTAGTTTAGAGATTCGCAGCCACGCTTTCGTTCTCTCCCGTCTTCACTACGGACACTTCCCTCTACGTAGATCCCACCCATGATTCCACACTTCCACCCCTTCACCTGGTTCAAAATTTTGCAGCCATGTTCTTCTCCACCAGGGACGCTTCTCTAGTGGAACCGCCTGGTCTTGACAATACTCCAGCTGGATCCTAATCAACAGGTGTTGCTGCCTTCCTTGCATAACGATCCCCATAATTGTCCCTGTGTCCGTACTAGAACAAGCGGGGGCAGGGGGGGGTGAGTTCACGGTCCTTACCTACCAAGTATTCTTATCTTTTAGAGACTCGAAATACATATAAATTTCCCGCTTTTTTGCTTACACAAACTTCACTAATTTACGAGCATCTTTTTCAAATTTTGTAGTTGCGTGCCCTCCAAGCCCCAAATACCCCCAGTTAATTTATTTAACGCTTTCGTCCCTTGAAGATGGATTATGTTTCGTTTGATTTAAGATTCTTTTATTTTTCATTGGAGAAATATTGATGCCGGGGGGGGGGGGGGGGATCTGAACCACTAGTATCTACCCCGTATGGTAGCTACAGTGAAAGCGACCCCAATCAAATTCCATCCGACGACTAACCATACCCGATGTGCCTTAACTTCGCTCTAATCGCAAGGGGGTTTTTTCCACCCGGTGTGGGAGAGGCAGGAAATCCTCCCAATTTATTCTTACTTCCATCTTTGCCATATAATTTAATGTTTAAGTAAATATTTGAGCCAAAGACCGCCACATCTTGGTTTATAATGTATGCCTCTATATTGGCTCTCTTCACGTATCTCTTCGCCTAAAACCTTTGTTCGGTCACCTGAAGAATCTGACCACCCAAAAATGTTTACTAAAGAATCTGACCCTCAGATTGCCTCTCCTGAATACTCTCTCCCCCAAATAGTTTCTACTGAAGAATCTGAACCCCAGATTGCCTCTCCTGAAGAGTCTCTCCCCCAAATAGTTTCTACTGAAGAATCTGAACCCAAGATTGCCTCTCCTGAAGAGTCTCTCCCCCAAATAGTTTCTACTGAAGAATCTGAACCCCAGATTGCCTCTCCTGAAGAGTCTCTCCCCCAAATAGTTTCTACTGAAGAATCTGAACCCCAGATTGCCTCTCCTGAAGAGTCTCTCCCCCAAATAGTTTCTACTGAAGAATCTGAACCCCAGATTGCCTCTCCTGAAGAGTCTCCCCCCCAAATAGTTTCTACTCAAGAATCTGAACCCCAGATTGCCTCTCCTGTAGAGTCCCCCCCCCCAAAGTTTCTACTGAAGAATCTGACCCCCCAGATTGGCTCTCCTGAAGAATATTCCCTCCACCCTTTCCAAAGTAAAGTTTAAGGATTTATTTATAAAGTGGATTAAAATGCAATTGATATAAAAAGGTTAAAAGATAAAGCTAAAAATCAGTTAATTTAAATTGCATTGGGTACTAATATGCGCACACAAGGTTTCAAAATGATCGGCAATGGAGATTGTCTATTTAAACCCCCCTACACTCGTTTTCTTGACATTTCCAAGCGAATCCATCTCTGTTTTTTTAATGTTTTGTCCAGTTCAAAGGCACATTGCAGGCTTCACAATTCATTATTTGCTTTAAAAGTTTTTTTCGCTGTAAATAGCGTATTGCTTGTAGATTATTATCATCTTGAAGTAAATGGATGATAGTTGTTTTTAAAAAAATAGAAGCCATAAGGGTTAATATTACAAACTTAAAATATTACTAGAGTCACAAAGTTGAAAACTAAAAATACAAAATTTTGTTCAATACTGAAAAGTGATGATGATCAAATGATGTATTCGTTAAAATTTAACTGCATTAGAATATTATTTTTGCCTTTAAGAGTAGAAATATCATCTTCTTCCCAAAATGCCTCTCTAATAAATTTATTTAAATTATTGAGTAAAATTAAACAGATCACCCGTAAGCTTTACAGATTAAATTTAGTTATTCTCGCAACTTTTGGAGATAAAAAATAAGAATCTTCTCCCCAGAATATCTCTTCTGAAGAATCTGATCCCAAGAATACCTCTTCTGAAGAATCTGCCCCCCAGAATATCTCTTCTAAAGAATCTGACCCCCAGATTACCTCTCCTAAAGAATGTGACCCCCCCCCCCCCAGTTGCTTTAGGGGTTAGATTCTTCAGGTGATCCCCTTTGTTTTTCAATCGAGGCGCCCATTTGACCTTTCCACCTTCTTAGGCGAAATTAAGAAATACCATCTGAATTCGAACTAAAACTCTGCGACTACATTTTGAAGTAATAACATTAATTTTGTCCCGTCTCAAGGGTTATCTCGTGTGCCTGTCTAAGGTTCAGAGGTGACTGTAACTCGAGATTTCAGTGTCTGATGCCTGTAATGTAAGGGATACTTTCTTCCTTTCTCTAGGGACTTTGTGAGACTGGCAGGGCTTCTTTCTTCCCTGTTTTTTTATGCGCCCATCTGGCGACTTCTAACAAGGGCACAAGTCGCCGCAATCAATAAAAACACTAGACAAAACAAAAGTAAGAAAAGGACAAAAACAAGAAGGTAGCACACTCCGGCGACGGGGAGAGGCCTGCCTCCCACGTCACCAGAGTATGCGCCCAACTCCAAAAAGGGCATGACACTCAACTTTAGGTTCCCGTCTGCCGCTTTCCCCATCTTATTTGCCAGGCAGCCCTGATTCCTACCATATAGTCAGTGCGAAGAAGAGCGAAATGCTAGTGTGGGCGCCCAATCTTCGCAATCTCTCTGGCACCCTCGTCGGCGCGCTCATTCTCCGCAATTCCCACATGTGAATCGCTAAAGATCACAGTCCGGTCTCCGAACCGGGCACGACAGGTTATCTCCCGTACCGAGTGGTGTATTGCAACCAGCTCGGCCGTGAAGACAGACGCAGCGCCTGGCAGAGCCTTGCGTGGAAACCGACCCCCCTCTTGGGACTTGGAGCCATCCGTATACACTGGCACGGTTCTCAGCGTGACACGAAGTGTGCTCCAAAAAGGCCGAACGCAAAACTCTCGGTGCTGAAGAGGTTTTGGGAGCAGAGGCGTGGCGAAAAATAGTCAAAGGTGATACCCACCAAGGTGGCGTCCCGGGCAGAACCAGATGCGCCCTCGGTCCGAGAGCTACACCGAGCTCTCGAAGGAGTTTCCTAGCCCTAAACCCAAAGGGCTTATGGAATGTCTGACTGGCCTTTCTCGGCGGCATAGGCACCGTCGAAATCAGCTGCGAATGCAGTGAGAGCCGTTGGGGCACTGGGTGGAGAGTGTGTGCCACTCGTCCAAGTACCAGGTGTAACATTCTACACAAGGCACCACCTTCTTAGTTTGGGGCGGGTAAATTGGAACTAAATTTGGCAGACTAGATGGTAGCCGACATAACGTACAATCGTAAAAACGAGCTTTTTTTACAGAACAGGCTACTAAGACTTATGACGAGAATGAATCGTGGATTTGATAGTCGAGCAGCCATCCTCGTGGCCTCACAAGCCCCATGGAGATCTTCGAGTTTCTTAAGCTATCAAGACCCACTGTTTATTGTCTAGAAGCAATTCGATGAGATGGTTGCGAGGAAAACCCATTCTAGTAGGTCGGGCACGGTTAAAAACTAAGAATTTGGCAATGAGGTGAGGGAGAAGATCGAGGAGGACCCGGCAAAGAGCATGATAGCCATTGACAAGGAGATGAGCGTCGACCACACACAGATAGAGGAACTTGGCCTGAAGTTTTATGCCCTTAGAAAGGCCTAGCTGCTGCCTTGAGAAGGTAAAGGACAACAGAAAGGGAAAAGCTGCTGCCGTCCTCAAAAACCCGAAACATAAGACTCCTAAAACTTGTGGTTCTTCTCTGATGAAAAGAAATTCGACCAGAACCAAAAGGTGAATCTCAGAAATGATCCTTGGAACTGTAAAGACCCCTCTGTAGTAGAATAGGGTCAAGTTTCTGCGTTTCTCAGCTGAGGTAAAATGGCTATGCGCGTGGGAGGTTTATAATACCAGCAGAGTGCGAATCAACTAAATGGAGGTTGGCCAAACAGTCGATTATCTTGTAGATTCCGGGACAATAGAAAAACAGGTACAAAAATAACATTACTAATAGGTAGATTAATATAATTTTACATGGTTAAAAGGAGTTTTAAAAGAAGCTATATACACATTAGACGTACACGAGTCTCAAGAGACTTGGTGGGGACGGTCATCGTACAAACAAACTAACAATATTGACCGAGGTTCGCTCGAATGGGCTTGAGAGGCTTACACTGGGGTAGTAGTAGTAGTAGTAGAGAGAGCACTTGCACAGGAGAGTAAGGCGTTGCTGTTACCTCGAAGATTTGGTCCGAGGAAGTAATCCTTGCCTTAACGCCAAGTTCAAATAATAGTCTCTTGACAATGACTATTACGGGATGAACTTAGATCTTGCTTTCGAGTAAAACACGAATCGGGACTAGGCGCGTTGCGTTCGAGGAGCGTTTAATTTTTTTCTGGGTGGAAACGGGTACGAGGTAGACTCACGTGAATGAACAAGAATACCCGCAGCTTGAGGGGTTCTGCGAGAATTGTGCACAGTCCAACGGGACGCGAATAAGGGTTACCGACGGAGGGCGGGCAGAGGATACTGACGAGGCAGGGCAGGCGGCGGATACTGACTTCGAACTATGGTGCCGGAGGATTTAGAGTGGGGTCGAATAGGGGTTTCCTTAATCTGTCCGACGCATCTGCATTCGAGAGTTATCTCGCCCTTTTAACACGATTGCGGGAAGGTTCCTAAGCCGGCTTGGCGAAACTTTGTCTGACTCCAGATGGGGGACCTTTTGGGCTCTCAAACTTGTCGCGGCTTTTTGCGATGGCGGCCTTTCAGGTTTCTGTTGCCTCTCTCTCCATTGAAGGACGCGGCGGTGAGTATTTTTTTTTTCTCTCTCTCATCTCTGACACCCTCAAAGGCTCATGTAACGATGCACACAAAGTTTCCTGCTTCCTCGATAGTACTTGGCTCATCAGCAGTGAGAGGAAGTCATCACTCAACACTTTTTAAAGCAGGGCCTCAGGATGAACGGACACTCCATCATTAATGTCCTCGAGACCGCCGTGAATCCATGGATGGACACGCTGACTGCAGGCAGGGGGTACGTCTTCTAGCAGGATTCGGCTCCATCTCACAAAGTCAAGAAGAACTCAAGCAAGGCCCAAATCGCTGAAGTCATGGCCTGACGTTCCCCAGCTCCCACGACTGAAAGCATCTCGACTACTACTTGTGGGGTGTCGTCGAGAGTATGTCAATAAAGTCCCACGCAGCACAATTCACTCAGTCAAGGACGCGATTCACAAGGTGACAACCCACATGGACAAGGCTATCGTCTCCAAGGCCTGCGCTTCCTTCTGCACCCTCCTCGAATCGGTTGTGTCCAACAACGGAGACCACATTCAATAATTTGAAACTGTTTTTTTTTAACTGCCTCTGGGCCAATCTTCATTTTTTTTTCTTTGTAAAACATTTCTTTTAGTTTCCATTATAGTTTTTCCGTATCTACCTGTCAAAGTTAGTTCTAATTTATAGATTAGAGATACTTTGTGTGTGTGTGTGCGCGCGTGCTTTGACGGCTACCCGTGACAGAATAATGGTTACCCCATTACCATAGTTTTGTACATCTAGAGTTGCCGCTTCGTTATTTGGAATGGACTACAGTATTGCTAAATCGCAAGTAACACACTGCGTGGATCAATTATTTGAAACTATTGGTTTACTCTTTTTGATACTCATTTTGTAGTCACATTAAAGCCTAGGGGCAGTATACAGAGAATACGGCTCTTTGAAATTATTCTTGTTTAATAAGTGCTCTTTGTAAAAAAACAAAACAAATGAGTTCAAGGTTCTGCTCTTAAGCGTTTGTCTGTGGCAAGATTTCGCAATTCCTTCAGATTTGAAACCTGTCACGCCAACATCTTCCATCTTTTCCTTATAACTCTTTATTCTTCCCACTAAATTTTTCTTTTTTATTCCTCTTTCTTTTGCCTATTATCTCTCCGCTTCGTTGAGTGACCATATACTTCCCTCTTTAAAATATTCTTCCTGGCTATTCCTTTCCTCGCATTTTCCCTTTCCCTAACTTCCCACCTTACGAACAACTCATAAACTTACTAGTTGTTAGTTTCTAGTAAGTAAAAAAGATTTTATTATTATTTTAGTTTCTAACTTTCATTCTTCATGTTCTTTCCTTCTTCTTTCTGTCCTTCGCCTCACCACTGATGAAGATGCTCTTGTTAGTTACATTCCCACACCACCACCAGCAGCATATGTGGTAATTATCGTAGTCAACAAATGCCAGGTTTTACCTTCCGCCATTGACTTAAAGACCGACTGTGCTACTCGTATATCAGGTCTACAGGGGTTCACTGTACGTGCCCGGTCTCTGTTCCCCGATTGATGCTTGTTCGTCGGCCCAAGACGAGACGAAAGGTTCCTCGAATGGGATCCGTGATGTCTTTGGGGGTGGGGGAGGACATGGAGCCACCCATCCCCTAGTACCCGAGGTGACCCAAATACGGACGGCAAGATCTTCCATGGGGTCGAACAAGGGCTCGGTGCCAAGAACATAAACCAACTCCGCCCTTGTGCAAGCTTCTACTCAAACGGCTCAAGCTCTCGAGCCCTTAAAAGGGGATGAGGGGTCTCTTATCCCGGGTGGCGCCCCTGTGGCAGCCAAAACATCAATTTTAGAGGAGGATCTTGCTGAGGTCGGTCCATCTGGCCTAGGGGCTCCTACCGGCGGAGGAGAGAAACAGGTTCATTCCCCACCCTCCTCTCCTAAGAAGAAAAGGCACAGAAAAAAGACAAAAAAGACTCGGGGCTCCTCTCCACACGCAGGAACCACGGGGACGGACGAGTCCGCTGTATTTTTGGTAAGCGACCTAACCAAGATCTGCACGTCTTCCCCCGGTGCCCCCGTCACAGAGAGTCTCTAATTAAGACCAGAATTGCAGCTGCGCAGAGCGGAGCCACGATTTACTCAAAGTCTCTCATTCATGTGTTACCTGGCGTTTTCTAGCTCGCTGGTTTCAAATACTTCCTTGCAATTCGCTTCAATAATGACAGCATGTTGGCAAGGACAACAAGACAAATCAAAAGAGAGCTCTAACTAGCTTAATTAGTAGAGAAACGAAGCTGACCCGTTTATCGGACGGGAGACTTCTGGCGAATCCGTCAAATCCCTCCGAGGCAGCCATGATTAGTCTCCTCCGGACACTTGATAGCACGCCGGTGACTGTAACGACGCACTCTACCATATAGCTCGTGAAAGGAGTCGTTTATGCGAGGGAACTCGTGGACTAGTCCATAGATGGCAATACCTTAGAGCTGGCCGACCATAAAGAGGTCAAAGTCGAACGTGCGATGAGAAAACAAGGAGGGGCCTCGAGACCCACCCGTACACTCTTCGTCACGTTCGACTGTGACAAGCTCCCTGAGTCAGTGCGTCCGGTTGGTATCACTACTGCGTCAAACCAGTCGTGCCACTGCCGCGGAGGTGCGCTACTACTGTCACTGCTTCAGCCATACGAATCGCTCCTGTAGGCGTGCAAGGTCAGGATTACCCAAACTCTGTGTAACTTGCTCCAAGGCCGGATACGATAAGTCCACATCGTGTGTAGTTAAGTGTGTCAATTGCGGAGAGCCGTACCCCACTTCTTCGAAGCAATGTGGTGCGTATCTCCTTGAGAAGGAAATCCTGACCGTTCAAGACCCGGATCGTCTCTCATTTCGCGAAGCTCTGGACTTGGTCCTGGCACGTTCGGCGCTGCCTGGTTTATCTTATGCCTCAATGCCCTCTGCTCCTGGCCCATCCAGACCTACGAGGACGGTCGTTTCCACGTCAATTCGGAACCCTTCCGCGTGTTCCACCCACCCCGGTAGCTGCTCTGATAGAGCTGGCAGCATAAAGAGTTCACACCCAACCCAGGCTAAAACCCGGGACTCACTCCTTCCCTTAGCGTCACCGTTTCCCGTAAGGCGAAACGGCCGCGCGCCTCCACCAATTAGTTAGACTCACAGGAAGCAATACCCCTGAAGATAGTCGTGAGGCCAGTCCCGTGGTTCCTAAAGCTGCCCCCCGAAAGGAGGACAGCACTAAAGGAGCTTCGGCTCCTTCGCCCACAGCCAGTGGTAGACTGGGGGGCTCGGAGACGGTAGATCCTCCAGAAGAGGTACCCTGGCCTCCGAAGCCGCCCCGCTCACCTAAGGTTTCGAAGCAGAGGAAGGAAAAGACTCGCACTGCGAGCCCAACCTCCCCCGATAAGTCCTCGAAGGCGACAGCGCCTTCAGCGCATTGTCCGGCGAACACCGCCTGGAGTTCTGCCTCCGAGAAGCATACGGCCTTTCTCGTGAGGGTCTTTTCTTCGAAGAGTGTCCTCGCATCTCCTCCGAGCTAGGCCTGGAGAGCATATTCCTTCAATGGAATTGCCGTGTACTCAGGGTCAGCTGGGAGGAGCTGTGTGGGCTCGTCTCTTCCTGTTCCCCGTTAGCTATCCTTTTGCAGGAGACCATGCTGGGCGCGTGCCTCCTGCTCACCCTCACGTGGTATACGGGTTTTGCCAGCTCACCACCACGGGATGGGGGCTGGGTGAGAGTATGCGCGATTTACACCCGGCATGATGTCTCCCTTCTTCTCTTCGCCTTAGATACCTCCTTTCAGCTGCACCTGGATAGGAGGTATATTGTTATTTCCAAGGACATTCCACCGTCATCTGACTACGATGCGAAATCGGATGACTTCTTTGATCCTGCGTTGGTGAAGCGGTGTTCCTTTATCCGACCTCGGAGCGTGCTTCCTTCTTTTTGCCTTTGTTCCCTTTCTTAATTTTTGTTTGTTGTTTGTTTTGATTTAGTTTTTCGTTTTCTTTGGTTTGTTCTTTTTTATGAATTTTAAATTAGCCTAGTACTGGGCAGAAATTTAATTGCGGCTACTTATGCGCCTGGTGTCACTCGCCAGATGAGCGGTGGATAGAAAAAAAAAGTTATTGATCTGTTTGTGGTGCGATTAATTTGTCTATACATCAATATTCCTTATTTTAGCCCAATTTCTTTTTTTCATTTTTCTTTTGTCTTCTTTTCCTTTACTCTGTATCCTTAAACCCAATATTTCTTCAGTATTCTGACCATAAACATATTCAGTTTTGATCAGATGAAGCAGTGTTGTCCATTTTAGTAGTTTGTATGCATACCTCGTACATATATTGTGTTCTTTCCCTACCCATGCTAAATTTCCGCACACTCGTAGTTGAAATTAAATTTTCTATCTAATAAATCGTTTTCGGGCTTTTTAGAACATTGATTCTCCCAAACCTTTTAGGATAAGCCAGGAAATCAAACTCGGCCACAGTAGGCGCTCTTCCCTTTGTTTCCTTTATCCTACAGTAGGCGCTCCTCACTTTGTTTCCTTTATCCTACAGTAGGCGCTCCTCACTTTGTTTCCTTTATCCTACACTGGTGCCTCATCTCAGAACATGAACAGAAGCAAGGAACTTAAGAGTCATATGAAGCCATATGGCCACTCCCTAGGTAATTCGCTCAACACACATAAGCAAAATTTATTATAAGAATTATAAATCTTGACCATGTCCATTCAAGAAATGCTTTGATAAAAAGTTAATCAATATTGTTCAATGCCCATTTAGGTAAATGCCCTTAAGAAATCAAATACATCTACTGCAGCAGTGTCATAGCTAAGGGGGGCCGAGGGGGCACAAATTTGAAAGTTACCCCGGACCCCATTGGAGGGCTGCCCCAAACGAGTGTCCCATCCCTTCTTTGAATGAAAAAAACAGTTCATAGAACGGTTAAATATAGACAAACCAGGCAATGGCTTCGCCACTGCCCCCTACGGGGAAAGCTTGTGCTTCATGACTAAGATTAAAATTTAAAATCTAAAAAAGAGCAGCCATGGTTAAATTTTTATAAATTTTCTGAACTTCTCCAATTATAATAATTTTAAAAAGTAACTCTAAACTAAATTTCGCCCATTCAAAATATCACGTTGCTAAAATATAGTTATAGAAGATATATAAAAATTAATTTTCTGAACTTCACCATTTGTAATTCTTTGGGTTTTAAAAATTTCATAAAATTTCAATACTTATATTTACTTCTGAACTTCACCATTTTGTTTTTTTGATATTATAAAAGAATTATTAGAAATAACTTTGATAAAAAAAAACATAAGTCAACACCAAACTAAGATGAAATTATTATTCAAATACTCAAAAAATCCCCTTCTTAAATTCTAGAGTTAGTGATGATGATGATGATGATGATATTAGCTCAAGCATTAGTCAAGCAAAGTATAAAAAGAAGTTACTTAAAAGTGAAATTTTCGTGATGTCGTTGATATAAGCTTTGTTTTATAATCAGTCTAAATCGGCAGTTTTCAATTTTCATGTTCTCTGTATTCTATGGGCATTTTTATTGCTCCATGACCCATGTGTATCCCTATTAAGGTGTCTTACGTATTTTTATCTTTATTCAACGCTATTAGACATACCAGAGTGCACAAGATTATTGCAGGGTAGTTGTTTTCATGTCATTCATGATATCAAACATCCGTATGTTGGGTGCTCCCAAAGGAGATAATGGCCCCGGACCCCAAAATCCCTAGCTACCCCACTGTACTGCAGTGTTATTGTATTTCGAGAGTCCGGTAAGAACGATCATTTCAATCAGACGCAAGTAGAGGGACACTACAACAGTGCAAAGAAGTGGAAGAAACTCAAAATATCATTGACTGATATTCGCAAGAAGCAAATGTGTTAAAGTATGTCTGCAACTGTGGTTAATGTTTCAAGGACTGTGGCGAGGATATTCCTACATCAAAATGACCACAGTCACCGGCCTAGGACGAAACCATATCTTCGTTGCACCCACTTTGCCGCAAATCATGTTTGGGCGAAAGCCTGAATAGTGCTTCTTCCGTAAGAGATCATACCAACCGTAAAGCAAGGTAGAGGGGTTCATAATGTGGAATACCTTTGCTGTCAATTTTACAGGAAAGCTTGCTAAAATCTATGAAATTGAGAGGATAGGAGATTATTTGGCTATTTTAAAAAGAAACCTTACCTTCAGAGCAAAAACTATTTTCGTTCTTCAGTCGTCACGGGGCGTGAACGAGCGTTGTCTACTGTCTGGCAACCTGAGCACCAGATATGCCCCCACAACGCTCCATTTGATAGTCAAGTTCAGAGCAGCCTTCCCGCCACGGCATAACTGCTCAGAATGACTCAATATGTACGTATTAAATGACCCGAATGCAATAGCTGTGAGCTTTGTGAGCAAGGGAAAGAGGAGGCCTGAGACGATGTAGGTAAGAAGACCTCCTTCAGCTCTGCCAAGTGCTGTTATCCATATTTTGGTTTAGTTTCCTGGGTATCACCGAGGCTTAGTAACTTTACTTCCCAAACTCTGGCATAAGAATTGTTTAGATCATATTGTCAATAGGTTTCTCGTTGCCAGTTTCCCCAAATTATTTCTCATACCACAAAGGCGTCATATCGAGATTGATACGGCTGGCGTTGCACATGGTTAGTTCATTACTTGTACCCTTGACAAGGAATCAGATAAGTGGCGAATACGCAAGTTTTAGTGAAAATGGAGGGTGATGAAGGATGGGAAGTATAGATAGCGTGCGGCTGAATGATGGTGATCAAAAATGTTTGGTTAAAAACCGACTATATGGAGGAATTACCGGAATGTTCGGGAATATGGGAGGTGTTGGCGGAGACCCACACTAGGAGGAGTTCAAAGGAGTAATCTGGTTATTAGTAGCCATAACGAGACTGAGTGAAGCGAATTTTCGTCTTTATTGCATACATTCACATGAAACACAAAAATCGTGGAATGCAACTATTAAAGACGAAGGTGCTTGGAATCATATTTTCTACTCTTTTACCTGCGGATGATCATGAATTGCACGGGAATCGTGGTGGTAAGGATCATTGGTGTAAGGAAGAGGGAATCTACTTTTATCTTCTCATATAAGCATGCTAGAGATCCTTACCCGGTGAGTCTTCACGTAACGAATTCACTCCCAGAACAACCACCATGGGTATGGGTGACTAACAAGAATTAAATATTAAGTTTTTCCTGGATGACTGGGTGGAAATATACAGAATAGGCCAAAATCAATACACAAATATTGCTGCTTGTCTAGTGAGTACAATACATTGAAGTTAAATTGTGAATATATGAAGACTTGTATTTTGCGTACGATACTTTGTACCCAATATTGTACTCATTGAATAGACGATATTTGTCTAGAAACCTTTTGCCTTTCCTTATATATATATGACTAAAAAATAGCATAATTTAGAGAAAAACCTTCCCAGGTAATTGCTAAATGAATGTTTAGATTTAGGGGAAAATAAAGCGAGATTTAATTGGAATCTGTCTTCGTAAATAATTGAGCTGTAAACACTCGGCAGAGGCAACGCCTCTTCAGTCGCACCTTTGTTCTCAGGGGTTGAGGAAAACCGATTGTGGCTTGGTTGTTACTTAATCTTTTTAGCGCCAACATTCAAATAAATACTACTTAAAATCACGTACATGTATGCGGTTACTTACCCCCCCTCCCCCACCAATGAAAAGACGTCCCTGTAATGAACGGAGCGGGGTAGTCTCTGGGCTTTCGAGTCCCACTGCGACTAGTCGGGAATGGGAAACCCGACAAAGCTAAGGTCTTTGATTCTATCTTCGGGAAACTGGGGATCGGACTCAAAAGACTAATCGAAGCTATCAGAGGATAGACCGCGATTTGCCACAAGTAGATGGACCTGGTGAAGCTAACCTCAACAACCGACATAAAAGAACTAGGTTCCATAGGACTAGACCCCCAAACTTCCCCAGCCCTAGCTGCAAGGAAGGCTATCTTATGCAGGCGAGTCGACCCATGGGAGGCGAAAGATCGGCCGAAGACATCAAACAGGAAATAGAGAAAAATCAAGAATGGGCAGAGGTGACAGAAGTAGTTAAATTTCTGAACCTCAAACACGTGTTTAAAATCGTTTTCAGAGAAATGGAGATGGCGGCCAAGGCGAAGGAAGTAGGACTGAAACTAATTTCCATGATAATCTCCCCAGAGCAGATCAATAAGGAGAGATTCTTTGAGCTGCTAACTTGCTTTCTTTTGCTACAAGGTCGAAGAATACCCTACTAGTGCGTGCCCAGACATCGAGAACGCTAAGATCTGCTCCGAGTGCGCACAAACCTGCCACGACTGGATGCACTGCGTTAACGACACGAAAATGTGCATTAACTGCGCTGGTCTCCACCGTACCTTGAGCATGTAGTGCCCAGTCAGGAAGGAACACCTAAGAAAGGAGAGAGTAGTGGCTGACCGGGCCGAACATCTCTTACGCAAAAGCCGCCAAGATCCCACCACAAACAAACACAACTCCGGCACAACCCCCAATAGTCCTACAGCTCACCGATGCGACCCCTCTTAAAATGCTAGCATGAATTATTTACGCGCATGTGATGTAACTAGCCTACCTGGGTTCATTTAATACCGATATGAACAAAATACTGGTTGAAAATGGCCTGGAATCTATCACCTTCCCAGGAAACCCACAGTCAGACAAAGTTCTCTCGGCAACATGTAACAAGGGAGCGCAAGCAGGACTAGTTAAGCCAACAAAACAAGCAAAAACCCACTAGGATGTACCAACACCGACTGGAAAATGAGCCTGCAGCCAACCAACACAGCTGCCTGCCTCGCCCAGAAAGAAAAAGAACAAAAAGAGAAACAAAGAAGAACCCAGAAAACAAGAGGAGAAAACAGAACGACTACCACAGCAGGAAGAACACAAGCTTGACGGAAGGGATATCAAACTAACCATCGCCCTTAACAACAACAACACTCAACAAAGAGAGATAACAATCGAGGAGGTGGCCTTAGGAGTCAAAAGAGGCCACATCAAGTGGTGCTATGAGTCACCCGAAGAAGAAGAATCGGTCAAGACAGCCCCAAATGAAATGCAATGTAAGGCTCTACGACAACAACTTCAAACTCTACGAGCCATCTTTATCCAAAAAACTACGATCGGGCAGACCCAACAACCAAGCCCTCAAGCAGCTCAGACCCACACTATAGCAACTAGAAATAGGCTAACTATTCTAGCACACAACGTGCATGGGTGGCAGATGAATTAAACACCAGCTTTACAACGTCTACCGAGAACTGGTTCCCGACATTCTTCTGTGGTAAAAAACTGAAGTCAGGGACGATGAAAAGCAGAAGATCTTCGGATACAACGTTCTCCAAAGGAACGTCACAGGAGAGAGGTTCGACGGAACTATAATAGCGACCAAGAAAGATCTGCAGTACAGACCAGGGAATCCAATGGACGAATCGTTTTTATCGATCATACTGAGGTGCTCTCTGGGTGACATCGAATTCGGCGCGGGCCACCAACCTTCCTGCCGTTCATACTTGCCCTACCACCCCATGTATACCCTTTTCAGGAAATAACACCCAGTGTTGTTTACCGGGGCCTGAACGCCAGGAACAGAGCAACAGGCTATGCAAGGACAAACGTAAGAGGCAGGAATCTTAACCTCTAGGAAGGGATATCGCTGAGCGCATCGGGTCGAACTTCCCCACATTCTTGTATCCAGGGTCAGCCACCAAGCCTGATGTAGTTCCCACGAATATCGGTTTCCCCTCCCACCAGCTCGTCAGTCCAGGACCGTTGGCACCTAGCGATCACATTCCTATTATTATTATTATTATTAAAGTTCCAAGCCACAACCCCAACTGGAAGAGCAAATAGCTATAAGCCCAAGGGCCCCAGCGGGGAAAGAAACCTGGTATGGAAAAAACGAAACAAAGATTAAGAAAAACATAATAAATAAAAAAAAAAAAATTAAATGCTATAATGTTAAAAATATAATAATATTATATATGTGTGGATAATGAATAAAATATTAAAGTTATAAGTTTCTGTTAATTAAAAATGTATTAGCACCCACTTTAAATTTCTGAAGTTCCAAGGACTCAACAACAACACTAGGAAGTTCATTCCACAGTTTAGTTGTGTTAGGAATGAAACTTCTTGAAAACTGTGTTGTGTTGAATCCCATAGGCGTAAAGGCCCTACTATTGGCATTTAGTACACCTCTGGTAACTCGTTGAGGGGCATATAAATTGGGCAGATCGTGATGCAGTGGATGATCTGCATTATTAAAAATTTTATATAAGATGCATAAGGAGCTTATTGCTCGCCTGTGCCACAGATCAACTTTGAGGTCAGGAATTAAAAATTTTATTGCTCTCAAATTTTTATCTAATAAATTAAGATAAGAGTTGGCTGCCGAACTCCAAACAGGGGCGCAATATTCAAAACACGGAAGAATAAAAGCATTAAAACAATTTTTAAGAACAGTCTGCTCTCCAAATACTTTGTAAGATTTCCTCAAAATGCCAATTTTTTGAGCAATAGAGGAGGAAATAGATCGAATGTGATTCTCAAAAGTAAACCTAGAGTCAAGCATAACTCCAAGCAACTTAAAAGAATCACATATGGAGATGGGAATGTTATTTATTAAAAGATCTGGATGGGGAGGATCTAGTGTTCTGGATCTGCTAACAATCATACTCTGGGTTTTCTTTGCATTTAACTTCATGCCCCATGAAGTGCACCAAACATTTATCTTAGCCAGATCTCTATTTAAAGACTCTGCAACCGATGCTCTCAACTCAGGAGATGGGACTGGGGCTATTAGAGTAGCATCATCAGCATAGGCTATAAGTCTATTTTCCAGTCCAAACCACATATCATGGGTATATAATATAAACAGTAGAGGACCAAGAACACTGCCTTGTGGTACACCAGATAGCACCTCTCTCTCATCACTAAAATTATTGTCAACATAAACCTTTTGATGTCGATTTGTTAAAAATTGTTCAATAATATTTAAAAATACACCACCTACTCCCAACTGCTTCAACTTAAATATCAGGGCCTTATGATTGACACGGTCAAATGCGGCACTGAAATCCAGGCCAACTAAGCGAACTTCTTGACCAGAGTCTAAAGATTTTTGGACAATGGTAGAGACTGTGAGAAGTGCATCACAAGTGCTCAGACCCTTACGAAATCCAAACTGTAAAAAGGGAAACAGACGATTAAGCTCGGCAAATGTACTTAAACGTTTAGCTAGTAAACGTTCAAAAATCTTAGATAGAACAGGAGTTATAGAAATGGGCCTATATTCAGTAGGGTTAAAACTACCACTTGCACTTTTACATAGTGGAGTGATGTTACCAATTCTCCAACATTCGCAAAAACTACCACTCCTCGCCAGCTTCCGAAGAATAACGGAAAGCTTGGGAGCCAAATACTCTGCAGTTTTCTTAAAGAATAAAGGGAATATACCATTTGGGTCAGTACCACCATAAGCATCCAGATCAAGAAGTAACTGTTTTACTTCACTTGAACGGAAAGCAATCTTGTTTAACCTTGGTTCAGGGAAACAAGTGTCAGGTAGAGTTAGATTCTCATTACTTTGTTTATTATCAAAAACATCAGCCAACAGTGTTGCCTTTTCTTCAGGACTAAGGGTAATGGAACCATCAGGTTTAAGAAGGGGTGGCATAGATGAATCATTCCCAAAAAGAGCAGACTTGAGAGTGGTCCAGAATTTGTGGGAATTTGCTGTGCGCTGAAGAGTTCCCTTTGTGGTAGTATTGAATACAACTTCAGCATTATTATATACCCTCTGAGCTGCTGTTCTGTAGTGCACATAATTATCCCATAGAAAGGCAGATCTACTCCCCTTCCACAGGTTGTAGGCTTCTTGTTTCTGCATATGAGCCCTCTTACAGTCATCATTAAACCAGGCTTTGTCCTTAGTGCGATATCTGATCATACGGAATGGAACATGTCTATCAATAATTGAAACAATTTTATCATTCAAAATACGAACTGCTTCAACCTCCTTATATATTAGTGGCCAGTTGATCCGGGAGATATCATTTAATATATTGCACCAGTCTACTTGAGATTTGATGAATACTTTGCTTGTATGAGCTATATTAGGAATAGATTGCTCAATACAGATAGTTATAGAAATTGCACAGTGGTCAGAAGTTCCCACAGGAGGATCAACAGCACCTGTAACGACTCCAGGGGAATCAGTGAAAACCAAGTCAAGGCAGTTCCCAGATGAATGGGTAGGCTCCCTAATGACTTGCTCACAACCCGACTCACACGCAAAATCATAAGCCCTGATACCATGACAGTCAGTAGGGGAGACAGAAGACAGCCATTGCCTATGATGAGCATTGAGGTCTCCCATAAATACAAAGCAGGCTTTCCGGTCATTTTCCTGTACCTTGGCCATGGCAAGGAGCAGACAATCAAAAATAGTATCATCTAAGTCTGGATTGCGATAGACAGAAAAAAGATAAAAATTATTTTGCTTACCACATACTTTCATAACTTGCATCTCATGGCAAGAACAAGCATAGGAGGTCTTTGAAGCAGAGTAACCATTCCTAATGTAAACTGCCATTCCTCTAGCCCTAGGAATGGCATCACGCCTAAGTAAAATTGGTTTTTTGAAGCCTGGTATAAGTAGTTCAGAGACATGCCTCATATTTGAAACCAGGGTCTCTGAACAGAGTAAAATGTCATGAGACTTGGATGAAGCAGTCAAGTCTTTAATATTGGCATGTAGGCCCCTAATATTAATATAGAGTAGACGACATTTTATCTGACGAGGATGACCAGGTCCAGGGTTGAGCTCAATATCTCCTGATAAAATTAAAATCGATATTAAAAAAATAATATTAGCAACAAGATCTTCAACAAAAATAACAATTTGTACAACAACAACAACAACAATTTGTACAAAATTATTCAATAGCAAAACTTTCATTAACTGAATATTATATGTCGGAAAAAAACTGGTCAACATGATGGAGCCGACACATCATGCAAGGCAAAATTCCCTTCAGGACGCCACAACAACTGAGGGAGGACAGTAATGATGACTTTGGAATGAAAAAGAATAAAGAAAAGAGAAAAGAAAAGAATAGACCAAGGCAACCTCTTGAAAAGCCATCAGAGCCTCTTTGCTCATCTATTAAGCCTGCCCTACACACCATTTGAGTAAAACAAGAGGAGGAATGAAAAATAGGAAAGTATGCCTAAATGTACCCTTAGGCAGGGATCTCAAACACAAGAGAGTGGAAGACCATGGTACAGAGGCTATGGCACAATCCAATGCATGAGAACACCTTTCTGTCAGGGAGGTCCCTTAGCCTTTGACTGAAGTGTCTATCCACAAGACAGTGGAGGGTTTGGATTCAGAGTTATCCCTCTCCTAGGCGGATTGTCAACCAAGACTTCGAGCTCCACCTGCCCGGGTTTGAGTTCGGAGTTGTCCCTCTCCTAGGTGGATTGTCACACAAGACTATGAGCTCCACCTGCCCATACCGTAACCCTGGTATAGGGTGGCTACCGAGCGCTACGCCTTGCCAAAGGGCGACTCGTGATTTTGTCCGGGGCTGCTTATTCAGTTTATTCGCAACTAACCTCTATATCTAGAGGCCTTCCCCCGATCCGCAACCTGGGGACCCGATGGATGGGAGTTGTCATCTTCAGCTCCAAGGAAAGACTTTTTGAAGGCCAACTGGGAAGCATACAGGAGGGCGTTCCAAATGTACCTCTCTGATTTGGACGGTGCATCCGAGGTAGACCTCGACGATGAGCTTACTGCTATCAATGCCTGCATTTCAAACGCAGACGCAAAAGCTATCCCGAAAACCTCTCACAAAATCACACTGCCAACCACCCCTACACAAGAGAGAGTGGTGCTCCAACAGCGCTTCGCTGATGTCTACAACCGCATCCTCGACAAAGGGTACACCAGGCCCATGGATTTCCGACTCGTTCAACACCTCAGGGGACAGATAAACAACACGTTGGCGCACGAACTGAGGGAGAAGTGGAACCGTCTAATTGAAAATTTAGACACTGACAGGAATCCGAAATCATTCTGGGCAACAGTCAACAGACTAAATGGGAACTCCCGTTCCCATGGCCTAACTGCTGCAATTTCGCACGAAAGGACCACGGCGACCACTCCCAGAGAAGGGGAGAAGATGTTCCATCGAGTGTGGAAAAACCTTTTCAAAATCTCCGATGAAGAGGAGGAAAACTTTGACCTAGGGTTTGAGGATCTGGTTCTTGAGTACATGGAGATGAGAGAGGACCGTCTACATGGCGACTCTAAAGAGGGAAACCCCATCACCCGTGCGGAATTGTTGGAAGCAATCGCTTCTTTTAAGCCTAAAGCGCCAGGCCTCAGCCAAATCACCATCAGACACCTGAAGGAGGCACCCGAAAGATTTCGGACTAGGCTGTTGAACCTGCAAAATTCGTCCTTAGCAATGGGATATTTCTCAGATGGCCGAAAACCTCTAAAATGATTTTCATCCGTAAGCCTGGGAAGCCAGAGAACCATATCATGAATTTCAGACCTATCGCATTGCTGAAGACCATTGGGAAGGTTTTTGAGAAAATTCTAAACAGCAGACTATCAAAACAGCTGTCAGACACTCTCTGTTGATCGAGGAACAGCACAGATTCAGAAGACACCGAAGCACGAAAACAGCCATAACCCCCGTGCTTCAACACGCAACGGCAGGGTGGGCTAGTGGGTGCTGGATCGACGTCGTTTGCAGAGACGTAAAGAAGGCCTTCGACAAAGTTTGGATCGACGGCCTGAAGTACAAAAGGGGCATTCTACGTGAAGTGTACACACCCTCCTGGCACCTTGGTCACACAAGCGCATGAAATTTACATCATTTGTTGGTTATGATGAATAAAGTTCACATACTAAGTATAAGGCCCATCTGGTCATTGTGGTCATATTTATGGCCGGATCAATTTTTGGTCAAACTGATTGACCCAAACCCTTTGAGAGGTCATAATTTTGTCCTGAATTAACCAATCTAAACGTTTTTAGTATTAAAATGTTCAGGAGAAAGAGATCATTCAAATAAATTGAAGAACGATGTTTCTATGACAATCTTTGACATGATGACCTTTTGTGAACTCTTTGACCTTTGATCCCGGCCAAGGTGAAACTCAGATCATCCCAAATCTTTTTCTAAAGTTCTCTCTTTATATCCTACATAGCTCTAGAAAAAATAAAAATTTAGAATTTATTGTGATATCACATACTTACGTAAGTCCTAACCATGGCATGGCCTATATACCTCTTATATAATCTTTGTCAATCAATAAATAATACATCACTGTCTATATACACCTTATATGCCTAGGTACCTACCTACCTCATATAGGTAATCTTACCAAATCAATGTAACATAAAAAGCAGTCTTTAACTGCCTTTCATTAATCCTTGACTTATTAATGTATGTTTTTCAGATACCAATGTCATTTATGTCTTCAATATATAAATTAAAATAATTTCAAGATATCTTCTAAACTACCTACTTAATATTAATTGTGAGTTTATCTGCAGATCCTAAAATAATTTACAGGTGTGTAATTTTGTTATTTATTTTTTATAATTTTGAAATACCTAATGATTTTTATACAGCTACCTACCTACCAAATTATTATATTATGAAAAAGAGGAGAATGATTTATTACTTATTAGGCATCTAAAATGAACACCCATTAATTAATAGTGACTTTTGATTGATCACATATTTTTACTATGCCAAGCTATTTCAAATGAGAGAAGGCAATTTTCACCAAATCCTTTAATTTGATTAAAACTGAATGTACCTACAGAATATAGGTAGCTATACCCTCCAAAAATAGGTATGGAAGAAAGATTAAACTAAGAGTGTAATAAACCTATTCTCAGCAATGCATTATGATGTAGCCATTAGCTAACTTAATAGCTATTAGGGTTGAAGCACTGGACTGAGAAAACATGAAAATAATTAAAAATAATGTTGATCATAGAATAGGTACCTACTCTTTTCTTGTGTTTTGTTGACTTCTCTGCAAATTTATGAAGAATCAAATCTTAAAAATCGCTAATGGAAATGTTTGTTAGTTATAAACCAGTCTACCAACCTACAGCCCTTTGCACCTAAACTTTGACCTATTTCTACTAAGATATAATACTTGACGATTATTATGCACGTCTTTATTTGCTTACCAATTTCTAGGACAATGAAGCAGCTATATTGATATTGTATATTCGCAATTTTAAATATAATTGAGTCAATCATTTATATGTGTTTATTTTAAGTAATTTATTATATATTGTTTATAAGCAGTAATTTACTATTTGAATCTTTTTCAGGCTTTGTTTCATTAAGATGGCGAATCGAAAGTACTGCATCGATCCGCTGAAGATCCATAAATCCCTGCAAAAGAAAGACCTAAGAAATGTTTCTGCTCAGCTTTTGCAGTTCTCATCTCTTCTTAGAAAGATGATGAGCTTTGTTCTGTTTGTAGGAAGAAGCTTTCAGAGTTACCAATGGAGCAAAATACTCCAGAGGAGTCCAGAACTTCAGCATCTGGAAAGGAGTTCAATGAGGTGCCTAGCCAAAAAGAGGATTCAGATGTTGTGGAAGTTGAAGTTGACTTACTAAACCAATCATTGTCTTTCATCGGTGAGAGCCCCTTTGATAAAAGGAAAGCCGAAAGGCATCCAACTTACGTACCTGAGAAGAGGTTAAAAGTTGAAGAATCTGTTAAGAGAAAGTTGGATTTGGTCGTGGGTAGTAGTTCAGGAAAACAAGATGTGCCGCAAAGATGTAACGTAGACTGTATACCAGAAGTCATCCAGTCTCTAAAGGAAAAATATCGGCAATCAAGCCGTACAGATCAAATCAGAATTCTAACCATATTTGCAACTAGTAGGAGCATTACAAAACTCATGAACGAGTTCGATTGCTCTCAGAGAATGGCCGTACAAGCTCACTATATACTAAAGGAGAAAGGAATGTTAACTTCACCTAACCCTAAGCTCGGCAGAGTGCTTCTTGAAGAACTAAAATCTTTAGTCCTTGAATATTATCGTAGTGATGACATGAGTAGGGTTTTACCAGGAAAGAAGGATTGTCTAGTAGTGCGAATTGAAAGGGAAAAGCAGAGGTTACAGAAACGAGTCGTCCTCAACAATTTGAAGGAACTTCATAGCAGTTTCAAAGTAAAGTACCCTGAGGTAAAAGTATCATTCTCAACTTTTGCTATGCTACGGTCACGTGAGTATGTTCTTGTGGGAGGCAGTGGAACTCACTCAGTATGTGTATGTACAATACATCAAAATGTAAAACTGATGATGGCTGGATCCAAGATGTCTGATATCCTGATCTACCCTCTTACCATCACCTAGTTGCCTCTGTCTTATGTAATCCAGCCCGTCCAACATGCTACATGAGATCGTGCGAGTACTGTCCACCTGTGGATCAACTAAAAGCAAAACTATTTGGATTTTATGAACAGGAGAATGTGGATAATAATTGAATTCAAACAGTGGATATCAACTGATAGATCTGAGCTGGTAACCATGGTATTATCGCTTGATGATTTCATGGATAGATTTTGTGATTGCGTTGAAACTTTGGTCCGAGATGATTTTGTGGCAAAATCACAAGCATAGTACTTTGAAACTGTGAAAAACAATATTGCAGATGGTGAATTTGTAGTAATTGGTGATTTTACAGAAAACTATTCATTTGAAATACAAGACGCAACCAAGGGGCATCATTGGAATTGCGCACAGGCGACAATAAATCCTTGTGTTTTATCACATTAAAGATGGAAAACTCTGTCATGACTCATACACCATAATTTCAGAGTGTAACATCCACGATAATGTGTCAGTACATCTATTTCAGCGAATGTTGATAGAGTATCTTAAATTAGTATTCGGAACGGTGACACCATCAAAAGGGAGGCTACTAAAGAGAGCTTGAGAAGACCCTATGACAAACAAATTGTATCACCAAGAGATTTGTTCGTATTCGCTGAAACTCTTGAGAATATGAAGTTTGGATATGGAACTCAAAAGAAATATAAACAGGAGGAAGAACTTTTAAAAACCAGACCTGCAACCAAAACTACTCCAGGCACACAAAAACTTCATTCGTTCATTCCAATATCAAAGGAGGCTTTCCAAGTTCGCCCATTTAGTCTCTGTGAGACTTTTAGATTAGAATCAGTCACAAAAAATATTTCATGACCAGTATTCAATGGAAAACTTGCAGGCTATGTCACTGATTTACGATGGACATTGGTGGCTTGTTTGCATAACCGAAGCTTTTCCAGAGTCACGAGAAGTGACTGTGAAATTTCTTCACCCGCATGGACCCTTTTCCAGTTTTTGCTTCCCTAAAATAGAAGATTCTTGTACTATGGACATCTCTGACATTTTGGTGTCAGTAGAACCAAAAACTGCAACAGGAAAAAGCTACACGACTACCTAGGTATTTATTAAATAATGTTTTGTCTAAAAGTTTTTGTTTAAATGAATGTCTTAAATAATCTTTTGTCTAATGTTTTGTATTAAGTAACATTTTGTATAGGTAATAAAAATTGTAAATTTGTAATATTTGAAAGGTATTATGTTGTTTGTCTCACATTTCTGAAATGATAAAAAATAATCTCTTGTTTTATTGAATCTAAGACTAAAAAAGGCAGGGCAGCCTAGGAAGGGGGAGAGGTTGTGTTTGGAAAGACTGAAATATGATGACTGTGTCAAGATATATCAAACTTTCTCAAAATCACTATTTACTAACACTGTCTGATGTCATAAACGGCTCCAGTAGAGCGACATGACTGAAAATACCACCCACCTGATGGTACATAAATGCCCATGGAGTCAAAACCCATAGATATCCCATTTTTAATTTTCCTGGAGCTATGGAGGATAAATAGAGCTAACTTTAGAAAAATATTTGGGAGGGTCGAAGTTGCACTTTGGCCAGGGTCAAAGAGTTCAAAAAGGGTCATCATGGCAAAGATTGTCTTAGGAATGTCATTATCTCACTCATTTGTAAGATCTCTCTCTCTCTCTCTCTCCTGGGAATTTTGGTATCAAAATCGTTCTGATTGGTTAAATCTAGCCAAAGTTATGACCTCTCAAACTTTTTCGGTCAACCAGTTTGACCAAAAATTGACTTGGCCATAAAAATGGCCATGAGTGACCCATAACCATAAAGATTGGTATGTGATGTTATCTCACCAGACCCAACTTGTTTGCAAAATATCATCAAAATCCATGACCTAGTGTCGATATTTTGCCCCAAAATCTTGCGACTAAGACTCACCCCCCTTCGAGAAGTATACAGGGGAAGCCTTCGAGCTCCTGTCCGGCGTCCCTCAGGAAGGATGTCTCAGCCCCACTCTCTACACCATCTTTATGAGAGACGTTCCCAAACCAACTGATGGAAGAACTCTCAACATCCAATATGCGGACGATATTACCAAAGTTGTGGTTCGGAGAACAAATTCTGCGAGGATGATGGCCAGAGCCACGACAGCAGAAGCTGAAAGAATGTGCAGGTTAGAGAAGCGCTAGAAAATACAAACCAACGTATCAAAATTCTCAGCAACCGCAATAGGGAGACGTCGTTCCGTCCCTCTCAATCTAGAAAACTCCGAAATTGACTACTCACCGCACGTGTCAGTCCTCGGCTACAAACTTGCCAATACTGGCATGAACAGACACGTCAGCTCCAGAATTGGATATGCAAACACTGAACTCGACAAACTCCTCCGATTCAGAAACCTCAGCACAACCAATAAAAATAAGTTGTACACTAGTCTAGTCAGATCGAAATTTGTGTACCCTGCTATTCCGCTCAACGCGGCGTCAAGAAAAAATATGACGACTCCAGAGATTGCAAAACCTCGGCCTCCGGTGTATTACCAACGCTAAGTGGTATGAGTATCAGACCTCGAGCAGCCTCCATGAAGAAACAGGTATTGAACCACTAAGCACATACATCATCACTGACTCTATAATTTAAGAAGGGGATTTTTTGAGTATTTAAATAATAAATTCATCTTAGTTTGGTTATGACTTATGTTTTTTATCAAAGTTATTTCTAATAATTATTTTATAATATCAAAAAAAAAAATGGTGAAGTTCAGAAATCAATATAAGTATCGAAATTTTGCGAACTTTTTAAAACGAAAAGAATTACAAATGGTGAAGTTCAGAAAATTTATTTTTATATATCTCTTTCTATAACTATATTTTAGCAGCGTGATATTTTGAAAGGGGGTAAATTTAGTTTAGAGTTCCTTTTTAAAATTAATATAATTGACGAAGTTGAGAAAATTTATAAAAATTTAACCATGGTTACGTTTTTTTTATTTTAAATTTTAATCTTAGTAGCGAAGTACAAGCTTCCCCCGTAGGGGGAATTGGCGAAGCCATTGCCTGGTACCTCTATAAAAAAGGTCGAGACATCTGGGCAAGACTAGAGGCTATTCTCCCTATGGAGACTGTAGCGGCTCTAGACCCAGAGACAGATGGAGGTGGATACAAAAGATACCTCCCCAGCACCAGAACAACGGAACATGTACCAAAGTACAACTAAAAGGAAAGAAAAAAAAATCTCAGATGGGAAAAATTAATATGTGAATAACAAATACAAAATAATAAAAATATCCCGCAATGGGACAACATTAACAAATACGAAAAAATAAACAAAATAACAAATGGAAATGGTCCATTCACCGGGCACCCACACACATACATATCTGACTACCACTTCCTTCCTTTTCTCACTATTACCCTACACCCTCTCTTCCAAACTTCTCCCCCTTTTATTCTATCTTTCTCTTTCAAGATTCAAGGTTACGATCTCAATATCTCGGCCAATTCATTCTGCATCGAGCACGCTGGGGGTACATTCAACATCTACAGGTAGCAAATAGTGGTGAAAACGAATTCGTGTGTGTTTGGCGGCACAAGTGAAGGTTAAATAGACCAATTGAAAGTCTTTTGGAGGGGGATGCAGTTAGATTGGTCTATTGGGTACAGCCCCTTGTTTGGTGTAGATGGGAAGCGTCCCCCCCCAGTGTGCCCGATGTAGAAGGTATGAGGCGAGAGATTGTGTGCACAATATGTGGGGCTAGAGAGACGCACCCGTAAAGACGATGACGACCCGTTGGCTTACTGGTGGAAATAAGTTGGTGCCTTCTGCAGCTTGATCTCTTTAAGATATATAAGCTCACTGACCCCGCCTCGAGTGCTTCTTTGTAACCATTCTTGCTCAAATTCAGAACCAGAGATTTTACTGGTAATATGGAAGCGTCAAGTTTTTGCAGGTTAGTTAAATTTTTTTATTTTTTATTAGGAATAGTTTTTTTCTTTTCCAATTACGCGTGTGCGTGAAACTACTAGTAACTATAATTATTTATGCTGTTGAGAAAAACAATACTTATGATATGAATGTAGTCCTACTGCTTCCCATTTTGAGGGATCTATCTATCTATCTATTGACTGATATGGAGAATGACAATGCTCTTCTTGATAATGACCTGATCCAAATGAAGTTTGTGGAGAAGTAGAGGTTCACGAAGAATTAGAACAGGGAGATATTGGATTTGAAAGGGATAATGAAAAGGCTCAGTGATAAAGGAGGGTTGAAAGGTTCTCTATAGTCTGACTGTGCATCTCCAAAGGTGGGTGCAGACTATTGTGGCAAGAAATCTTATAGAATATTGAATGTGTTCTTTGGGCCTGCAATAATATCAACCATCTAGGTGAAAAAACGAATTTATATTAAGTGAGAGACATAAATGACTCAACTTTCCACGACTACACAAATTCTTGAGACTCTTCCTTATAAATGGATACCACAGTCTGCCTTCTGTAAATGATTAGTGGTGTACAAGTGAAGATAAAAATGCACCTCTGTCTCTAAAAAACAATGAGCAGGAACAGATTTCGTAGCATTAAAATAAATCTAAATCTTTCCGATAATTCTAATTTAGTAGTCTCAACGATGGCCAGTCTTCCTCTTACTTGAAATGTTCAAAAAGAATTGTAAAGAGTTTGGTGTATTCTACGAACTATTGAGCATTGGTGAAGATATGATTTCTTTTTCATGATCAACATAGAGCTAAACAATTCATAAGGAATATGTCAGTAAGATTTAGATATAAAATGTAGACTTGATGGCTATACAACTTCCCTGTTTACTGTGGCAAAGGTGACACTAGGATTCCTCTCTGAATCCCAGTTGTGAATGAAATGTTGGTCAGTTTAGTGTTGATCATCATGTAGTGTTCTTTATTTTTTTTAAAAAGCCATAAATTGCTGAATGAATTAGCTGTAAAGTGCATTAGAGCCTGTAGAGTAGTTCGAGGAAACATAAAATGTCTTCCCATCAAAGAAAGAAGTCGAAAATAATGGAGAGCGAGGATACTTCGACTAACAAATTAGATGCTACTGTAATGTGTGTAAAGTGAATTGATAACTACTGTGACTGTTACTAATAACTATTATGGGGCGAGTCAAATTCAGACAGTAGAGCGGCGTATGAAGAAAGAGAAACAATTTGGTCTCTTGGCCACATCTGCTCAAAATCTACATACACTAAAGGAATGGGAGCCATTTATGCTTTTGGCAAAATGTAGGCATCCTATAGACCACCTTATGTTCAAAGAAGGGGTGGTGGAACATGTTCTCTAATCGATAGAAAAAGCTGCTTTCAGATTCCACCAACATGCCGATGCACCATCGGCTTCGTCACACCTTCATTTCTATAGAAAATTCCACGAGTAATCATAAAAGTTGAAGCGGTGAGAAATACGAGAGGCGGTCAATAAGTCTTGCGAATCGGTAGAATAACAGAGATGGTTGTTTGTGGGGGTGTTAGGACAAGTTATGACAAGTTAGGACCTGCAGTCGCACGCTCCTTCCTCGTCTATTTAAGAAGCAGTTGCTTATCCCATATCGTCACTCACAAATTTTTCAACAATAGAGAAGGTTGAGCACCGCGCAGTGATCAAATCTTTGACCAAGAGAGGCAAAAATGCAAAAGAGATCCATGAACGCATGGTTGCAGTGTACACCGACACCGCCCCTACCTATCCAACCATTGCTCGCTGGAATAGGGAGATCCGCCATGGTCGTAAGTCCCTTGAAGATGATCCCCGTCCAGGACGTCCGTCAGACGTGACCAACGAGGACAATATGGCCCATGTGGAGAGGATCATCCTCAAAAATCGACGCGTGAAGGTTGAAGAAATCGAGCGAGAACTTGGAATATCACATGGAAGTGTTATCAACATCATCTACGACAATTTGGCCATAGTCAAGGTCTCTGCCCGTTGGGTCCCTAAAAACCTCACGCTCCATGATCGACTTCAACGTCGTCAAAGTCCACAAGGCTAGAGTTGCACAAGCTGCCCCGCGCGAGTGCGGATTCAACCATCCCCCATACAGTCCAGATCTGGCCCCTGGCGACTACTTTTTATTCTGCCAGCTCATGGCTGCACTGCGTGGACGCCGGCTTGGGGACGATGAAGATGCCCAGCTCGCCGTCCAGGAGTGGATTGAACAGCAGTCGGGAGATTTCTGGTTGTCGGGAATTCGAAGCCTCAGGGACAAGTGGCGCAAGTACATTGAAGTCGAGGGTAGTTATAGTGAAAAATAATAAAACACTTTTCCTCATATCTCGTTTCCTTATATCCGAATTGCAAAACTTATTGACCGCCCCTCGTATGTCCCTCGTGCATCCTCTTTATGTTACATATTCAATAAAAAAGTGCACATTTTATTTTTCTACCATTAATTGAGGTTTTATAAAAAAAACTAATATTCCCAATACCTAAGTTATACATGTTTCAATTCGGACCGAGAAACAAAACGACGACCCTGTCGTAAGTACCGCTCATGAGCATGTATGTGGTCATCGAGGATGGGTTTCTTCCGCAAAGTAAGATTATTTTTGCATACACACCTGAGTTCGTGGCCATTGCTCCCCCCCCCCCTTCTAAGCAGAATATCGGCCTGAAAGCAAAAAAAATGGCCCCAGTAATCTCCTACACTGGGGTGTTCTGCTGTAACTTCGAAGTTTAAGTCATACCGCGCTCTTTGGTGAACTAAGAGGGGCGGTCAATAGGTTTTGCAATTCAGATATAAGAAAACGAGATATGAGGAAAAGTGTTTTATTATTTTTCAATATAACTACCCTCGACTTCAATGCACTTGCACCACTTGTCCCTGAGGCTTCAAATTCCCGACAACCAGAAATCTCCCGACTGCTGTTCAATCCACTTCTGGACGGCGAGCTGGACATCTTCATCGTCCCCAAACGGGCGTCCACACAGTGCAGCCTTGAGCTGGCGGAATAAAAAGTAGTCGCTAAGGGCCGATCTGGACTATAGGGGGAAAGGTTGAGCTCCGCGAATCCGCGCTCGCGCAGGGCAGTTTGTGCAACTCTGGCCTTGTGGACTTTGACGACGTTGAAGTCGATCATGGGGCGTGAGGTTTCTAGGGACCCAACGGGCAGATACCTTGGTCATGGCTAAATTGCTGTGGATGATGTTGATAACACTTCCATGTGATATTCCAAGTTCTCGCTCGATTTCTTTGACCTTCACGCATCAATTTTCGAGGATGATCCTCTCCACATGGGCCATATTGTCCTCGTTGGTCACGTCTGACTTGCGTCCTGGACGGGGGTCATCTTCAAGGAACTCACGACCATGGCGGAACTCCCTATTCCAGCGAGCGGTGTTGGTGTACACTGAAACCATGCGTTCATGGATCTCTTTTGCATTCTTGCCTTCCTTGGTCAAAAGTTTGATCACTGCGCGGTGCTCAACCTTCTCCATTGTTGAACAATTTGTGACTGACGATCTGCGATCAGCTACTGCTTCTTAAATAGACAAGGCAGGAGTGTGCGGCTGCAGGTCCTGACTTGTCATAACTTGTCCTAACCCCCCCCACAACCAGCCATCCTCCTTCCTCTGTTTTGCCCTACCGATTCGCAAAACTTATTGACCGCCCCTCGTACCTCATGCAATAACTACAAGAGCAGCAGCAGCAAAGGTGGAGCGGTATTTTGGGTTCGGTGGTTGTGCGCCATCTTCTGTTTACGGATAAGCTGAAGATTTGGGCCATCTTTCAACTTCGGCAACTATGCACGCTCTTCTTCAGTCTTCAAGGTTTCATTAGTTTCATATTTCACGAAGATCGCTTAAAAAATTAAACCTTTTCATAGGAGAAACGGACGGCCTTATCAACAAGTTCTTTACAGGCTAGACGGCTAGGCATCATTATACGACAACTCAAGTTGTTGGCAAAAATTTACTTTGGGTAAAAAAAAATTACCACAAAACCAAAGTACGCTCTATTAGATTACATAAATCGCAAATTATTTGCATTGAATCTACATATATTTTGCACATAAGTACATACTCATATAAACACACACGCACCCACTGTTCAAAGCATGAAAATTTCTGGCAAGTCTAGTTCTGGCGTGAGGTCTCAAACTACGCGCTAGAGAGATAGATAGATAAATAAAGGACTGAATTAAGAATGAAAATAGTAAATAGAAAAGGGGAACGAAGAAGAAGTTTTGGTAACGAGATATATCTGAATAAAAAAGAATCGAGATAAATTCAGAGAAAGTGGTAAACGGTAAAGAGACAAATAGGAAAACAAGGTCTGCTGACCAAAGTCGCGTGTTCTCACTTATTCTGATTTATGACTTTACAACCTTCAAAACCTTCAATAATTCTCGCCCTAACCTTGGGAGGACCTTGGTAATTATATAATTCGAAAGAGAATGTAAAACAACATCTTCTTCTTCGTCGTCAGCTTATTAGCCCGTATTTATACGGGGTCGCTGTTTTTGATGAGCCGCTTCCACCTGTTTCTGTCTCCTGCCATGTTAGTCTCCACTCCCTTCTCTCTCATGCCAGCTTGTATGCAGTCTCTCCATCTAATCTTGGGTCTTCCTCTCCTTCTCCTTTTCCTGTACTTCTATCTCCAAAGCTCTTCTCTCGTCACTCTCTCCATCCCTCCTCATTATGTGTCCACACCATCTAAGTCTTGCTTCCTGTGTCTTCTTCGAAATCTCCGCTACCTTTGTTGTTCCTCTGATCCTTGTATTTGTGATTCTGTCCTCCCTCGTCACGCCACACACCCATCGCAGTATCCTCATTTCTTCTACTTCCATCATCTTCTCATTACTCTTCTTTACAGGTAATGCCTCTGCTCCATACATTATAGTTGGTCTTACAACAGTTTTGTATAATTTTCCCTTTAATTTCACTGTCATTTTCCTGTCACACAGAACCCCTGATACATCCCCCCAACTCTTCCATTCCGCTTGTATCCTTCTGTTTACTTCCTTATCCTCATTTCCATCTACTGATATGATAGATCCCAAATACTTGAAGGCATCTACTCTCGTTATTTCCATACCATCTAACCTAATGCTTTCACTTCTTTCCTGCTCTTCTTCTGCACACTTCATATATTCTGTCTTTTTCTACTTATCTTCATCCCTCTGTTTCCCAGTACTAATCTTCACTCCTCCAGCCTTTCCTCTATCTCTTCTTTAGACTCACTGGCTAAAACCACATCATCTGCATATATCATGTCCCAGGGTATCCCCACTCGCACATTCTCAGTCAACACGTCAAAGACAATGTTAAAGAGGAAGAGGCTTAACGCAGAGCCCTGATGCAGCCCCACCTCCACTCCAAAACTGTCTGTCATGCCTGCTCTCCTCTGTACCCGTGTTTTGACACTTCTGTACATTTCCTTCACCAATCTTATATATTTTTCTGCCACTTTTCTTTCTCTCAGACATCTCCATATTTCTTGCCTTGGTATTCTGTCATAAGCTTTCTCTAGATCTATAAAAAACCTATGTAATTCTTTCTGTTTCTCCCTGTACTTTTCCGCCATTTGCCTCAATATAAACACTGGGCTTGTTGTTCCTTTTCCAGACATGAAGCCAAATTGACTGTTTGACACCTCCATCTCAAGCCGTAATCTTTCGTCCAAAATCCTCTCCCAGACTTTCATTGTGTGAGATAGCAGTTTAACTCCACGATAATTTTCGCACTCTTGCACATTCCCCTTTCCTTTGAAGATGGGTACCAACAGACTATCCCTCCATTCGTCGGGGTTCTCTTCCTGCTCCTCTATCATGCACATCAGCTTCCACAACAAGTCCACTTCTGCATCCTCTGGGACCTCCATGCCTCCACCGGGATCGGATCTGGTCCAGCTGTTTTGTTGTTTTTTTATTCTCTTAAGAGCTCTCACGACTTCTTCTTTTTCTATAACTCTTGTCAGTTTTGGATATGGTGTTACCTCATCATGGGTTCTCCTCGTTCAGAAGACCATCGAAATATTCCTTCCACCTCTCTTGTATCTTTCCTTAATATAATACCAGATACGTCCTTTATCTGCCTTACATGGTTTACATCCTATGTTACCATGTTACTATTTCTTGCTATCCTGTATATCTTCTTTTCCCTCTCAGTTGTTTCCAGCTCTTTATACAATCCATGACTAGCTTCTTCTGTCTTCGCTACTGCTACTGCTTTACGTGCAATCTTTTTTGCCCCTTTATACTCCATTGTATCCTCCCTAGATCTGCTCTTCTCACACTGCTTTTTTGTTTCCATTTTCCAAACCAGGGCACTCCTTAGATCTTCCCTCCACCAATATTCTTCTCTGGGTGTGCATGGCTTCCTAGATGTTTCTCCTAGCACTTCTCTTGCTACTTCTCTCATCACTTGTGCGCTCTCTTTCCACCAATCTTGTACTCTCACTACGTCAGTATTTACTCTTCTTAAGACCTTAGTCTTGAACTCTTGCTTCTTTGTTTCGTCTTTCAGTACTGTCCATTGTATCTTCTTCTCGTAGCTCCTCTTTCTATTTCTAGGTCTTCTCAACCACACATCCATCACAGGCAGCCGATGTTGTGGTGCAACATGGTTCCCTGGTAATAATTTAAAGTCTTTAGTCTCTACCAGATTTGATCTTCGATACATGATATAATCTATCTGGGTAGTATGGCCTCCACTCTTGTATGTTATTCTGTGCTCTTGCTTCTTGCGAATTGCGAAAGAAAGTGTTTGCAATGGCCAAGTCGAAGGAGACTGCCAAGTACAGTATCCTCTCTCCATCTGCATTCATGTTTCCCAAGCCATGGCCTCCATGTATCCTTCCACATCCCTCGCTACTCTCAAGGCAACAGGAGCTCGCTTCTTTAGCCGCACCTGCTCATGATGCGGTAGCCCTTGCATATTCGCAGAGGTCAGGCGCTGCCTCTTTGAGTCGCTTATAACGGGGTACGCCCTGGCATGATCTAATACTCCTTGGTTGTAGCTAATCTTGGTTTTGGCTTGGTTTTACGGTCGAATCAACCTTTCTGACACGAAAGCCCACCCCATTTATCCGGGCTTGGGACCGGCATAAAGTTGTGCTGGTTTGCACCCGCTATGGCTAGGTTTGAATGTAAAACAACACAAGGGTTTCAAATTTCGTTAGAATCAGCGGAATAGTTATAATGTTATTAGTAAAACAAAATAATTCCATGGCTAACCTTAGGAGGACCTTGGCAATTATACCATTCGAAAGAGAATGAAAAACAATATGAGAATTTTAAATTTCATTAGAATCGGCCGAATAGCTACAATGTTATTACTAAAAAAAGAAGCAACATGGGGACCGACGGACCAACCGACCGACCGACTTAGTGAGATATAGAGTCGCACTTGACTAAGTGCACGCGACTAAAAATAGGCATAGTGGCGTGAGTAGTAATATTCGTAGTAGCAATAGTAATAATAGTAGTAGCAATAACAGTAATCGTAGTAGTAATTGTAGTTGTGGTGTGGTTGTAATAGTAGTTGTGGTAGTAATAGCAGTAGTAGTAATAATATATGAATAACACTCTCTACACGCGTATAACACAATATAAACAACACCTACCAACTTTAGGAGGTTGTACACACATAAATGTAAAATAGACACTGAGTTCTCGTACAGAAAGGTGATAATCAACGAGAGCACTGACTGCATCCCCTATTCCACCCGCAGGTAGAACTAGTGCACATAAGTCCATTTTAAGGCTAATTTTTGAACTTGTTACAAATTCATCATCGGCTCCTTGAGGGATATCCTCTACTCACTGTTACATATTTCGATTCTTTTCTATATTACATTCTCTAGCCCTTATTTTGGTTATAATTCTTGAACCTTTGTCTATATCTTGGAACCTCCTCACTACACTAGCACTGGATGAGTTGAAATTCTGAGGAAAACTGATCCGATTTACTTATGACGTATTTAACTTTTTTTGAGGAGGATTAAAATTGTTTAGACGGCTTGGCAATTAAGGATGTCACTTATTTAATCCTGGCATTGATAGGGTAAAACCTTAGTGAACGATTCCCCCCCCCCCCCGGCCATTACCATCATAACGTGTTCTCAGGAGCAGAAGAAATTTAAAAGAATAACGACCGTAGAGATGGCAATAGAACAACAGTAAGTAGAAGAATAACGTGCGAATTATGAGTGTAGAGATTGAAAGAATACAAACCGTAAATGAACAAACCATAAGGGCGGGATCTGAAAGAGAACAGTCAGAAAATAATGACACGCAAGGAGGCGAAACACGCGCACAAACGCGTACACATTCACTCACTAATAATATAATATTACCATGTACGGTGGGTAAGCGAGAATGGAAAGAGGTAGGTTGTATCCCTGACCTTTAGGTCACCCCGAAGAAGAAAAGAAAGGCAACCGAAATCGACATGGGCAGGCAGAAGAAAGCGGTATAACCCATGACGTAGAAGAAAGGAAATGGACTTGGTATCGAGGGATCGGTGGAAGAACGAAGGGGTAGGACCCGAGGCATGTGCCAGAAAAAAGAAGAAAAGTAAACGGCGAAAAAAAAGGATAGACAAAGGAGAAGGTGCAGAGCCCCTGCGACGAGGCTAGGGACAACTTAAAAAGTAAAGGGTATGACGATAAACAAGAGATAGACTGAATAAGATGGCTGAAAGATTACCATCCTATTGTTTCACGGCTCAGATTACTAATCTATATCATCTACATGAGTTTACAGTAGCCTACAGGACAATCAAAATGATGTTTCGGAAATTAATAAAAAGTTAAGTTTATTTGTAAACTTAGTATGTTGTTTGCAGTTCATCTTTACGATTTGGGCAAATCGATATCGTCTGGAGCAAATTTTGAGCGGTTGCGTTCCCTTCTTGTTTTACTGTCGTCAGAGGTTGTCGCAGGTTATCGGCTTCTGCTTTTATCCTGATGTTGCTGAGTATCACTCACAGGTTCTCGACCGGATTGCGGTCAAAAGGGGTTACAGGCCACGGAGCGTTGGTTTAATAAGTTAAGGTGTGCAAATATCGCTACCAATATTGAATCTCGAGGGAGGCCCAAACCTGTTCTTAATGATGAAAAATTATCGGCTGTAGCTATCAATAACACACAAACGACAGTTGTAGCATTGCTGAAAAGTTCAGGACTTCATCAGCCACTAATATCAGTATCACCTCATCGCAAGGCAATAGGGACGAATAAATAAAGTGGATTCCACATGAATTTAATTGCACTTAGAGATTGCGACGTCTTGAAGTCAAAACCGAATAAGCATCCATTTTTTTAAACAAAATGGTGAACTATGATAACAAATTAATTCTAAGCTATAGCTGGAACATGTCTGGCGAATGGCTTGACCCCCCCCCCCCCCTATAACAAAAAGGTTATGGTACAGGTTGTTGAAATTGTGAAGGAACCATTGATTTTTGGAACTAGGGGGAACAATAATAGCCCAATCTTATTGTCGACAGATTGCTAAAATTTATTTAAGATTGCTAATCATCATGAAGCAGCCAGGTCCCACATTTGTCAGCCTGCTGTGTCTAACCTTTCAAGAAGTTTGGATATGAGGTTTTGCAGCATTCACCCTAATTGCTATTTTTCTTACTGATTACTTTTTCAACAAATTTGAACTCTATATTAACAATAAATTGTCAAATAAATTGTTTTTACTGAATTTGTGACCAATGCTATAGAAATGATATAGTGATGAAAATAGACCATATGAATTATTTCTTATAGCTATCTTCAACTTACTCTTCAATAAACGACATTTCATTGGAAACAACCTAATAATAAGTAATAATAATGTAATATTTTAGGCCCCCACTCATTTATTCTCTATTTTTTCTCTTTATTTACACAAAGACAATTAATTAGCCCTATTAGGTAAGATGATGCCTTAACTCCATCTATAATAACATAAAATCATGTTTGGCACATTGTCATTTTCACATTGTCAGGGTTTGTGATGTATGTAAGTGTTGTTTGGACAAGCTCTCGGTAAAATGACACGACAAGGGCCATTGTGTCCGAATGAATAGATTTGCCATCAGTCATAGGCGGCCGGCACAAATTAACACAATGTCGCCGCTCCTTTTATTTTCGCGCCTCTCGCCGCCCGCTTCCCTTGACTACTTAGAGGACTAAAATATAAATTAGGGAATCTAACCAAAAACTTCGGTTGGTTAGTAAAGTGGTGATGTTAGTGGAAGTGCATATGTATGTGTGTGTGTTTGTGCGCGCGCGTGTGGGTGGGAAAGAGATCTAGCCAAAAGGGGTGCTATTTCAATCTGTTTCGCTGTTTATCGCACTATTTCTGTCTCCATAAGTAAAGAGGGGCCTCGTTGGATTATACTGATCCCAAATTATCTCCCCCCCCCTCCCTCTCCTTTCTACCCCGTAACGGACCCTCTGCTTGTTGCAGAACTGGGGCAGAACTAGGAGAGCACCGCTCTTACTGCCCCAAATAGTCACCTCCATTTGCGTGCCACTCATTTTAACTTGCTCCATCCCCCCCCCTCCTCCCTACGAACCTCTTTTTAAAAAATTGTAAAAATTCCCTCGTTGGTTTTAAATTTATTATTTTGAATAAAAAACAAAGATTCAATTTTCGCGATCACTTCTTGCCTCTGTGCCATTTCCGCGCCCTTGCCCGTTCCCACTCCGATTCCTCTTCAATAGTTGGTGGTTGTTCGTTTGTGCGATAACGACGTAAAATGGAGGCATCATTGTGTTGCTCATTGTTCCCCGAGCTAGGGGCGGGGAGGGGGGGGGGGTATGTCGACCCCATTTTTACTCTTGTGAAGCCATGCGCAAGCAAACATTTAAATTTGAGATTCCTCAATAGATAGAGAGGGATAGAAAAAAAGGATTAGATCCCCCGGTCGTTAGCTGACATTCTAGTGCTAATGATCCCTTCCCTCCTCCCATAGGAGGCAAAACTGGGAAAATTCAAAGCTTCTTAAACCAATCCGTAAAACAGATTTCTTTCAGTTTGGAGCTGAAGTTTAAATAGCTGACTGGGGAAGGGTTTTTAATTATTTGCTATATTAATATTTTACCAATTTCGATCAGTAATATACTAAATGTTACATTAAGTTCAAGTGTAATCCCCAAATTCAATTTGGAGTATTCAGGAGGCTAAAAGAATTGATTTCAGCATCATTTTACAAACCAGGGCAAAGGATTACATAGAAAAAATAATCGCACATTTTGTCGCATGACCTCTCATAGCAATTAAAGCAGTCAAACCTTTCTCCTAGTGTTTTATTAACTTGCATTTGTAGTTTTCATTATAAATATTTGCCTAATTCCTCATTACATCATTGCAGTACACCCATAATATGTGTCTATTCGATGGATTTCTTTGATGGACGTTCTTTTTTAATTCCATCCACACGTTTTCTATGAGGTTTGGGATGGGATTGTTCTCCGATTTAAACTAAAACTGACCATAACCTAACTTCAGTTTTAGTGTTAATGGTAGAAGGTTCTCTTTTTAAAAATAGCTAAATAATAATTTTATCTGCTTTCGTCTTTGTTCCATGTATTTTAGTAAGTGTTCCAATATAATTAGCAGCAAATACACGCCATAAACTATGCTTCTTCTACCATAATTAGCAGCAAATACACGCCATAAACTATGCTTCTTCTACCATGCTTTACATGGTTGGAATAGCGTTGGATCTGCTTTCCGCCAAACAGGTGTTCTGTAATTATGACCAAATAGTTCTATTTTCGTTTCGTCACACCATAATATTTTATCCCCAAATCTTTTAGCAATGTGAACGTATTCCTTTACAAAGGTGAGCTCTACAAAGATATGGCATCTTTCTCGCCCCATAGCCGTGGTGGGCATTTAGTCTTTAGGTTTCCTTACACTTCTTTGGCACATTTTTTACTGTTACATAGTTGGTATACATGCGTATGATTGTGTAAACTGATATATGACGGAATTTTCATTCGCTTAGATATTATTTCTTCATGCGTCTTCCTCGCCTCTTAAAATGCAATCGCCCTCCTATGTGTGCCTGCACTTTGGTCAATTCTAAGACTTGGCAAAAATGTTGGCTGACAATCGTATGACGCAAGTTACCAATTTTTTACAAACACAGGAGCCTATTTATTAATGTCAAATGAAAGCTTATTCTTTCTTGAATCTGCGTTCATCTGCGGCAGTCTGGCTTTTAGGACATCCTACTAGCAGACTTGTGGCAAAACATCCCAAAAATTTTCTCCCATGCTCAAAAGGATCAATGTTTAATCAGCAATTTTAGTTAGAATTTGTGTCAAAAAGAAATCATTTGCCATTTAACTATTTTCTTTTCACTTTAATATAAATATTTTTTTAAAAATTGTCTTTCAACACCAAGATCTGTTTCAAATAAACTAGTATTTGCAAAGACTGTTCATTTCTATCCCCAAAATTGAGTATGTGACCTACTGTTCAATGTGGTAATACAATCCGGCATGTGGAGATATAAAGCTAAAAAAATATTGGGGTGGAGGGGCACCACCCTAATATATATAAATAAAATTCATATCCAAATAATATAATACCATCCCTTATCTCACGATAGGATGCAGGAGAAATGAGAGACACTCAGCATCACTCTCCGGGTCCTCTCAAGGGCCCAAAACCAGATAGATGAAAAGTTTTCGAAAATGTTTTCGGATCCTTGAGTATTATTGCTCTGGTTAGACTGATTGACATCCAAAATGGTTACTCGGCTATTTGCGCGAGGGAGGCCGACTGTGAAGCCTTGACCTCAAGCAAAGCCGTTGAATGCCTGTAGATGATTAACTTGAAACCGACCACGCTGCCACAAATTAGAACCCACTGTAGCTTAATCTGCAGGCACCTCGATTCCTGGTCGAGAGCCACAAGGCAAATGAGATTAAATACGAAATTAAAAGGAACTACCCATAGGCAAAGGTAGCTGAGGTAATAAAATTCAAGCACTACCCACACTTTTTTAAGGTTGTTTTCGAGGACACGTCTATGGCTCAAAAAGCTAAAGAAAACGGTTTACTTCTCTTCAACGTGAGAGTCTGCTCAGAGCAGATGGAACGTAGGGAGTTTGTCGACTTACAGATGTGCTTTCGGTGCTATAAGTACAGCAAACACACCACTTCCAACTGCCCGGAAAAAGACCTTACGCTATGCTCTATCTGCACCAGCCGCGACCATTTTTGGTGTGTCTGTAAAAGTAACTCCCCCAAATGCTTAAACTATGAAAGCCCCCACCGGACTATGTCTATGGCATGTCCGGTTAAAAAGCATGAAATCCCCCTAAAAACCCAAATTAAACGCGATACAGGAGAGAAAAGGGCCAATTCGACTTATGCTAAAGTAGCCAAAGCCGCTATTGTCGAGGCCAACAACCAGAAGACATACCTCCACATTAAAAATGAACACCCAACCAAAATAATGTGCTGCATATACTATGCACACATTGCCGGCATTACTCGCCTATGTACCTTTGCCACAGAAGTCAACCTCATGCTCGTAAAGAACGGGCTGCAAAAGATTTGGTTTCCGGACAACCTACTCTCAGAGGAGGTTATGAGAATAAACGTAACCCCTCAGTGCCAAGAAATATGCCACAACATGCCCACAAAATCAAACACAGCTAACACACGCGATCCTAGTCTCAATAAACCTAAGGTAACACAAACAACAAAACAGGCGCCACCTTCACCCAGGAAAGACACCATCAATACAAACAACACGCAAAATCACACACACAACAAGGAAGCAGTGCGACCCAAGGAGGCCAGGTCTCTACGAGCAAGGAAAACCTCTAAAACCAGCGGCACAAGGTCAATCTCCTCCTCATTACAAGGGAGAGAACACCAACTCAAATATCACGCGAGAGGGTTCAACCTCAAGATATATGCCCCCGAATCAGCTCCCTTCCCAACCGAAATCGATTCCCGCGAAGTAGCTAAAGGTCTTAGGACCGGAAGATACAAGTGGGAATGCTCCAATGAGGTTCCCAAGCGGCAGGTTGAGAATGCTCTCGCTCAAAACATGGTAAAACTGCCCACGGACTGCTTCCACACAATCACGGACACGCAATACAGAAAAAACAAGAAACGGCAGGGAGCGCACCCCGCCCAGTACACCTCATGGGGCTAATGTAGATCGCGAATAAATGTATACTTTAATCCCACACACTAGAGAACCAACATTACAAAAAATGACAAACAGACTTACAATTATACATATGAATGTCAATGAGTGGGACGGGAAAGGTTCCTTCTATGGCAATATTATGCGACAGAGTGCCCCCGACATAATACTTATCTATAAACACGGACTGACCATGCAAAAACAATTCAAATTATTTAAATACGAAGTTATTAGCAAGAATCATAGTCATGAACGGTATGAAGGCTGTGCAATAGCCGTCAAACAAGGAGTAATATACAGGACACTGGAAGACTTAGATGAACTCTACCTTGCCATTGACGTAGGTACTGCCCTAGGGGGACTGGTCGTGGCCACGGGGTATCAACCCCCAAGACGCGGCTATTTGCCCATGCACAACCTATTGAAGATATTTAGCTACAAGAAAAGTGTTATATTTGCCGGAGATCTAAATGCAATGTGTGCTGCGGCAGGATATAATTCCTACACCAATACAGGTAGAAACATCTACTCGACAGACAATACATAAAGAGGATCAGACCAGAATTCCCAACATACATAACGGGAAAAGAAGCAACGAAACCTGATATTGTTTTATCCAGTATCAGGTTTCCTTACTATTACTACATTGAACCGGGCCCCATCATTCCAAGCGACCACCAGGCTATCAAAATTACAGTAGGAGTAAATCCCATTCAAATTGAAATCCCAAGACACAAAAGCTACAAGCAAGCGAACTGGGAAAACTATAGAAATTACCTCTTAAATTATATCCCCGACCCTTTATTTGATGCTAATTTAGAAGAAATAGATGAAGAGCTGGATAAAATCACTGACTTTCTAATAAAAGCCGATCAAAATAGCATTCCCCGTATTAATTATAACACCCTTCCAGCTTCCTCCTGGACCTCTCCCATGAGAGCCTTGGCCTAAGAATATAGGGACCTGTCCAATGTAATAGCGCTGATAGGTCCCAACCACAATGCCCACACAAGACTAAGACAAGTTAAAGACGAACTCCAGACACTAATTACGGACCACCAAATACTACTAGGGGATGGACTAATAGAAAGACTCGACATAGAAAGAGACTTACACACGTTCTGGCAGACGGTTAAACATCTTAAAGGAAAACCTCTACAAGCAAAAATGACAATCATTCACAAGAGCCACAAAATTAATGAGACTGAAGAGATTGAAGAAATGTTTAGGATTTTCTACTCTTCAATCGTCAAAATTACCCCAGAAGAAAATGACAACTACGACCTCGGATTCGAAACTGACGTAATCCAACAGCTAAACACACAAATACACAAAACCTCTCCTCACCACTGTGTGACGCAGGAAAGATTGATGGGGATGCTATGGCAGTAAAATAACTGCCCTAGAACTCTCCGTTACTCTAAAATCCTTTCGTCGAAGAGCACTGGGTACTACGGGGTTGACCCGCGAGAATTTCATCCAGGCCCCGCCTAACATTTGGAGTGGCCTTCTCAACATCATGAACGCTGCTCTGAACAAGGTCTATTTCCCCGATCAGTGGAAAGTGGCCAAGATGATTTTCATTCCAAAAACCGGAAAAGCCCCCGAACTGCCCTGCCAGCTTTCGACCGATATCTCTCCTAGAATTTGCTGGCAAAGTCTTCGAGAAGATATTGGCTAATAGAGTCAACTCTTTTCTCGAATAAGCCAACTTGCATACGAGCAGCAACACTGCTTCAGAAGGAAAAAGAGGGACTAACACGGCACTAGCCGTTGTCACCGAAAAGCTTGCTAAGATCAGGAGACAAAAGACATGCCGAGCTTGTGCTCAGCGTTGTCAAAAAAAAATTTGATAAGGTTTGGAAGAGAGGACTACAATTTAAGATCCTTTAAGTAGGCTAAACTCCATTCTTGAGAGGATTCTATGTGACTACATAATGGAGAGGAGAGCATACAATTCGAATTCGAACTCGAAGCAGAGGTCCCTCAAGGGGCCTTTCTCAACCCCCTTTTATACAACATTTATACACGCGACCTACCACAACCTCTCTTCGAGTGCACGATATACGTGAAGTTCGCTGACGATTCACCGCCGCTTATGTTCACAGGGAATTTATGGCGAGGAATAAGGTAGGGAGATATCTAACATTAACTCTTTCGAGAGGAGATGGGAGATATATATCAACCAATGCCCCCAAATTCAAAATAATTCCCATGTTTCGCAAGACCTTCAATTATATACTTGTAGAAGGGGAGCGAATCCCTTACTGCCTAGAAGGGACGGTTCTGGGGCTCAAAATCACCACAGGGGGCTACAAGAGTTATATCGAGTGAACGGTCGCGAATAGCAAGAGAAATTTGAGGGAATTTTATAGGTTCCGTAACTTAAATCCTTCAAATAAACTAAGATATTCAATGCGTGCATTCACTTGAGACTCCTGTACCCCTTGGTGCCGCTGAACGCCAGCACCAAGACCCACATTGCGAAACTACAAACTATCCAGAACAAAGCGGTGCTTATCATCACAAACACCCGAAGAAGAGAACACAAGCGACATAGGGAGCTCCACGACTCAGTTGGATTATCTTGGATCAACGTGGCGCTCCACGAAAGAGCTAAGAGGATCTGGCAAGCCATTGGCACCCGCTTGACACCGGAGTTCTCTAGTGCACACCTAGACATCGAAGTCGACCGACAAATAAGACCATTTAAAAGCAGTAAGATACAGTCTAACGGCGAAGTGACTCCAAACTACACATTACAAAATCGACAAAACACAAAAAACAACTAGTGTAATGCTTAGGTTTCTTTAGTAGAAATTCATAAACCATCACTAAGATTTACCCCTTTTTCAAACTTTGCAAAAATTCAAAAATTCATAATGTAACTAGAAAAGCTTTTTCGAAAACCCACAGCGGGAACAAAAACCCCCGCCTCAAATAAAGGCTTGAATGCCATTTAAGACCATTAAGGTCATTAAGATCTACAAAATATAAGAATTAAATTAACAGGTTTAATTTAATTGAATAAACTGTAATTTTTATAGTTTATAAAACAAACAAAAAAATACATTCCCCCAAAACAAAAACAAACAGAGCTACCTATTCACCAGGGACCTATTTATTCTCTCTCCCACACAACCTCTATTCTTTAAACTCACCCTATTTCACCACTTTCCTCTCTTACTCTCTCTCTCTCTCTCTCTCTCTCTCTCTCTCTCTCTCTCTCTCTCTCTATATATATATATATATATATATATATATATATATATATATATATATATATATATATATATATATATATATATATATATATATATATATCCCTAAATCTCACCACTTTTTATGTCCAAAGTCCAAGGTCTGACTATTTGACTGGACAGAAAAATTGAAGTAGCTTAAGCTCTCCGAAGAAGTTCACCGCCGGTTAAGGAGGAAAAGAAAAGGAGGGCCAGCCAAAAAAACGTGAACTTACCACACTTTTTCCCCACGGGGATAACAAGAAAGGAGATAATTTACGGAGCCACGCATAGCCGACCCATGTCTGGCTAATCACCCCCGTGGCCCCCTCATCGGGGCAAGGGAGTGGAAGTGAACTGAACTGCCATTCATTTAGTCTCAATCTCACTATGTCGGTCTCTTCGATAGACATAATTGGAGGCGTAGAGGAAAGCAGGTTCGAGGATTAGCCAATGTGGAACTCAGCGTCAGAGGCTGCCCAATTAAGAGGCGATGTTGAAGGCTTTGGGAAAGAGTTCGCTCTAGTCTCTAAGGGTAGTTTCCCGCCAGGACCACAGGGGGACATGTAACCGTCCCTGTGTAAGTTGGAAGCAGCATCGATAACCAAACCCCAGACGGAGGGGCACCCCTGGGTGGTGGTAGTTCATTCGATCACCCCCCATCATTAAGTCCGCCACATTTCACCCGCCTGAGGGGCCTTTCTGGCTTCACCCCTCATCATTCATCTATCCCATCCGGCAGTTCATGTTCATGGAAACTTGCTTGCAACGAGGAGGGGACGGCTCTCAAAGCGCTCTACCAAGAAGAAGCGGACCATACAGTAAGGGAAATACATTTACGAATACAGCGACGAACAACCAAAAGCCTCACAGAAGACACAGCGAGGCGAAAGCCAGCCCGAGGGGCCACCCCATTGGGAAAATGGATCAAAATGGGACCACTCAGATCCAGCTGCGCACAATTAGCGGAAGCAACAGACCCAGCCGAAATAATGTATTTGAAGTGGTCTATGGAAAATTAAAGATCGCAATGTTTCGACTGCTCGAAGTCACTTCAGGTTATGTTGCGATCTGTGAGAAGGAGAAGCATGTGGAGAACATAACAAAAGAAGAGGCAGTCGGAACGATCCGTGAAATACGTCTTTAACCGGCAATTCCACCGCAGATCCTAACGCACAGGAGCGTCGTCTGCCGGTGACTGGACCCCTGGATTGGGCAACACACTAAGGAGGAAATAATGAAGAATCAACCGTAGGCCAAAGTTTCCGAAATAATAAAGTATTGGAACAAGAGGGACAATTCGGAATACACTCACGTGTTTAAGGTTGTCTTATCCGCCACTACGATTGCACAAAAGACAAAGGAAAAGGGACTACTGCATTTTAATGCAAAAGTCATTGGTGAGCAGATTGAGAAAGAAGAATTTACTTCCATACAATTCTGCTTCCGATGCTACAAGATGGAGACGCACACGACAAAAGAATGTAAAGAGCTACAGGAGATCTTTTCAAGGTGCAGCGAGCCATGTCACCACTGGAAGAACTGCAGCAATCCCAGGGAGAAATGTTCAAACTGTGGCCAAGGACATCGTTCCATGGCCATGACCTTCCCACTGAGAAAAAAAAACTTATTAAAAAGGAGGTACAACAAAAGAAAGAACGCAAAAGAAACACATCATATGCACAGGCGGCAAAAGCAGTCTTTACAGAGGCAGAAACCAAAAAGACTTATTTGAGAATCGAGAATGAGAACTCGACGAAGATCCTGACCTGCATCTTATATGCTCACGTCAGGAACCTAGCATAACCAGGAGTATTTGCGAAGGAACTAAACCAAATGCTCGCTAAGAACGGCATGAGTGAAATGTGGTTCCCTGATAACAAGAGCTGCCAAGTGTATGCCATGAATGGTCTTTTGCAGTCTCCTTCTTTTCTTATGTTCTTATAACCCACATTTATGGCACGTACCTCAACTGCAGCTGAATCCCAAACAGATGTCAGGAAAGACTCAAGAGACGAGAAAAAACGAAAATAGACGGCTAGACCCAAGGATCGAGGCCAAAAAGAGAGGGAGGCGGCCACAAAGGCAGCCAAGACAAATACTCAAAGGGCTCCACCTGTGAAGTTAAACCCCAAAAAGGGAAACGAAAAAATAAGAAGAAAATCGATGCAGACAGGATTAATCTCAACATCTAGGCTACGGAGCAGTTGCCTTTCCCGAAGCACTGGGACATGAATAAAATCTGTGTGTGGATAAAAAATAAGTTCTAAAAATGGGATTTCGACGCTCAATGCGACGGGAAAACGGTTGAGGAGGCACTGTTTAACGAAAACATCGCCTTCGAACGAGAAACATTTGTGGAACTGTCCCCACAAGAGTATAAGAAGAAAACGAACGGGAAACGCAAATCAACAACTTGTAAACACTAAGACATCCACCTGAGCCAGAAGAGAGAATGGAAAACCAGAACATCAGGTTAAGAATCTTGACTCTCAACGTGAATGGATGGGAGGGAAAAGCCGCGACATACGGAAACATATTCTGCGTGCTTAATCCCGACATCATACTAATCACGGAGCATAGTATCGATACAACCACCAAGCAATTAAAGATACCAGGCTACAGAGTGGTCTCGAATAACCACTCTCAGGAGAGGTACGACGGTGCTGCCGTTGCCATCAGAAGGAATCTCTCGTTCAGACACCTTCCGGAACTGGACGAGTCCTTCGTAGCTGTAGAGCTGCACACTAGTATGCAAGCTCATAATCACCGCGACATACCAACCACCTCGACGAAGGCACCTTCCTCTCACAAGCTTCTACACCTTGTTTGGCCACGGCAGAATGGTTTTCCTCGGGGGCGACCTCAATGCCAGATGCCGAACGACTAGCTATGGTAACACGGAAGAAAAAGGCCACAACTTGGAAATGATTATGCGAAGGAAAAACATTCAGAGGATAGGTCCGGATTTTCCGACCTATATCACCGCTTGGGCAGCAACTAAGCCATTCATAATCATGACAAGCGATAGCTTCCCCTTCAACTACCATAGCGAGCCAGGCCCAACAGTTCCCATCGAACACATAGCAATCTTGACGACCATTTCACTCGCGCCAATCCATCTTCCAAACCCTCTTCTTAAAATGTACGCTTCGGCCAACTGGCAACGCTACAAGGAAATTTTTGCTAGATATGAACCAACGGACTTAAACGGAGTAAGGCTAAAGAAGATCGACGAGGAGCTGGAGAAGATAACTGCCCACATCATCGAGGCGGATCGCGAGAGTGAACCGATGAAGAGGTACAAAACACTACTACAACCCAGATGGACCGAGGAAATGAGAGAGATCGCTAGAGTGCACAGGGAGGTGTATGAAGAAATCAGGAGAGAAGGTACAAATTGAGAAAGAAGCTCGGTGCTACGACCTTTTTTGTGGAGAACTGAAGCAGGCTATTAACCAGCAACAGGCTGAGATCTGGGACAGCCTGATTGAACAATTAGACAGCGAGGTGAGACCCGATGAGTTCTGGCGACTTGTGAACAGGTATTCCAAGTAGAGACAAAACCCCGATTAAAGAGGGCGATGACTACTTGGAAGACCCGGCGGTTTTGGAAGAGAGATTCCGCACATTCTGGAAAGATGTCTTCATGATTACACTAGAAGCCAATGCGGAATTCGACCAGAAATTCGAAGGGCAACTGATTGAAGATCTTAATCAGATTGTGCATCGCACGTACCCACATGCCTATTTCGACGAAGGAAGGGTTTTGGCAGACCATGACCGACCAATTATACCTGAAGAGGTCATGGCAGTAATAAAAACCTTTAAACAAAAGGCACCAGGCTGGACGGGGATCACTAAAAACAACTTGGTGCATGACCCCCGGCAGATCATTCAGGGAATCACGAACATCTGTAATGCTTTTCTGAATACGGCTACTTCTCCGACGGTTTTAAGATGGCAAAAATCATATTTATACAAAGAGGGAAGAAGCCCGATCAACTGGTGGACTACAGGCCAATATCCCTCCTGGAGATTATAGGCAAAGTCCACGAAAAGCTTCTAGCTAACAGGTTACAAGAGCAGCTGACCGAGCTGGAAGCTCAAAACCTCAGGAACACGGGTTCCGCAAGAGAAGGGGGACTAAAACAGCCCTTGCCCTTCTCACCGAAAAGCTCGCCCGCTGTAAAGCTGAGAAGAAATACGTAGACGTGGTGATGTGAGAATTACAAAAGGCCTTCGATAAGGTTTGGCTAAAAGGTCTACAATACAAGATCTTAGGCCTCCAGCTAAATCAAATCCTGGAAAGGGTCCTGTGTGACTACATCATGCATAGAAAAGCCCAAATTTCGATTAAAGACGACAGAGTACCCGAGTTCGAACTTGAGACGGGTGTTCCACAAGGTGGCTATTTAAGTCCGCTGTTGTACCTTGTGTACACACTGGACTTTCCTGATCCATTAAGGGAGGATGTGATGTACCGGCAGTTTGCAGATGATATTATACAGATCATCCCCAGTTACTACAAACATGCTGGATTTCAAGCAAGGCAGACAGCCATCGAAGTCGACAACATCAGTCAATATGAAGAGAAGTGGAAAATCAAGACCAACCTTCGAAAGTTCCAGAGCCTTCTAGTAAACCGCCCAAAACGTGTTGATGTCTTAGTAAATGGCGAAATGTACCCGTACGGAATCGAAGGCAAAGTCTTAGGGCGGCGTTTAACCTCAATAGGATACAAAGCGCACATAAACAACAGAATCTCCCTAGCCAAAATACAGCTCGGAAAACTTTATGGTACGCTCGACCTTAGTGTACCTGGCAGTGGTCATGCAGGCTGCGAGTTCCACCTCTCTTAGACAAATGCAAAGAGGAAAGAACAAAGCAGCCCTGCTTATAGCTGGAGCATGAAGGATAAACCATATTCGACAAACAGATCTGCACGCAAGATGAGGTCTGAATACACTGAATATGGAACTCCAAAGGATCGGGAGTAAGACCTGAAACAAATTAGAAGAAGAAATACTCCCAAACATGAACCTCGACTTAGATATTCCGAGAGCAGTTATGGGACGTGCCACCAGGCAAGCCCTCTTCCCGAGTGGAAGAAACTGCTCCCGAGAAAACCTAATTGGACTCTTTACTTAAAAAGTCTAATAAAACCAACTAATACAACGAGCTAATTAAAATAACAAATAAGAAGAAAAAGAGGCGAAGTGCCCACAACTCAAAGAAAATGAATAATTGAGAAATGATATCCCAAACCCCGGCAAAAATATAAATATAAATTATTATATTATTAAAAAACAAAGAAAAGTGTATATATATATATATATATATATATATATATATATATATATATATATATATATATATATATATATATATATATATATATATATATATATATATATATATATATATATATATATATGTGTGTGTGTGTGAGAAATATATATATATTAAAAAAAGAAAGAAAAAGAGAAGATGAATAAACGAACCAAAATGACAAAGTCGCAACGGGAACAAATGGGAGGAAAGGAAGACTAAATGATGAGAAAATACCTGAGAGATGCCCTCTACACCAAGGCAAAACCTACTATCTTTTTTACCTTTATATAGCTACCACACATTTTCATTTTGATTGCATCAAATTCTGACTATTTGACTGCGCTTCGCTTCTAATAGCTAATCTCCACTCGCTCGAAGAGAGTTTAGAGTCCTATTTACTTTCTCATCCGTATTTCGACGTGCAAAGTAGGGGAAGAATTTTTTACGTTCATTAAGACCACTGACGGCTCACGTCTCTGGCCCATTGAAGAGGTCGCGCGCGCGCTAGAACGGGGAAACCCCGCGCCGAACGCCACTTTCCGGCTTGCGATTACCCCTCTCCTAAGAACAGCAGCACACCTCAATTCCTGATAACTTCTCTAGCGATTAAGACCTGTAGAGACCACCGGCACCTGGTGTGACCGAACCCCGAAAGGAAGGCTCACATGGAGCGCAAAGAAGGGGGCCCATTCGGGGGCGGAGTGGTCAGTACTGGCAGGTGGGTCCTGCTAGACACTTGATATAGGTAGGGCAGAGAAGGTGGATCGAGCTTAGAAATAGAGACACATCTAAGATAGAGGCCTGGTTGGCTCTAGGTGAAGAGCATCCCTAGAGGGCTGTCATGGACGACCCCAGGGGACAGAAAAGGATCCCCCTCTGGGTAAAAGAGAATTGTCCAAAACCCTCGAGTGAAAAGGTGTTTACGACTATCTTGGACTCAATAGAGGTTGCGCTATGTCGTTTAGTCGACCAAACCTACGGCTATCTCGCAATCTGCGATACTGACAACGACGTAGACAGGCTTATCAGTGTGAAAGCTGAACTTGAACCCCAAAGCTGGGCAAAAGTCGAAGAAATATATATATTCAAAAATCGTGAAGGAGGCTAATATTCCCATCTATTTAAAGCCACTTTCCAAACCTCTGAGATGGCCGCTAAGGTATCCGAAGCTGGCCTCGTCCTATTTTATACCAAAATATCCGGTTCATGCGTCGGGAGGGAAACTTCGTCTTAGTCTAAGTGTGCTTCTCGTGCTATGCTCTGGAACAGCACGCCACTAGAGATTTCACATTTCAAAGAAAGGTCTGTAGTGAATGCGCCGGAGATGGCCACAGCTGGCGAGAGTGTACGAACGGAGCTACCAAGAAATGCCTCAATTGTAGTGGCCCTCACCTTACCCTATCGATGTCATGTCCCATGAAAAAGACACTAGTCAATGACAAGAAGCGGAACATTCACAAGGAGAAACACCGCAAAGAAAATACCACCTATGCACAGATAACCAAGAGCCGGGAGAAGGAGAAGACTCTTCTAAAATTAGACCCTACAATGAATCTAGACCTCGTGATGTGTGTTGTACACGCTGACTTCGTTAACATCACAGACCTGGGAAGCTATGCTACCGAGTTAAATCGTATGCTGATGCAGAATGGGATGAAACCTACGAGTATATGCCTCCTCATTGGCCACACTACCAAAAACGGCAAAAGTTAAAGACATCATTAGAGGAATGTTCAAGGAAAAGTACAAGTGGGATTACGATTTTGACATCAGTGAGGAAGAAATGCTTTTGGCACTCAATGAATGCAGGATCGAGATCCGTGGCGAACCATGTATTAACCTATCCCACGATCAATTCAAAAGGAAGAGATCCGCCAGAATGAGGTCGCCCGCACGCGTTGAGCCAGCAAAGGTATCAAACCTTCACGAGGAATATGAACTACGCGACGAGATACATCAATAAATTGAAGATATTTCTCTAAACGTAAATGGCTGGGAAGGCAAAAAAATTATTTACCACAATATAATCCGTGAGGTAGACCCAGATATCGTCCTCATTTCTGAACACGGACTTAATGCAGAAACCAACCCTATAAAACTACACAACTACATCACTATCATGACTAGCCACTTGAATGTAAGATACGACGGCGTTGCTCTCGCAGTGCGCAAGGGCATCAAATTCAAGGAGATTAGTAACTTGGAGGAATCGTACCTCGTGATAAAAATTAGCACGCTTATCGACGATTTAGTCATAGCGGTAGGGTACCAGCCACCGAGAAGACCATATCTGCCCGTACCTAATTTTATGCGCCTGCTCAGAAGGAACTGTTCAGTAATTCTTATCGGCGACCTAAACACTCGTTGCAAGGAAACGGGCTATACCACGGCGTTCAACGAACCAGGTACCTCCCTGAGGCTTCTTATGGAACGCAGCGTGGTAAATAGAGCAGGCCTAGATTTTGCTACATTTCTAACGAGGATATCCTCTACCACTCCCGACATTATCCTAACAAATTCCAATTTCACTCTGAACCAAAATACCGCCCCTGGCCCTTATTCTCCAGCTGACCACCTTAGTATGATTACCACAATCTCACCCTCACCTATCCAGGTCAAAATCCCCACCTGCAAATGCTTGCCCAAGGCAGACTGGACCGAATACAAGAGAGTCCTCCAAGAATATCGATTATAACCGTTGGATGGGTCCACCCTCGAAGACATAGATCGACACTTCGAAGACGTAACCGATAAGATTAAGGAAGCAGATAGAGTAGCTATCTTGGGGGTTGAATACAAAACTCTCTCCGCTTCACGATGGAATGAAGAGATTACGTCAAGGAAAGATATGCTGGAGGAACTTATTACTGAGATAAACGAGAACGGGAACACGGCTGAACGATACTGAGAACTTAGAAACTTGCGCATGGAAATCAAATATCTTATTGGCGAGGAATCTAAGACAATCTGGGACGGCATCATTGATAGGATAGACCTGTAAGCCGACCCCCCCCAAATTTTGGTCTCAGATTTGAAGATTAAGTGGCACTCAGCAAAATAAGATCAATATTACCATCGCAGCTGAGAGGAAAACAATCACCGAGGATCAAGAGATAGAACGCCACTTTAGTTGCACTGGAAAAGAAAATTTGACATCACGGAGGAGGAAAATGATTTTGACTAGGAATACAAGGAGAGAGTCTTGTCATACCTGAAAGATCGAGGTCGACCACAATGCTATACAACTGTGTCAAAAACAATCGACGAGTAGAAGCCGAAGGAAAACCCTTCACACATGAAGAGTATGAAACAGCCTAAAGAACTTTAAGCAGAGGACCCCCGGCATATCAGGCATCAAAAAGTCACACTTAGTGAATGCCCCACCGAACATCAATGAAGCCATACTAAGTGTCTTTAATGCCTGTTTAAATGTTGGCTACTTCATATATCTTCTTAAAAGGGCCAGAATGATCTTCATCTTAAAACCAGGGAAGCCAAATAGGAAAGTAAAAAGTTATAGGCACATATGTCTCCCCTAATTTATTGGGAAATTAATAGAAAAACTTCTGAACGATAGGTTAAAGAACCACCTAGAAACAAGGGACGGGTATAATCTGCAGCAACGTGGTTTCCGTAGACGCCGCGGTACGGAAACTGCCCTTACCCTAATGACAGAATTTATAGCAAATGCAAATGCTGAAGATCAGAGAGTAGACGTCGTACTCAGGGACGTGGCTTCTGCATTCGATAATGTCTGTCTGGGTACCTGGATTAAAGAAGAAAATATGTAATCTTGAGATGGAGTCTAATATCACCAGAATCCTCTGTAATTATCTAGAGGATAGAGAGGCAACCATAAAGATCAACGACCACAAAGGACAATTCTTTTCGATGAACGCAGGGATGCTTCAAGGGGGATGTCTAAGCCCAACGATGTATACGATCTAAACGAGTGACCTCCCTTTTCCTACTCAAGATTAAGCTATCTATGTCCAGCTAGCCGATGATATATCCCAAATAATCACAAGCGACTACCGAGCTCGTATAGATATCGAAAACAGGAAAGCTGGTGAAATCAATAATCTCAACCTTTTTGAGAAACGAAATAAGATCCGCATGAACATGGATAAATTTAAGATTCTCCCTATCGGACGTACCAAAACGGCCCACATTCTGGCAAATGGTGAACACTATTCATACACCCTAGAAGGCCAAGTTTTGAGACTAAAAATCACATCAAATGGTTATAATGACCATATCAAGGAGAAGCTCTCACAAGCCAAAATAAGACTAAGGCAACTATACATGTTCAGAAGACTCTCCTTGCTATACCCCACCCTCCCATTACATCTGGCAAGCAAGAGGCAAACTCGAATGGCACAAGTAGTACAAAATAAAGCACTACGCTTCATCCTGGATGTCAGTTTACTGGACCGCATACCATCAATTAGGCTACACGATCTCGCGGGGATCGAGCCCTTGAACGTAACGCTACACAACAGAGCGACAGCAACATGGAGAAGTATTTACCAGAAAGGATTTTACAGACCATAAGAATACCCGAATTTGACCTTCCGAATAGATGCTACCGCGAAGGCGTTTTCCAGCAGCCAACAGCGATGGAAAGAAGAGATTGAACCAATTTATAGATAAATACTTACCTGAAAAATTATTAACATAATATCCAAGTAAATAAAATGTTAAATTAAACCTAAAAAGAAAATCTGTAGTGGACACTAAAATAATTAAATTAAACAAAAAGATCCGTAGTGGAGAAAGATAATCATAAGAAAAAGATTAAAGAAAAAAGATCTGTAGTGGACACTAAAATAATTAAATTAAACAAAAAGAACCGTAGTGGATAGAGATAATCAAAACAAAAATAAAAAGATCCGTAGTGGACATAAATAATCAAAACAAAATAAAAAGATCCGTAGTGGACAACATTAAATCAAAGCGACAATAGAGCAAATATAAGCGATTTAGACATTCGTAAAGAAGAGAAAACTCATGTACGAATACTCCAGAAACCGAGTTAGCTCTATCTATACGAAAAAAGCAAAACTCGAAAACAAAGGCTTGAATGCTCTAATCAGCATGCACGGAATCAACACAAAAGCGCATGGAAAGCCATAGCCAGACGTACTGGCACACCATTCTCCTACTAAAATATCACTTTTTCTAACTTTTACCTCTCTTACTATCACACCCATTTTGGCTCTCTTTGAAGTTCATAATTCATAAGTCTGACTATTTGTCGCTCCCTCAGAGAACTAGATCGGAGCGATAAATAGTCAGACGATCAACGATCAACGTTCCAAAAAGGTAGAAAATGTGTAAATAGGGTAGAGAGAATAGGTAGAATAGATGTATAATAAAGAGAGAGTACTTGTGTCAGGTTGTCTGGCGACGTCAGTCATTTGCATTTGTATTTATCCGTAATTATTGTCTTTTGTTTGAGCAGCATTCAAGCCTTTGAAATCTTACAGGCTTCTTTGTAGTGGGTCGAAAATCTAGACTAACCCCCAATCGATCCAACCCGCTTCCTACACTAATCTGGACGTGAGAAATCGAAGGAAAATGAAACGGATTGTATATACAGTCCCTTTACTTACAAAAAGAAATGTACAATGATAATTACAATGGAGAGGGGTGATATATTAGATATCTCTTTCCTATTCACACACAAAAATATAACTAAATTTCCTTTATACCCGCAATTAAAAAAAATAATCAAATCCTACTTACAAATCCTATTAATTGATCCCAAGAAACATTAAAAAAAATCAACAGCCAAAAAAAGATCCGGACTATAACAGCCAATATATAGTTTACAAAAAAGAGAAGGCCTCACGTGTTACAAAGAGGGTGGGTGGGGGGTGTGGGATGTCCAGCCACCTACTACTCAAGAGAGCAAAATGCCTATCAATGTCTTCCAAACACTTGGCGCCTCTGCGCTTGATGGAAGATAAGTGATCTTATCACTCTTGCATGGCTATTCTAAGCCCTCTTTCATTAACAATACTAATAGGGCTCTTCGTTAAATTAACTTAAGATAAAGTAATATTTTGTTTGCTATATAAAGATGTGCTAGACTAAGTCCTTTCCAGAATATGGTGCCTGGAAAAAATATGGTAATTTATTTATACATAAAATAACCAAAAAACGAAACAAACCCATTCCCATTAAAACACACACATTCTTACAGAAGGAGGGAGAGTGTATTGGAAAAAAGGGTGGGAGAATGGCCCCTTATACACACATTCAAGCCTTTGAAATCTTACAGGCTTCGTGACAGTTGATTGACTTTACTTGTAATATTACGTGTCCGTTTCGGATCTTTTATTTATTTTTGTCCACTTCGGATCTTTTATTTTATTTATTTTTTATTTTTTGTCCACTTCGGATCTTTTATTTATTCTTTTATTTTTTAGGTGTCCACTTGGGATCATTTATAATCAATTTAATATCTTTATTTACATGAAACAAATCATTTCTGGTTTTCATTATTCTCATCATTTAATTTTGTATTGTCAATTCGAGTTGATATAGGTTTTAATCTTCTGGTAAGTTTCTCAATAGATCGGTTGAATTTCTTGTCGAGATATTATTTGGCTGGTTTTAAATGCTTGCCTGAACCTTAGGTTCTGTACATCTACATCAGGTATTCTAATCGGGTTCAGCACCTCATCTGGCATATTAGCATAGATTTTCTGCCAAATATTGCGTGCTCGTCTATTCAGGATGATATTTATTGGCTCAATGTCCGTCGCCTCGTGTAGTATTCTCGAAGGAATGTAGTCAAGCAGTGACACGTTGGCAATAAACCTGATTGCCTTGTTTTGGATAACTTGAACTTTCTTTATAACATTTTTGCTCAGGGTATTAAGGGGTATAGCTGGGTATAAGAGAAGTGGTGTCACCAACAGCAGAGAGAGTTTTCTTTTGTTACTCGTCGAGAGATGTCTGAAGCGATTGAGGCTTTGTAACGTTTTCGCAGTAAAGGTGATATTCTGTAGGTAATGGGCCCTGTACCCGTTCGACATTAACTTCAAACCTAGAACTCGTCCTTCCCTTGTCCCTTGAGTATTCATAGAGCTCATCTTGTACCAGTACGTCCGATGTTTTCTGACGGCCAATTGGTATCACTTTGAACTTCTGGACATTGGTCTTTATCTTATTCCTTTTTTCAAAGTTATTGATATTATCAATTTCTCCCCCTGTCCTAGTTGTATATACTGGACGAGGTCTTGAATTGGATGTGGTAAATCCCCAGTATACACTAAATACATAGTGGGACTGGGGCAGCCCTCTTGAGGTACTCCAGCTTGCAGATTAAAGGCTACACCTTCTATACCATTTATCTTCACGAATGCTTCTCAATCCTCCAGATAGTCGCATAGAATCTTGGTTAGGGTTCCATCTATTGCAAGTTCACTCAGTTTACTTTTTAGACCCGGTAGCCATACCTTGTCGAATGCCGAGGCCACGTCGCGAAGTACGACATCGACGTTACCATTCGTAGTTTTTCCGATTGCTATTCTCTCCGTAATTAATGCCAGAGCCGTTCCCGTACCAAATTTCCTCCGGAACCCATGCTGTTGGGAGTTATATGAGTTATGAGTTTCCAAGAAGGTCCTCAGTCTGGTGTTAAGAAGTTTTTCATATAATTTTCCCATAAACTCCAGCAAGGAAATGGGCCTATAGCTTACTGATCTCCTTCTTTGGTTTTCCAGATATCAGAATGGAGATCATGCGGGCTCTTTTAAATTGGTCTGGAAAATAACCAACATTGAGGCAGGCATTAAACAACTCAAGTAGACCCTCTTTGATGTTATTGGGGGCATTTACCATATGCATTTTAGTAATGCCAGTTATGCCTGGCGCTTTTTGCTTAAAGCTTTTGAAGACCCACTCGTACTCTTCGTGCGAGAATGGTTTACCTTCTTCCCGTGCAATGCGGGATCTGTCCACGAAGTGATGTGGCGTAGGGTCGGCACCTAGGTCTTGGAGTCTAAGTAGAGCTTCTTCTTCATACCTCTCGTTGAATAATTCGTTATCTTCATCGCTATACGAAAGCGGTTTTGCGAGTACAGCCTAAATTTCCTCTCGATATCATGGTCCTCCGTATATTCTACGCCGTTGACCTTGATGCATATGCTGTTCTTAGGAGGAGTGCCTCTCAGTCTCTTTATTTGACTCCAAATTTTTTTGAGGTCTCCTTCTGTGTCAATCTTAGTAATGATATCATCCCACTAGTCTCTCGATCTCTCAAGTATGAGTTGCCTGATCTCGTTTCCTAACTCTCGCAGTTCCTAGTACCGTTGTGCCGTGATCCCATGCATATTTATAAAAAAAACGGTTGCTTCTAGCTGATCCATTTTCTGTTGTATGTTTTCGTCCCACCTTGGAGATGGAAGAATTTTATATTCCGTCCAAAGAAAAGCCAGGCGGTCAGCTTCTAAGATTTTTGAGGTGAGATGATAGAGTTTCTCGTCAATCTCTTCTAGGGAAGCACCATCGAGTTGTTCAATATGCACTTGGCGCAGATGTTCTCGGTATATTTACCAGTTAGCTCTTGCTAGGCATCTTCGTTTAGGAATTTTTACTTGTATTGGAGGAGTAGAGATATGAGTGATCATACTAATATGATCTGACGGTATGAAGGGGCCCGGGAGAGTGACATGATTAAGAGAAAAGTTTTGATTTGTTAACACAATGTCCGGTGTGGTTGATGATCTTGCCGTATGGAATATATGTAAATCTGGCCCTTCATTTTACACAACACCTCTATCAATTAGGAGGCTCAGTGAATTACCAGCTCCTTCAAAAGCCCTGGTATAGCCGGTTTCCCTGCACCGGGCATTTAAATCTCCGACTAGTATCGTTGAAGCCTCTCTCCTAAAGAGTCGCACGAAGTTGGGAATCGGGAGATACGGGCGCCTGGGTGGTTGACACCCGACTGCAACCACCAGGTCGTCGTATGTCATAGGGATCTTCACCACCAAATAATATTCCTCTAAATCCCGTATCTCTTTAAATATAATGCCTTTTCAAATGGCAATTGCAACCCCGTCGTATCTTTTCTCTGTGTCGCTAGCCATCAATACTTCGTAGTTATATATATTTTATGCGCCCCATGTTGTCATCTAATCTATGCTCAGAAATAAGCACAATGTCGTGATCAGCGTTTCTAATGATGTCATTGTATATTCTACTTTTGTTCTTCCATCTGTTAACATTCAGTGAGAAGATCTTAAGGTTCCTGACGAGTTTGGTAGAGATAGCCATGGTTAATTGATATTCGGTTGTTTAACTTTAGTTCCTTTATCCCTGGCTGGTGACCTTACCGTACCATACCTCTTCTTCCTGTATTGATCCTGGTTAAGGTTAAAGCAGGATTCGGGACATATTTCTATCCTTCCTTGTTTGAAGGCGTTTAGGAACTCTTCTTCCGTAACGTCCGCATCAAAGTCCCATTTATACCTGCCTTTAGTAACTCCTTCTATTAGTTCATTAACATTGGTTTTCTTCGGTATGGGAGCAGATAGGGAGCCGTAGATTCTCATGCACATATCGTGGGTAGTCCGATAGATTGGCGTAGCGGATGCATATGTTGATGCGACAGGTTCAACTTCATCATTTTTTGGTAGAGTCTCTTCCGGTTGGTTACTGGTCTCCATCTGGGTGTCATCATTCTCGGCACGTTCTTTCTTGCATAAACGCGAGTCGCGAGAAGTAGAACGAGGCCTTGTCTCAGGTTGTTTGAGATTCTTTAATTGGGCTTTAAATAGGTCTCCTAATGGCAGGTTATCCGGAAACCACATCGGCTTCAGTCAATTTTGTACCAGCATCTTATTTAATTCCGTCGCATAACTGCCAGGATTGGTTATATTCACGAAGTGTGCGTGTAATATACACATAATAAGATCTGGTCTCATGTTCTGGTCTATTTCAAACGTGGTCTTCTGTTCGGAAACTTTTGTCGCTTGTGCATATGTAATAGTTTTTCTTCTATTTCTCTTCTCGACCAAGGTCTTCTTTTTATCCGTTATCAAGGCCTTCTTTATTGGGCAAGCCATTGATAGAGTACGGTGAGAATTGCTACAATTAATGCACTTCTTATTGAAGCTACTACACTCTCTCCACGTGTAGCCAGATTCTGAGTACTCAGAAGAGATATTACCTGTAGCCTGGCAGTTCTTAGTGGCATTCTTTTCGAGGACATAGCAGAAGAAGCAGATCTGCAACGGCATAAAAACCTCTCGCTCAATGCAGCTGGCGGAGACTTTTAAATTAAATAGGACCAGTCCATTTTCCGCCGCCTTCGTGGCCATCTCAGTAGTTTGAAAGATTATTTTAAACACATGAGTGTGTTCTTCTCCTTCACAGTTCTTAAACTTTATTACATCATCGATTTTTGCCAAGCTTGCTTCGCCTCGACTTCTTGTTTTATCTCCTCAGCAGAGCGGGTACCAACTTAGGGGTCGATACGTCGGCAAATAATCGAGCTCTTGACCGATACATGTGGAGGAACACGTGGTATGAGGCCGATCTCTTCTAACTTCTTCCTTGAGTTTGCGCTCAGAAGGTTTTCCAAATCTTGATTAGAGTCACAAAAGGCCAAGTAACCATAATACTGGTCTTTAAGTCGGCAGAGAGCAATCCCAAGCGTTGAGAAAACAATTTCAAAAACCTTCTCGCGAGAAGGCTTTTGGCATTCCTCTTTGACATGGAGCGGGACCCTTTTCTCGCCGTTAGGGTCGTTCATGACGGCCCCAACATCAGGAGATACTTGAACCTACCAGGCCATTGACGCGGGGGCGAGTACTTAAATAGACTTTGGGTCACCCTTTCTTCCCTCTCTGCCCTGACCACTCTGCCCCAGAATGGGGCTCCTTCTTCGCGCCCTCTGCGAGACTTCCTTCCGGGGTTCGGACACATCAGAGCCATACGGCTTCTATAGACCTTAATGGCAGAAAGGTTACTAGAACCAAAGTTGTGCTGCTGTTATGGGAACAGACAAGATACAGGCGAGAAACTCGAGTTCATCCAAAATTCACTTGTTGGCACGGTTTCCACCCTCGCGGGTGTTCGCGCGCACAGCAAGCGTATGTTCTTGGTAAAACCAGGCTATTTTCATTGAACCCAAGTGGGCGTTCATCCAAAAGCTGTAAAATTCTTCACCTACTGAAACAGTGGAGAATTCCGAAATTTGTAGAAATAGGACTTTGCTTGTAAGTAGAGGTAGGCTTCTTGTAGCGCAGTCAAAATAGCCAGACAATCTTAGTTTCCCCTTAAAAGTTTTCCGCGCCATGATTGGCCAATTTTTGTAATACTTATGTTCGCGTAGAAATACTATATATAATGTAGCAATTTCTACGAATATAAACGACTTAGAAGAGTCATATCTCGCTGTTAAAATCAAAATGACTTACGACGACCTAATAGTAGCTGTCGGATACCAATATGCAAGATGCCCATATCTTCCTGTCCCATCATTCTTGCGCCTATTCCGCAGGAATTCATCAGTCATCATGATCGGTGATCTCAATTAAAGATGCAAAGAAACAATGTACAGCACAGCGTTCAACGGGGCAGGCAGAACGCTAAGTCTATTAATGGATAGGAATATATTGCAAAGATCAAGCTCAGACTTCCCAACGTTCTTAACAGAGAGATCTGCAACAACGCCAGATATAGTCCTAACAAATCCCACATTCGCCTTTAACCACGTCACAATACCGGGACCATACATTGCATCGGATCATCAGAGCATGATCACAACTGTCTCAACTTCTCCAATACAAGTAGAGATTCCTCGACGCAAATGTCTCAGAAAGGCTGACTGGGATCAATACAGAAGACAACTAGAGGACATACAGTCCCAGACAACAGACGGCTTTACAACCTGCGAGATTGAAGAAAGAGTCAGATATATAACGGAGAGGATAATAGAAGCAGATCGCCATACGATACCGTGGATCCAACACAAAACTCTCTCCGCTCTGAGATGGGATGCAAATATCCAAGAGTAGATGACTAACCTATAAAATCTAATCGTGGAGATAAATCAACTTGGGAACTCGTACCATCGTAACATCGAATCTAATAGACTGAGGAACCTCATAAAACAATTAATCACTGAAAAGAACAATGAAACATGGAATAATATCATAACCAAGATAGACACTGAGGAAAACCCTAGAAAATTTTGGCGCCAGATAAGGAGGCTTAGAGGAACCTCTCATAAGGAAAGATCAAATACGAAAGAGATAGAAAGGCATTTTAGGTCGCACTGGCAGATGAAATTTGACATAGGTCAAGATAAAAATAGAGATTTCGATGCAGACTACGAAGCAGAGGTTGTCGAAACTCATAGAGCAAGACGAGAAAGGATGGTGCCGTACCCTCAGGTTTACAGCCTAAGGCAGAGGAATACGAGCGCAAGCCTTGAAGTCATTTAAACAAAAAACACCAGGCATCTCAGATATCACGAAAATGCACCTACAAAAGGTTCATCCAAACATCAACAAGGAAATACTTAGTATTTTCAACGCCTGTCTCAATACAGGATTTTTCCCCAAAGCATTCAAGACCGCAAATATGATATTTATTCCGAAACCGACCCGGGAAGCCAAAAACCGATCTAAACAGCTATAGAACGATATCCTTGCTCGAATTCATAGGCAAAACTCTTGAAAAACTGTTAAATAACAGATTAAGAAACCATCTCGAGACAAACAACTTAAATAACATGCAACAGCATGGTTTCCGAAGAAAGTTAGGCACGGAAACGGCCCTGGCTCTTATCACAGAGAGGATTGCTTTTGCTAAAGCAAAGAACCATAGAATCGACGTGGTTTTGAGATGGGTGGCATCTGCTTTCGATAAAGTCTGGATCCTGGGCCTCAAGTCGAATGTCGCTGGCCTCGGCCTGCAGGACAATTTCCCCGAGTCTGGACGAACGGAAAGCTAAGATAACTAGTAATAGCTATAAAGGGGAACTCTTCAGGCTGGGCGCCGGAGTGCCCTAAGGGGGCTGCCTTAGTCTCATCCTATACGTCATCTATACGAATGACCTCCCTCACCCCGATTATGACTTTGCACACAATATGCAACTGGCCGATGATATAACACAGATCGTGACAAGCGACTATCCGAACTCAAGGGACGTTGCCAATAAGACGGGAGCAGAGATAAGCACACTTAACAACTTTGCATGACGGCAAAGTCCTTGGATTGAAGATCACGTCAAATGAATATATGTTTCACACTGCAAAGAAAGAGCGGAGGCAGGCAGAAGGGCACTCAGTTCGCTTTATAGGTTCAAACAACTCTCGCCCGCAAATAAACGCAAATTATATACCACACTGGTAAGACTAGTCCTTCTTTACCCGACCATACCCTCAGTAGATGCGCCCTGAGGAAACTTCCCACGATTCACAATAGAGCATTAAAATTTATTGCTAGTGTCACATTGAATGACCGCATACCCACACGCCTACTGCATCAAGTTACCGATTTGGACCACATAAATATAACACTCCATAACCGAGCGAAAAAAATATGGCAAAGGATTCAAAATAACATGGCCCCCCGAAATGACAAACCAAATAAGACTTCCTGATGTTAACCACGAGCTGATCTTCAAATACACATTTCAAAGCAGCCAGATCCTGGCTCAAGGAGATGATACAGCAATATTCCGAGCTTTACCGAAATCAACTCCAAAAGTACATTGAAAATATGTACAAATGATTTAAAAAAAAAATCCGTATGAACAAAAATTAAATAAATAAATAAAATAAAAAGATCCGTAGAGGACAAAAAAAAAAATCCGTAGTGGACAAACAAAAGAAAAAACGATGAGTCCTCCATCAAAATTGAAACCACCATAAAATAAAACAAAGGCTTGAAAGCTTTTACCACATAAAACAACCAAGATAACTGTTATTTGACCGAAAGAAAATAGAATTAGCCAGTTAACCTGGTACACATTTCGTCTGCTTATATACACACCTTCAAACTTTCTTCTCCTTACTATCCATACACATTTCTAACTTACACCATCATTGATCAGTGATATTCGACTACTACGCTCTGCTGACAACCTTCGGATAAAGCATTTTTACTTGCTTAGTAACGAACTTTGAGCACCGCCTACATAGAAGAGCGCCTATTCTGGAAGTCTTACGGTGAATTGCGCTTCACCCTTCAAAAAGAGAAATACTTATTATTTATCCAAGATTCATAACAGAATGAGGGCTTAAGCACCTCACTGCTCCCATCCATCGCCCTGCGTGTGAATCTGCTCGGATGTCTGCCATTAATTGATTTCGTTTTAACTATGCCAGCCACTTGGACTGACATAATTAAGGGCTTATATGAAAAATGGTTTGAGGGCTACCCCACAGCGGAAGCATAACTCAGAAATTATCTCGAAACTGGGGCATAACTGCGAGGATGGGACGGAGGAGAGATCCTCAGCGGTCGTTGATTCGGCCACTACTGCATCAGGTCTACCATAATTCACCCCTCTTGAGGTTCCCACTCGAGACCCATCCCATCCATCCATCACTCATCATTCTGGCAACAAACGAGCTGGGGAACAACAGGAAAATGGATGGGGGCGTTTTTTCACAATTTTTTTGGATTCGCTTATGAATCTACCTGCACTATCCGCAACCTCCTTTACCACTTCATAACTTTCTTTTTCACTCTAAATCACCATAATATTACACTTTTGTTTAAGAAAAAGAAGACGTCACAAGAGGACATAGTAAGGATAAGGAAGACTATGGAGACCCTCACTAAGAGGGTCCCCTTAAGGACCATCCCTGAAAAAAAGAACCCCGAAAAAAGGCACCTATGTCAAACCCTCTACCTTGAACTAAAAGTGGCACTAGTGAAACTTATTGAAGTTCCATCTGGTTGCATCGCCTTATGTGCTGAGACCAAAACCCAGCTCCTATCGTAAGAGGGAGCGAGGGTCCTACGGAACAATGGCCTGGAAGCGAAAACCCCTCCACAAGTGGCAGAAAACAGGAGCTCAAGGAGGAGATCACCAAGAGGAATCCCTGGGCCCAAGTTTGTGAAATAATCAAATTTCGCGAACACATCCAAGTATTTAAAATAACATTCGCTACCACGGAAATGGCCCAAAAATCGACACAAAACGGAATAATGGTAGTCAATATGCGAATACAGGGCGAAAACATACAGCAGAAAAAATTTAATAGCATACAAATGTGCTTTGTATGCTGCAAACTCGAGGAACACACTACAACGACATGCCCGGACCAAAACAAACTGTAATGCAGTGAATGCACCACAGAAGGGCATCGATTTGATAAATGCGAGAGCACCAAGAAGAGATGCCTAGACTGCAAAGGGGAACATAGGACCATGGCCGTGAATTGTCCCAAGCGCCGCGAGATTATAAAAAGAAAGAAAGAAGAGAGGAAAGCCAAAGAAACGACATACGCGAACGTCGCCAAAAAGAATGCGGAGATAAAGCCTGCACCTGCACTTGCACAGACGAATATGAGATTTTAGTGCAAAAATACTAATCTGTATTACCCACGCAAACTTAGCTAATGCAGTAAACCTGTCTGATATAACCAGGTACTGAATTCTATTCTGAAGGCGAATAATCTCCCTTCAGTAATTATTCCTGCAGACTTCGAATGCTCCAAGGCATTCAAGGACTCAGTCATAAAGAACAATAACGTCAAGTCTGACTGGAGGAGATCGTTGAAGCTCCCTCATCGGAGGAATCTGAAGAGGACGACGAAGAGGAAAAGGCTGAAAGTGAGGAGGGATTCTCCTCTACTGACAACGAAGAGGGCTCTTGCACCCGTACACGAGCTACGATGAGCAGGTCCAAAACCCCGAGTCCCCCTCCGAAAAAGGAAAACCCTGGGCCAAGTAAAACCGCCCAGCCAGCCCCCAAGAAGGAGAAAAATAAGAAGAAGCATAGGTAAAAACAATTCACCATGTTACGGAACGCACTGAAGATATTGGAAATTAATACCAACGGCTGCCGAGGAAAAGAATTCTTCTTTACGGAAATGTATTCAGGGAACTTGATGCGGACATCATCTTAATTTCGGAACACGGGATCGACAGCGTAGTGCAGAAATGGAAATCTGGAACTACGATGTGTTGATCACAAATTATTCGCAGGAGCGGTTCGACGAAGCCGCTATTGCAATAAAAAAGGGATTAAATACAAGAAAATAAGAAATCTAGAAGAATCTTACCTCGCAATTGAGTTCGAACTCGTCTTAGGAAAGTTGGTCATTGCTACCGGATATCAACCGCCAAGGAGAGATGTGTTACCAATTCACACTCTCACTGGCCTATTTGGCAGAAGAGCCCCTACTATATTAATAAGGGATCTGAAAGCCAGATGCCGAGAATCCAGTTTCAGGACCTTCAACGGTATAGGAAGAAGCCTGGACCTATTGCTGGATAGAAATATTCCCCAGCGAATAGGCTCCGACTTCCCACATTTGTCAGAGCAGGAAGTGCCACAAAACCAGACATCTGTCTGGCGAATCGTCAGCTGCCGTCCAATTACTACATGGAACCAGTCCAGGTACTATTTAGTGACCATATAGGGATCCTACTCATTATCAACAGGAACCCTATACAAGTTCCAACTGTAGTCAGAAAGAACTACAAAAGAGCAGACTGGAGACGGTACGCACGCCTTCTCGAGGCCTACGATCCGCCCAACTTGGACGAGGCAATTCTTGAGGAGATTGACGAGGCACTCGACGACCTTAATAACCATCTATACCTACAGATGGACCGAATACGTGAAGCATTTATACCGTGAGCTGAAGTTATTGTATGAAATCAACATCAGAAATGCGCCAGTTCACTCAATACAGCGAAGTAAATAAGTCAAAGAAGAACTGAACCAGTTGATCCTCGAACAACAATGTAGAAGATGGGATGATGGGATCGATAGCTTTGACCACGAAGCAACTCCCAAAGATTTTTGGAAAATGATCAGAAATCTCAAAGGATCGATTGGGAAGAAGAAGCAGAAGATGGAAACATTGAAACGGAAGAAGGAAGAATTGACGAGCTATTCCGAAGTTATTGGGAAAAAATCTTCAGTATAACTGAGGAGGAAAACGAAGACTATGACCTAGAGTTTGAAAGCAACATCATCGACGAGCTTAACGAACAAATACACAAGACGCACCCTCACCACCAGGTGGATAGACAGCGCGACGGAGACGCCAAAATTACCGAAAAAGAACTACTCGGCGAGTTCCGCCCACTTCGACAAAAAGCCTCAGGGCAATCAAGGCTTACAAAGCTAAACTTTAAAAAGGCACCAGCCAATTTCTTTGAAGGGATGGGAAGAATATATAACGCCTTTCTGAACACGGGATATTTTCCAGATGCTTATAAAACGGCTGAGGAGATTTTCTTGCCTAAGCACAGACAGGACCCAACGATGGAGAGCTATCGGCCAATTTTACTTCTAGAATTTGGCGGGAAGCTCTTCGAGAAAAACCTCAACAGAAGATTGGTGTCTCACCTGGAGGAGAACTCCCTCTTCAACCCACATCAATTCGGGTTTAGAAGGAAGCGAAGTACTGAGATGGCGATTAATGGCATCACGGGAGAAGAGAGTTACGTGGACATTGTTTGTTGGGATTTATCAAAGGCGTTTGATAAGGTGTGGCAACGGGAAATGCAGTACAAGAGCTTACGACTGGGCCTAAGTGAAAACTTAAAAAGAACTCTCTCTGACTATGTTGTGGAAAGAGCGGCGTACATTAGTTTAGGGCGTACGGACGGACCAAAGTTTCCGCTCAGGTGCCTGTCCTCCACTCTCTACTTCATTTACACCGCGGATGTCCCAGCCCCTGTAAGCCCCACTTGCCTCACCATTCAATTCGCCGATGATTTCACCCAGATAATCACTTCTCCATGGAGGAATGCGCCTTGGCAAGCTTGTATGACAGCAGCAGAAATTGAAACTCTTAACACCTACGAGGCCCGGTGGAAGATCCGCACCAATCAGGAAAAGTTCAAAGTATTTCCCATATGCCGGAGACTACTTTACGACGTCAGGGTGGGGGATAAACGTTATCCCTACACCACGGAGTGCAATGTACTCGGAATTAAGATTACCTCATTCGAATACAAGAAGCACGTACAAGAAAGAATCACCATGGCCACTGCTGCAGTTAAGACTCTATACAGATTCAGAAATCTTCGTCAAAGCAATAAGAAAAAGATCTACAATGCACTTTTAAGATCGACGCTGCTCTACCCTGCTTTAGCCCTCTCGTGTGTCACGAAGACAAAAGAGGAAACTACAAGTGATGTAGAATAAATGTACGTACCTAATTACAGGTATACTAGGCGAGAAAGAAGACGCCAGGAAGAGCTGCACCAGGAGGCGGGGTTAAGTCCCATTAACATTGTCAACGAAGAATGGACAAGGAATATGTTAGAAATGGTTAATCGTGAATTAAACGATGATATCGTCCAAATAAGAGGAATAAGACGCGCTAGATTTCAAAGCTCGCCGGAGTTTTAGGTGGCGGAGCAGAGGTGCCGTTCTACACATCATAATAGCAATGTTTTTACCCTAAACCAATAAAAAATCAGACTAAGAAAAGGCTTACCTAAATATGAAACCTCATCGATTTCTACAAATTCACCGATAAAGACCCTTATCTACCATAAAGACCGAAATTTACCGAAGAAGATATCCACGAAAAAACAAAAAACACGAATTACACACACTACAAGATATACGAAAAAACAAAGACTCTAAGCACAACAATAAAGTAATTATTACCACAACAGCAAATGTGCATATCATATCCAAAGACATTAATTTATTTTGAAAACAAATGGCTTGAACGCCATATTATATATATATATATATATATATATATATATATATATATATATATATATATATATATATATATATATATATATATATATATATATATATACATCAACTAACTGAAAGACAACAAAGGAACCACAAAATCAAAAATACTTAAAAGCGATAGGCCTGATAACCAGGTTCTAGCATCTCTTTGCACCCTTCCACACTTCTTTCTCTTTTAACCATTGGTCTACTTTCCGCTATCTGTCCACACACCCTAAATCTCTCTCCTACCTACATCTACACTTACAACCATACGAATACGAATACAAATAATTCCATTTCTGTTCATTCCCTGAAGATGACCGAAAATGGTCGAAAGCCGTCTAGGGATAAAGAATGTCATTCGCGGATGTTTTTTCTCGCCTCGAAGACCCCGTTAAAAAACTTGTAAGAAGTAGTAAGAAAATACAAGTTAAAATTAATAACGCTGCCACAGTCGTGGACTTCAATAGAACCTGAAAAGACAACATGGCCTTTTACCTAATTATATATATATATATATATATATATATATATATATATATATATATATATATATATACGTATATATATGTGTATATATATGTGTATATATATGTATATATATATATATATATGTATGTGTATATGTATATATATGTATATATATATATATATATATATATATATATATATATATATATATATATATATATATATATATATATATATATATATATATATATATATATATATATTTATGTATATTAATATGTATATATATATATGTATATATATATGTATATATATATATATATATATATATATATATATATATATATATATATATATATATATATATATATATATATATATATATATATATATATATATATTTATGTATATTAATATGTATATATATATATGTATATATATATATATATATATATATATATATATATATATATATATATATATATATATATATATATATATATATATATATATATATATATATATATATATATATATATATATATATATATATATATATATATATATTTATGTATATTAATATGTATATATATATATATATATATATATATATATATATATATATATATATATATATATATATATATATATATATATATATATATATATATATATATATATATATATATATATATATATATATATATATATATATATATATATGAGGAATTAAACCACATTCTCCGAAGACAATTTAATTCAGAACAGTTTCGGTGTATCTCACACCCTTTTTCAACTGACAATGGATAGAAAATATAAGAAAAGTGCTTACAAACATAACACAGGGTCAGGTTGTGAAAGATCCCCTCTTTTTTCCCCCAATCCCCTACTTGTGGCTAATCAGGGAGGGGGGGGGGGTTATGCCTAAACATATTGAAGGGCTGACATTTTACTATTTTGTTTATTTGTTTTCTTATTACAGGATTAAAAGAAAATTGACCCTCAGATAGATTTAAATTAGGAACTGGTGATATCAAGCTCGATTCTTCGATTCTTCTCTTAACATAGTTAGCCGATTTAAATACCATTTTACTTCCATCGAAATCGACGAATGATTCAAGTCTCTAGCATGGCAAAATATTCCACTGCTTTCGCTGCCCACTCTAATATCTCTTTTGTGTTGATACAATCTCTTGTCTAGATTTCTCCCCGTTTTCCCTATATAAACTTTATGGCAATCGTTGCATGGTATTGCATATACTCCTATGTTATGATGTTCTTTGGGTTTCCTGGCAATCATCAATTGGTTTAAGGAATTATTATATTTATAGGCTAGAATAATACCCGCTTTTCCAAATATGTCTTTTAAACTATTTAATTTATTATTAAATGGCGATGTTATACATTTGTTGAAGTCATTAGTGCGGGAAGGCTTATTACCATAGAATGTTTTCCTAGCTGCAAAATGGGCAGACGATATGAACCAATCGGGGTAATACAAATTAGAAAAAATGGTCCTGATAATGACAATTTCTTCATCTAAATAGGAAGGATGACATATTATATATATATATATATATATATATATATATATATATATATATATATATATATATATATATATATATATATATATATTAAAGTGGGGCCGCGCCTTCTGTGAGGTTGTCATGAGGGGCCAGCTTAGAATGGGGAAGGGGCGCTATTGCATCCTCTGGGAATTTTATACTGCGCCCCTGTGCGAGCAGTTGATTGCAGCTTAGCCTCACGCAGACTGCCTCCAAGTTGGGTAAGGGTGCATACGGTTGTCTCCTCCTCTATATATCCTTGCCCTCCGGATGGCTCCTCCTCTATATATTCTTGCCCTCCGGGATGGCTCCTCCTCTATTTATTCCTGCCCTCCGAGGTGGCTCCTCCTCTATTTATTCTTGCCTTCCGGGGTGGCTCATCCTCTATTTATTCTTGCCCTCCAAGGTGGCTCCTCCTCTATTTATTCTTCCCCTCCGAGATGGCTCCTCCTCTATTTATTCTTGCCCTCCGGGATGGCTCCTCCTCTATTTATTCCTTCCCGCCGTGGTAACTCCTCCTCTATTTATTGTTGCCCTCCGGGGTGGCTCCTCCTCTATTTATTCTTGCTTTCCGAGGGGGCTCCTCCTCTATTTATTCTAGCCTTCCGGGGGGGCTCCTCCTCTATTTATTCTTGCTCTCCGGGATGGCTCCTCCTCTATTTATTCTTGCCCGCCGTGGTAACTCCTCCTTTATTTATTATTGCCCTCCGGGGTGGCTCCTCCTCTATTTATTCTTGCTTTCCGAGGGGGCTCCTCCTCTATTTATTCTTGCCTTCTGGGGGGGCTGCTCCTCTATTTATTCTTGCTCTCCGTGATGGCTCCTCCTCTTTTTATTCTTGCCCTCCGGGGTGACTCTTCCTCTATTTATTCTTACCCTCCAAGGTGGCTCCTCTATTTATTCTTGCCCTCCGGTTGCTCCTCCTCTATTTACTCTTGCCCTCCGTGGTGGCTCCTCTATTTATTCTTGCTTTCCGGGGTGGCTCCTCCTCTATTTATTCTTGCTTTCTGAGGAGCCGCCTCCTCTATTTATTTTTGCCTTCCGGGGGGGGGCTCCTTCTCTATTTTTCTTGCTCTCCGGCGTGGCTCCTCCTCTATTTATTCGTGCCCCCTGGGGTGGCTCCTTTATATATTCTTGCTCTCCGGGATGGCTCCTCCTCTATTTATTCTTGCCCTCCGAGGTGGCTCCTCCTCTATTTATTCTTGTTCACCGGGGTAACTCCTCCTCTATTTATTCTTGCCCTCCGGGGTGGCTCTGTAGCGAGCCGAAAATATATCTCTAATCCCAATCGATCCAACCCGCTTCCTACACTGTCCGGACGTGAGAAATCGAGGGAGAATGAAACGGATTGTATATACAGTTTCTTTACTTATAAAAGAATACATTATATTTAAAGCAATTTATATTTACAAGGGAAGTGTGCACACTTCAAAATGAGGCCAAATTCCCCAATCCAAATAGGATACCAAAAGAGAATTTTCTAACAGGCGAATACAACAAATTTATTTACACAAAACATAAAAAAACACAGCAACAACCGAACGAAAAGGGGCACGCGCCATCACTTGTGTGCTGGAGGTGGGTGGTAGTAGGCTAACATAAAAGGAGGCAGGATTGTCAACCAATGCGGGTATGGTGGTCCAGGTGTCTAGCGAGGTATGAAAGCCCTCCGTCTCAGGGCTGGGCGGAGCACTCGTCTAGAGAAACCTTCTTGCCGTCTGTCCAAGGTTCCACTCTCTGTAGAAGAGATATATCCTCCGTTTATGACCCATTTACATATACATGGAAGGGAAACTAATAAGTGGGCATTACCCGAGTAAATTTATCGACTAGCTTACCTCTAAATATATATCCGAACAATCCTCAAAATATAATCTTTTGATAAAAGATTATTTTAAACAAAGTACTATTTTGTTTTAATTATAGTGATATATCAAAACTAGCTACTATCTTTCCAGAATATGGCGCCTGGAAAGAAAGAAAAACATGGTAATCATTTTATACATAAAATAAACAAAAACAAAACAAACCCATTCCCATTCACACACATTCTTACAGAGGGAGGGAGAGGGTACTGAGAAAAGGGGTGGGAGAATGGCCCTTTTACACACACTCACATTCGCTCCACGACAGCTCCTCCTCTATTTATTCTTGCTTTCCGAGGGGGCTCCTCCTCTATTTATTCTTCCCCTCCGAGATGGCTCCTCCTCTATTTATTCTTGCCCTCCGGGATGGCTCCTCCTCTATTTATTCCTTCCCGCCGTGGTAACTCCTCCTCTATTTATTGTTGCCCTCCGGGGTGGCTCCTCCTCTATTTATTCTTGCTTTCCGAGGGGGCTCCTCCTCTATTTATTCTAGCCTTCCGGGGGGGCTCCTCCTCTATTTATTTTTGCTCTCCCACGTGGCTCCTCCTCTTTTTATTCTTGCCCTCCGGGATGCCTCCTCCTCTATTTATTCTTGCCCGCCGTGGTAACTCCTCCTTTATTTATTATTGCCCTCCGGGGTGGCTCCTCCTCTATTTATTCTTGCTTTCCGAGGGGGCTCCTCCTCTATTTATTCTTGCCTTCTGGGGGGGCTGCTCCTCTATTTATTCTTGCTCTCCGTGATGGCTCCTCCTCTTTTTATTCTTGCCCTCCGGGGTGGCTCTTCCTCTATTTATTCTTACCCTCCAAGGTGGCTCCTCTATTTATTCTTGCCCTCCGGTTGCTCCTCCTCTATTTACTCTTGCCCTCCGTGGTGGCTCCTCTATTTATTCTTGCTTTCCGGGGTGGCTCCTCCTCTATTTATTCTTGCTTTCCGAGGAGCCGCCTCCTCTATTTATTTTTGCCTTCCGGGGGGGGGGCTCCTTCTCTATTTTTCTTGCTCTCCGGCGTGGCTCCTCCTCTATTTATTCGTGCCCCCTGGGGTGGCTCCTTTATATATTCTTGCTCTCCGGGATGGCTCCTCCTCTATTTATTCTTGCCCTCCGAGGTGGCTCCTCCTCTATTTATTCTTGTTCCCCGGGGTAACTCCTCCTCTATTTATTCTTGCCCTCCAGGGTGGCTCTGTAGCGAGCCGAAAATATATCTCTAATCCCAATCGATCCAACCCGCTTCCTACACTGTCCGGACGTGAGAAATCGAGGGAGAATGAAACGGATTGTATATACAGTTTCTTTACTTATAAAAGAATACATTATATTTAAAGCAATTTATATTTACAAGGGAAGTGTGCACACTTCAAAATGAGGCCAAATTCCCCAATCCAAATAGGATACCAAAAGAGAATTTTCTAACAGGCGAATACAACAAATTTATTTACACAAAACATAAAAAAACACAGCAACAACCGAACGAAAAGGGGCACGCGCCATCACTTGTGTGCTGGAGGTGGGTGGTAGTAGGCTAACATAAAAGGAGGCAGGATTGTCAACCAATGCGGGTATGGTGGTCCAGGTGTCTAGCGAGGTATGAAAGCCCTCCGTCTCAGGGCTGGGCGGAGCACTCGTCTAGAGAAACCTTCTTGCCGTCTGTCCAAGGTTCCACTCTCTGTAGAAGAGATATATCCTCCGTTTATGACCCATTTACATATACATGGAAGGGAAACTAATAAGTGGGCATTACCCGAGTAAATTTATCGACTAGCTTACCTCTAAATATATATCCGAACAATCCTCAAAATATAATCTTTTGATAAAAGATTATTTTAAACAAAGTACTATTTTGTTTTAATTATAGTGATATATCAAAACTAGCTACTATCTTTCCAGAATATGGCGCCTGGAAAGAAAGAAAAACATGGTAATCATTTTATACATAAAATAAACAAAAACAAAACAAACCCATTCCCATTCACACACATTCTTACAGAGGGAGGGAGAGGGTACTGAGAAAAGGGGTGGGAGAATGGCCCTTTTACACACACTCACATTCGCTCCACGACAGCTCCTCCTCTATTTATTCTTGCTTTCCGTGATGGCTCCTCCTCTTTTTATTCTTGCCCTCCGGGGTGGCTCCTCTATTTATTCTTGCTCTCCGTGATGGCTCCTCCTCTTTTTATTCTTGCCCTCCGGGGTGGCTCCTCTATTTATTCTTGCCCTCCGGTTGCTCCTCCTCTATTTATTCTTGCCTTCCGGGGAGGGGGGCTCCTCCTCTTTTTATTCTTGCCTTCCGGGGGGGGCTCCTCCTCTATTTATTCTTGCCTTCCGGGGAGGGGGGCTCCTCCTCTTTTTATTCTTGCCTTCCGCGGGGGGCTCCTCCTCTATTTATTCTTGCTCTCCGTGATGGCTCCTCCTCTATTTATTCTTGCCCTCCGGGGTGGCTCCTCTATTTATTCTTGCCCTCCGGTTGCTCCTCCTCTATTTATTCTTGCCTTCCGGGGAGGGGGGCTCCTCCTCTTTTTATTCTTGCCTTCCGGGGGGGCTCCTCCTCTATTTATTCTTGCCTTCCGGGGAGGGGGGCTCCTCCTCTTTTTATTCTTGCCTTCCGGGGGGGGGCTCCTCCTCTATTTATTCTTGCTCTCCGTGATGGCTCCTCCTCTATTTATTCTTGCCCTCCGGGGTGGCTCCTCCTCTATTTATTCTTGCCCTCATGGGTGGCTCCTCCTCTATTTATTCTTGCCCTCCGGGGTGGCTCCTCCTCTATTTATTCTTGCCCTCCGGGGTGGCTAGAGTTTAAAAAGACACACAGCCTTGCCTCCTGGGCGGTGTGTATATGATCGTACTAATTCTGATATTTAAAACGTTGGTCAGTAGATTCAAGCACCGGTTGGGCCACGTATCACGTGTCTTATAATGTCTAAACCATTTTGCCAACGATTTTATGATGAGAAATGCACACAAGCCACCCAATTGGACAACACTGCTCCATCTTGTGAAAATTCTGATCCTCACTCGATGATTATTAGACGCGATAAAGGTGGCACATGAGGCACCGACTCGAACCCATAGACGCTATTATCGGGCTAAAAGACAGACCTCACAAATCACTCTTTAAAATACATTTGAAGGATTAATTTAACCCGTAGGGGAAATTATTTTTAAGATAACCAAAAATGCAATGAGGCACATCAATTCAATTTTTTTCTAAGGGGACCTACCTGACTTGGTTGTTTTGGCCCAGAGCTGAATGAAGCCAGCCCGTAAAGAGGCAGTCTAGATTCCGGATGTCGTCACCATTGCTAAAGAAAGCCGACACCGCTTCTCCCAATGTTCTTGATGCCACTCGGGTTCCTAACATGGCTCCTGTCGTGTGAGTGGCGGGAAAGTGGAGCGTGCGGAAGTTTTTGTACACAAAACGAAGAATCGTCGAAAACATGACCAGAAGAAGATTCGTAGAATAGAGTTTTCGTACGAAGCGAAGATGCAATACGCCCCGCCACATCCTACTCTTTCAGCAAGTGTTGCCTACTTACAACTTTGCTGTAGGTCAAAGAGGTCATCCAGTTGCCATCCTCATCCAACTGACGCTCCTCCGTGCAAAAACTGCTCCCACTCGATAGCCGGCAGCTTGGACGGATCATTCCACATCCAGATGCCCAACCTCCCTCCCCTCCCCCCTCCCTCCGCAGTCACTAAAAATACTAAACATTTAATTACACTGACTGATGGAGCTCCTGGAGAACCCTGGCCTGTGGGAGTTCTTTGGGGCTGCTGACCAAGGTGCAGGAGCGTAAGACTGGGGCAAATTATCTAATCCTCGTTGGAGCTTCCGATCACATTAAAATACTGCGAAAAGATTATTTCCCCACAAATTTATAAGAAAAGGTTCTCAAAATTATATTAAGTTTCCAAAAAATGTGGACGAAATTCTTCCGAAGAACGCTAATCTAACCATGGTGGAAGAAGCATAGTATTATGTCGTGGATTTGCTGCTAATTATATTGCAACACTTACTAAAATACATGGAACAAAGACGAAAGCAGATAAAATTATTATTTAGCTATTTTTTAAAAGAGAACCTTCTACCATTAACACTAAAACTGAAGTTAGGTTATGGTCAGTTTTAGTTTTAATCGGAGAACAATCCCATCCCAAACCTCATAGAAAACGTGTGGATGGAATTAAAAAAGAACGTCCTATGGAAACCTTTGTTATGTTGTTTTGTGATAGTGGTGAGGGAAGGGGGATCCTTATATATTTTGGTGTTTCTAGTTCCTCCAAGTGGATCCGAGGCCTTTATAAGAATTGCCATCGTCTTTCGCCATTTGTTGGAAAAGGTGCACTCGAATGTAAGTTTTAGTGTCGTAACCCGTGACCAAAGGAAGAACAAGATGTAAGAATTACTACATCAGTTGTTCAGCAATGATCATATAATAAAAAAATTTTATTTTACAAATTTATTAATTCACAGATTAGTTTTGGTCCAGTCAGCGTTTGGTACCATCGACCTTCCCCAATATAAGGGGGACTACAAGATTAAAACAACAAATTAAAGAAGCTGAGCACTTCTCTTTTTCCGTGAAAAACCTAAATTAACTTATCAATAATTCACATGTTACCCTCAAAGATTCTTATAGTTATGTAAGCGTAAATTGTTCTTATAATGAGTTCAGTAATACTATAATTCTCTATACAAATCTCTGGTACATGCAGAGCCGCCTACGAATTAGGGATATAAATTGTAGGTTTGGTTATAATGAGTTCGGTAATAATTGTATACAGATCACGAAATTGAGGTAACGATATACTTAGATTGTTTAACAAAGGGGAACTAATGGGAAAGGAAATCTTGTTATGGAAGCTTAATTTATGAGGTCCTAGAAATTTAACCGTCTATTTAGTAATGGTTATCTAATTTCCACAGTATCACAAATATAAAGAGCATATCATTGCTTGAAGGGTCAGTTGACTTTGATAATTGGTTTTCGGAGAGTAGTTTTCTCTTGGTCGCACGGTGAAGGAATTTAGGATTGCAGATCCAAGGTGTCTTTGAATTAAATTGGAGAAATTGCGAAGGGATCTCCTCCGAATTTGATCAAAGTTAACACACAGATAGTGGACGAACTCCGTTCAGGTCCTTGATGAAGAGACGCCTTTTGGGAGGTGTTCTTGCCTTTTGTTTCCTTATAGGAGAAACGGGTAAAAAGGTGGGAGACAGCAGGGCTCTCCTGTAAGCATAATACAGGCAGAGTTTTAATGTCCTAATTTTCAACGATTAAGGGAGGATTAGAAAACATTTTTTTACTATACCTCGTGATCTTTCCTCTGCCCGTAATTAGATGGCCCTAAATTATTATGAGAGCTTCGAAAACAATCCCATAATATTAGATGGAACGTTAGCTGAGCTGAAGGTTTCTAATGTATTTTGGGGAGAGAAGTGAGGAAATCATAATGCCCAAATGGTCAACTATAAGTTTATAAAGTGGGATCTTATAATAAACATTAATCACAGCCGTTCGATTGACCCCTGTAGGCTTTTTTTCGTACACCGCATGAGTGTACGAAAATTTGTAACTGACAAGAGGTGCCCACCTAATCCACGAGAGGGTTGGGGCAAGGTCGAGGGAACTCCTCTCCTGATCCCACGCTTCTAAAATTTGCTTCCACCTCATCCCCAAATCCAATTATGGGCGAGAAGTGTAACCTCATTAAAAATAAACCGAGGTCTGCGTTAACGATAAAGTGTGGGCGCACTGCCACGCCGACCACTCGAGTATTGCATTTCAACAAAAATTCACATGCACAGGACCGTAGATCCTTTAACAAAATAGGGATACACAGACACGTGAAAAATTGATGGACAAAGAGTCGTAGACAGACGAAAGCGGGAAGGAGAAAATCTATCAGTTGAACATATTTTCTAACGCATTCCCCCACTTGTTAATTAATTCACAGATAAGTTTTATTCCACTCATCATTCACACACTTGTTAAAATTGCGAATCATTTACATGTTTTAACATGGCAATAACTCCTACCTGGCTCGTACGACCTTTACATGTATAGTTTGTGTCGCCTTTATGTATATTCACCCCGCAGGGTGGTACCCTGTGTAGACTGTTACACTTAGTATCTAAAGGAGCTGCACATCCTCCCGGTCTGAGTGCAAATTAGGGAAGCCTCGTCCGTTACTCGGTTGACATAAACTCACTGAAGGGGCCTAAGGCCGCCGTGCAGACGAGACTCAGCGTCCCTCCGGCCCCAGCTTATCCTCTTCTCCTTCTTTCAGACAGCCTGAGTTTCTACCCTACTTCCTCACTCTCTCTACAACTTTCTCTGGTAGGCCTCTAATTTCACAGGGTAGACACCGAACAGTTGCTTCTCACCCAACTATCCTGGATCGAGGCTGAGGAGGGAGGGGATGCCTCTCAATATTTATATCTAAAGTTTTGCGAGATCGTCGAATCCGCGTACGGGTGGGGGAAGACCTCTCCGGACCAATGTCGTAGGAAGAGAGTGTCCAGCAGGGAAGTATCCTTAGTGCCATACTCTTTGCCCTGAGCATTAACGGCATCACCTCAGTGCTGCCGGGAGATGTTCTCGCTACGCTCTACGTGGACGACCTTTCGATCTCTTTTGGCGCGGCCCAGATGCCAACTCTGGAGCGTCCACTCCAACAGGCATTAAACTGCGTCTCTTGCATTTGACCCAGGCCTCATCTGGGAGGCTCATATCCGCAATCTTAGGGTCTCTTGTACCCGCGCCATAAATATTCTTGGTTACGTGACGTTCAACGCCTGGGGCGCTGATTAGGCTACTGCCTTACTTTTTTATGGATCCGTTCTTCATTCGAAGCTCGACTATTGATGCAAGTTTATGCATCAACATGCGAGCGTGTATTGCAGAAGGTGGACTCGATCCACCACACCGGACTTTGCCTGGCGACACTGTTGATGCTAGGGAGATGTCACTCGTTCTGCGCCGTACACACTGCATTATTCGCCTGTACGCGCGAGCCCGGCGCCTCCCTCTATCGCTGACAGTTTACACTGCATCCACAGCTGATCTCGACTGTACCTATGCCGCAGAGAGACACCATTCATACCTTAAGGAATTTGGGCGTTGGGCTAGGAAACTCCTTCGATAGTTCGGTATAGCTCTCGGGCCAGTAGTGCCTCTGGTTCTGCCCAGGACGCCACCCTGGAGGATACCAGCTTTGACTATTTGTCGCCACGCCTCTGCTCCCAAAACTAATACAGCGCCGGGAGTACTGCGTTTAGCCTTTTTAGACCACAATTCGTGTAACGCTGGAACTATTTCAGTATATACGGATAGCCCTAAGTCCCAATAAGGTGTTGGTTTTCACGCCCTATTACCTCTGTTTGAAGTCAGCGGGGCTCTGCCAGGCGCTGCGTCTATCTTCACGGCCAAGCTGGTTGCAATATAAGGCTCGCGGTACGGGAGGTAACGCGACGCGACCGGTTCGGAGACTGGGTTGTGATTTATAGTGAATTACAAAGCCTGCTGTGTGCTTTGGGGGCATTGGAATCTCCGCACACCCTGGTTCGCGATATCCGTGACGTCAGGGATTTGGTGAGCCGGGTGGATGTCGAGATAATCTGCTGGGTTCCTGGACATATAGGACTTGCGAGAAATGGGCGCGCGGAAGAGGGCGCTAAAGAGTCCAAGAGGACTGGGTTAACAGACCAGCGTTTTGCTCTTTTTCATATAGATTACATAGCAGGAATACGGGCTGCTTGGCAAAAAATATGAGAGACGGTCGAGGAAAACTTAAAGTTGCGTGCCAATGCACCTTGACTGTTCCCATGGACCTTCCCCCCAATGCAGCGACGGCTTCAGGTCACTTTATGTCATCTCCGAATTGAACACACTCGCAAGATGCACCGCTATTTGAGTGAGCGCTCGCCTGCGCCTTATTTCGAAGACTGTGCTGTTCCCCGAATTGTTTGGCACATCCTTTTCGAATGTCCCAGTCTGGGTGATCTTCGCGCACGTTACCTTTTCCTGTGCCGAGACGAGCGGGGTCGCTACCGCTTGTCCCTTTTACTTGTGACTTGTTCGTGCACACAGAACTGTGGACTATACGACCTTTGGGAGGAGGCCTCCACTTTATTTGACTGTCTTTTGTAGGTCGCATGTTCCTGTGCCGAGGCGAGAAGGGCTTACCACCGACGCCGGAATGCACTTCCTTCTTGCTTCATTTTTGCTTCTTTTTATTTTTCTATTTGTTGTTGTTTTTTTAGCCTGTGCTTAGCCTGTTTTTTATCTTTATTTTTTTCATAATATTATTGGCAACGGCCCTAGTAGCCAGTTGCCAGATGGGCTCTAAAATTAAAATAATAAATCCTACCTGGACAGAGTTCGGTCCGTTACCTTGGTGCCTTGGTGGACTGCTTCCAATCCTGGAATCACTTAGCACAAGGGTATGATAATAATAGGTGATCCTCCACCTTACTCGTTAGTGGATCCACTTATCTCTACTTCTCTTTATTACATACCTTCCTATCTACAGAGGTCTAGCTGCCCGCCGCAATCCCTCCAACCCTCATACCGGAAACGAGGCTTACTTCTCCTAGGCCTATGGGTGCGGTGGATTCCTCCTCACCCCTTTCTCTGGAGTCGCCCTCGGGTGACCCCACCTTCCTTCCAGAGGCATTCCCTTCTTTACTATAACAGCGGACTGTCAAAACAACGGGCAGGCGTCCCAAAATTGACCCCTTTCGGTGGGAACGCTCGATAGAGCTAACCTCTTAAAGGGGCAAGGGATAACAGGGCCCACCTGTCTGTGCTCCATACAGTCGTGCAGTCCTGCATTTACAATTTGCTTGCCCGCCTCTCTTCATCGATGGTGGTCGGTTCTCCGGCCAGAGACGACACGTCAAAAAGTACCTCGGAAGAGATCTCTGATGCATTGGGAGGGGGGAGATATTCGCAAGCAGGCCTCCCTGAGATAGACATGGTCTCGGAGGTACCAAGCCCAAGACAGCAGGATCTTCTATAGGGTTGAACCCGGGCTGGTGCCAAACACGGAACCTGCCTCGAAGTCTGTGTAAGTTGCTCAAAGGCCGTACACGATATGTCTCTATCGTGCATGGCCAAATGTGATATTTGTGGTGCATATCTCATTTTTGCGAGGCTAATGACCCTGTTCTGGCGCGGCCGGTGCTGTCTTGGAGATCTTATGCCTCATCTTCTCCTGGCCCTTACAAAAGGGTCGTTTCTGCGCTTATTCGGAACCTTTTTGCCGGTTCTAGTCACCCCAGGTGCTACCCTCGTTGAACTGGTGACACAAAAGATTCACACCCAGCCTCGACTAAAACCAGGGTTCCATCCCCCACTCACCAGCGTGACCGTTTCCCGTATGTCGAAACAGCCGCGGGCCTCCAACGAGTCGTTAGACTCACAGGAGTCAACATCTCTGCAGGTGGTAGTGATGCCGTCTTCCAGGGTTCTTAAAGCAGCCCTCGCAAAAAGAAGAGCATCAAAGGAACTTAGGCTCCTACTCTCCCACCTAACGCTTGGCTGGGTAGCACGGAGACGGTGGATCCTACCATGGAGTGACCCCCGCCTGTGAAGCCACCTCGCCCACCGATAGTTTCAAGGCGGAGGGTGGAAAAGACTCACATAGTAAGTTAAACCACTCCCGATAAGTCTTATAATGCGACAGCGCCTTCAGCGCCTTGTTCAGGCAACAGCACTCAGAGTTCTGCCTCCGCTAAGCGTCACGCCATTTCCGTAAGCATCTTCTCTTCGAAAATTACCCCCACATTTCCTCCGAATTAAGCCTGGAGGGCATATTCCATGAATGGAATTGCCGCGGACTCTGGGCCAACTGGGAGTAGCTGCGGAGGGTCATCGTCTCTCGTTCCCCGTTAGCTATCTTTTTGCATGAGAGCATGATGGGCGCGTGCCCCAACCCTCGTGGGGTATAACGGTTATGTCAATCCACCGCCACGGGATGGGGACCGGGAAAGAGGATGCGGTATTTACACCCGTCATGATGTCTCCGTTTTTCTCTTTGCCTTAAATACCTCCTTTCAAGCAGTAGCAATACAGCGGCGCCTTTATATGACGTATATCTTTATTTCTAGATACATTCCACCGTCAGCCGATTCAACGCGGGAGACTCCCACCGCATCTTGGCAAAGTTGCCGAGGCCCATTCTACCCTTCGCGTATTTGAACGGTAGACGCACCCTCTGGAGAGACTACTCAATAAATCACAGGGTTCAGGTCCTTGCCACTCTGATAAACGAGCTGTAGATACGTCCCTTAAATTTTGATGAATTTACGCATAATTGCCCGAGAAACGCTTCATTTTCCTGCTTTGATTTATATATATGTGATCTCCGAAGCACAGCCTGATTTTGAGGGGGGAGGTAGTAGATGACCTCCATAAGAGTGATCTCTTTCCGATTCAAATATCATTTTATTGACCCTACCACCTGATACCCCCCAGGTGGTGCTTGGCGTGGTCACGGTAGTCCACATTTCAGGAAATGACTGATTTCTCTGTCCTAGTCGGAGAGTTTAGGTCGGTGGATTGGGCCTTTGATTTCTTCTCCGGCAACCTTATCTTCCTGGGCCTAACTACTATTCCTTTCACGTCTGGCCGTTTTTCACACCCGCCACTTTCGTGGTGTAATCCCTAGATGAGATAGCCCTCAAACAGAAGTTATATCTACTTGCGCTATAAGCGTCTCCCGAACGATTTCACTGTTGGTGAATTTTGTCAAGCTAGGTCTCTGTTCCGGTATGTTTCGAAAAACGCCTGACGCTCTTCCTGGCGGGCAACGTTTTTTCACTTAATTAGAAGGCCACTCTATCAGAGCTCTGGAAGCTAGTTAAAAGGATTCGGGGCAAGTTCTAGGAGGACCCCTCTCCCGCTCTCCAGAAGAATAGAACCGCAATCTCGGACTCGGCGTCTGTGTCGACCGCTTTCTTTGTATTCAATAGCCGCGATGCTGCTCCTATAGCAGTCAATGCATGTTGTGAGTGAGGTACATTTTTTTTTAATTTTAGGAGCCTATCTGGCGACTACCCACTTGGGCAAAGTCGACGCAATCGCGACAGCCTAGCACTAGGTGAGTTTAAAATAAGAATATGAAAAAACAACAACAATAAAAAGGGCAAAAAGGCAACAATAAGGAAGCAAGCTCCGGTGTCGGAGAGAGGTCCGCCTCCCCCTGGCGCAGGAGCATGCAACCTAAAAAGAAAAAAACAACAAAAAAAACTAGTTAAAGGTAGGGGAGAAGGCTGGCTTCCCCCCAAAAGTCTATAAGTCCACAGGTCAATGTGCAAGCGGACTCTTTGGCGCCCTTATCGGCGCGCTCATTCCCCGCAATTCCTACATATCCAAGAGCTCAGCAGAAACTTATGTGAACAGCCGTAAACCGAACCGTCGAACGATTGGCCCTTTAAGAAATGAGGAGGGGGCATTAAAGCACCTAGATGGAGAAAATGCTAACCTCCTCAACGACTACTTCTCTTCAGTGTTTACTGAAGAGTGTGGTCCCATTCCCCAGCCAATGGATTCCTACTCGGGGGAAAAGCTGGAGGATATGGACTTCACCGAAGGGGAAATAAAAAAGAAGATCAGTGACCTAATAACGAATAAGTCACCTGGCCAGGATGGGTTTCTACCTAAAGTGTTAAAAGAAGTGCGCGATCAAGTGTCACAACACCTGAGCGCAATCTTCAACATGTCAATCCGGACCAAATGCGTTCCTAGAGACTGGAGTGAATCGGAGGTGACTCCTATCTTCAATAAAGGGGACCGAAGCCAACCGTCAAACTACCAACCTATTAGTCTGACTTCGATAGTCGGTAAACTCATAGAAAGCATGATGTTGGACAAAATGACGTCGCATTTAGAGTCAAACCTGCTACTGAGGAGTTCCCAGCACGGCTTCCGAAGGCAACGGTCATGCCTAGCGAACCTTGTGGAATTCTTCCACTTCGTGTTCAGTAAGCACGATCGGGACAAGGCGGTGGATGTGGTCTACTTAGACTTTCAAAAAGCCTTTGATAAGGTACCACACCGCCGCCTTCTCCGGAAAGTGCGAGCGCTGGGCATAGACGGAAAAGTAGCCGGCTGGATCGAGAACTGGCTAAGTCGCAGACGGCAACGGGTGGTGGTGAATGGACAGGCTTTTAAGTGGGTGCCCGTTACTAGCAGGGTGCCTCAGGGTTCTGTCCTCGGACCACTACTATTCATCATCTACGTCGACGACATGGACGGTGACATGGTTGCCAAGATTTCCAAATTTGCCGACGATACCAAGCTTGGTATGAACGTTGCAAAGGATGGAAATACTGCCCGCCTGCAGGAAGATCTTGGGAAGACTGGGGAATGGTCGGACACGTGGCAAATGCCTTTTAACGTGAACAAATGCAAAGTAATGCATATCGACCACAGAAACCCCCAATCTCAGTATATCCTTAAGGGCACTGCTCTTGAATCGAGTGACACTGAGAAGGAATTGGGTGTAACTATTACTAGCGACCTCAAGTTCTCGAAACAGTGCATCGAGGCAGAGAAGAAAGCACAAAGGATGTTAGGCTACATAAAGCACCAGTTTGGATACCGTAACAAGGAGATAGTACCTTGTCTGTACAACTCCCTCGTTCGGCCACACCTGGAGTATGCCGTACAGTTTTGGAGTCCTTCGTTTCAAAAGGATATCGAAAGGTTGGAACGCGTACAAGTCAGGGCAACCAAGCTGATTCCCTCTATCCGACATAAAAGTTATGAGAATAAACTAAGGGAATTAGATCTGTTCTCGCTGGAAACCCGTAGACTGCGTGGTCAGCTCATCGAGGTTTTCAAAATACTTCGAGGGTTCGACAATGTTGACTACCGGGATATTTTAACACTGAGTGAGAACAGAACGCGCAATCACGGCTTCAAACTTAAACTGAAGCGTTACAACCGCAATCTGTGTGGAATTTTTTTCACGTACAATATCTGCGGTAAGTGGAACGCACTTACAGTGGAAGTTGTCAACAGTGAATCTGTTGACCAGTTCAAGTCAAGACTAGACAAAGTCTTGAAAAGCGGCCGTTTAGGGACGCAAAACAATTGAGCAGCCATGTGCCTGTTCGATTGCTAGTCCAAAGGTACCCTCTTTGAATGGAACGTAAGGTCTCCTAGGGTACTTACTTTCCTTGTAAGATAATCTCGACATCCTTCCGGCTTGTCAAAACCGTGGCGTCACGGATATCGCGAACCAGAGGATGCTGAGATTCCAATGCCCCGAGAGCACTCAGGGGCTTTGTGAGTCGCTATAAATCACAATCCGGTCTTCGAACCGGGCACGTCGCGTAATCTCCCATACCGAGTGGTGTATTGCAACTAGCTCCGCCGTAAAGACAGACGCAGCGCCTGGCAGGGCCCCGTTGACTTCAAACAGAGGGGATACAGCGTGGAAGCCGACCCCCTTTTGGGACTTAGGGTTATTCGTATACACTGGCACGGTTTCAGCGGGACACGAGGTGTACTCCAAAAAGGTCAAACGCAATACTTCCATTACTGTAGAAGCTTTGGGAGCAGAGGCGTGGAGACAAATAGCCAAGTGCGGTACCCTCTAGGGTTGCGTCTTGGGCAGAACTAGGGGCGCCACCGGCCCGAGAGCTATACTTAGCTCTCGAAAGAGTTTCCTGGACCTAAACACGAAGGGCTTAGGGTATTATGGTGTCTCTCGGCGGAATAGGCATCGCTGAAATCAGCTGTGGATGCAATGAGAGCTGATGGCGATTGAGGGAGGCGCCAGGCTCCCGCATACAGGCGAATAATGCACTGTACATGGCAAAGAGCGAGTGACATCTCCCCAGCATCGACTAGTAGCCTCTCAATGGGGGAAGTGCCAAAGGCTGGTGTGGTGGATCTAGTCCACCTTCTGCATTACACGCTCGGCTGCGGATGCATAAAACTCGCATCCGTAGTCGAGCTTTGAACGAACAAAGGATCGATAAAAAAGTAAGGCAGTGCCCTAATCAGCGCCCCAAGCGCTGAATGTCACGGAACGGAAAATATCCAAGGCGCGGGTACAAGAGACCTTAAGGGTGCGAATATGAGCCTCCCAGGTGAGACGTCGGTCAAATCCAAGACCAAAGAAACAGTGCGATTCAACCACTTCCAGGCGTACCCCATTAAGAAACAATTCTGGGTCTGGGTGGAGTCGTGTATGGTGGCAGAAGTGCACCACCTTAGTCTTGGCCAAGGAAAACGGAAACATGTGCGTTTCGGCATAGCGAGAGACGCAGTTCAATGCCTGTTGGAGTCGATGCTCCAGAGTTGGCATTGTGGCTACGCCAAAAGAGATCGAAAGGTCGTCCACGTAGAGCGTAGCGAGAACATCTTCCGGCAGCACCGAGGTCATGCCGTTGATGCTCAGGGCAACTGAGGATACTTTCCTGTGGGACAAGCCTCTTCCTACTCCATTGGGCCGGAGGGGGTTCCCCCCCCACCCGTACGCGGAATCAACGATCTCGCAAAAATTCAGATATAAACATTAGGAGGCGTCCCCTAGCCTCCATCATGTGGAGAGTTTCCATGATACCGTATCGCCATGCGGTATCATAGGCTTTTTCCAGATCGAAAACACTGTGGCGTAGTGCTGTCTACAAAGGAAGGCCTCGCAGACGGCATTTTTCAGTCGGAGCAGAGCATCCGACGTGGAGTGGAACTTGCAGAAGCCGCAATGTGCAGAAGACAGATGGCCTCCGCTGTCCAGAAAAAAGGCTAATCTAACATTTACCAATTTATCCATCAACTTGTACACGCAAGAGGCTTGAGAGATTGGGTGGAAACCAGCCAGAGTAGAGTAATCTCTCCCTGGTTTGCGAAAGGCGAGCGCAGTATCGATTCGCCAGGAATCTGGGAGGAAACCCTTCACCCAGATCCTGTTGAACAAATCTAGTAGAAAGGCCATGCCTCGCTTACCCATGTGTCTAAGCATGGCGTACGGGACATCATCCGGACCATGGGCGGTGTCCACGCACGAAGCAAGAGCGGAACGCAACTCACTCAGAGTAAACATGTCGTTGAAGGGAAACAAACAAACAATTTATTGGCACCTACTGGGAGCCATAAGAGCTCATACATGGTAGGCCCTATTAAGAATAAGGCTAAATTAGGTGCAACCCCCTCTAATAACTGTAAGCTATTTTAACTTTATTTTCTTTTAAGTATTGATCAAATTTCGTCTTCATAAATTCTGTGTTTAGAGCGCTGACTACTTCTTGTGGTAGATTGTTCCAGACTTGAACGATGTGATTGCTGAAGGCAAATTTTCCCATTGATGTTTTGAATTTCCACTTCTTCATCTTTTTGTCGTCTCGCGTCGCTGACACGCCTGCCAAAATAAAAAAGATTTTCTGCAGTATCGGGCATATTTATTAATAATTTATGTTTCTATTTGTTCACCCCTTTTCCTTCTATGTTTGAGGGAAAAAGATTGAGTTTTTTAGCCTTATCATTGAGGCTAAGATGTTTAATTTCCCTTATCATTTTTGTATAGCGACGCTGTACTTGTTTTATTATATTTATATCTCTAGTTAATCGTAGAGACTAGAAGGCAGCAGCATAATCTAAAATAGGTCTGACTAATGACGTATATAGTTTTAACATCGTCTCTGAATTACGCGTTGAGACGGATTGCCTGATAAATGATGCAACTCTTGTTGCTTTATTTCTAATTGCAACGCATTGACTGGAGAAATTTAATTTATTATCCATTTTAACTCCTAGATCGACCTGCTCTTTTACTTCTATAATCTCGGTGTCTTGGAGATAATATTTAAATTTAGGATTATTTTTTCCGAAGTGTAAAACTCCGCATTTGGAAGCATTAAGCTTCATGCCAGATTCGTTGCATCATTTAGTTAACATATTCAGGCAGTTTTGTAAACATCTGCCCAAGTTTAGTATCGTCCGCGAAGGAATTTACTTGGCAATTCATTTCAGAACCAAAGGTGTTTACGAAAAGTATAAAGAGTAGGGTCCCAAAACGGAACCTTGAGGAACTCCACTAGTTATCGTCAGCCAATCGGATGTCACCCCATTTAAAATTACCATCTGCTTATCGTTTTCTCATGGATATGCATAGCATTTAGCTTTGAAAGGAGGATATTGAACGGGAGTTTATCAAAGGCTTTAGAAAAATCTAGATACACCACATCGTAACTAGAACCTGAATCGACACCTTTTGCTACATGCTCATAAAATGTGATCAGACTAGAGACACAAGACCTCCCTTTCCTGAAACCATGCTGACTATTTACTAAGAGTTGCTTTCTCTCCAGATGAGTGCGTAATTTTAAATCAATAATTGACTCTATTGGTGAAGTGAAGCTTACTGGCCAATAGTTCTCCTTTTCTTCACGTCTACCTTTTTTTAAATATGGGGACAACATTGGCCAGTTTCCAATCCCTAGGAACAAAATTTGCCTCCAGAAAGTAATTAAATAGAAAAGCGAGTAAAGCGGAAATTTCGTTTTTAACTTCCTTAATACTTCGCTTGTACATTTCATCAACCCCGCTAGCTTTATCAGGAGTTAATTTATTAATTGCATTCTTTACATCTTCTTCCGTAACTATTATTTCATTCACTTTTTGAATGTTACTATTTATGTTTTCTAGGCTTTCTTCATTTAAATTCGGAATATCCTTGTTAAAAACTGAAGCAAAATAATTATTCAAGATATTCGCCTTTTCGAGGTCATTTTGAACTACTCGGTCGTTGTGTTTAAGTATCTCACCTGACTTTTTGTTTTTAGTTCTATAGTACCTGTAGAATGCTTTCGGATTATCGCGTGACCTTTCCGCTTTAGCTTCGTGTGCTGACACTGCTTCTTCAATAAAAAAAAATTCCATCTTCTTGTTTTGTTTTTGTTTGCTTATTTTTTGCCTACTTTTTTGTTTTGCATTTGTTATTTGGTTTTTGCATTAGCATTAGCTGTAAGGTGATTACCACGACCTTTGCCGTAATAGGCAGTCGCCAGATTTTTTTTTCTAATATGTATATTCATATATTGTAGGAATTTCATTAAAAAGCAGTATTTTTTTTTAACTGAAAAAAATAGCCCAAAACGTAAATCTAGTAAAAAATTAAAATGAATAATATTGATGTTTGTAAGCTTCTTTTCATGACCGAATACCAATGAAAATAAGTTAGATTTTTTGAAAATGACACCAAGAAAAATGACCAAAATGCCAACCTGACTCCATCACTCTTGAGCTCACCAAGATTATCGTCGTTGTCCTTGTTACTTTTAGTAAACCTTTTCCTTGCCGCGCTTTTTATCATTCATTCTTCTCATCCTTACCACAGGGCCCTGATTGGTTGGCCATAACCCGAGTGGTGAATTGCCTTGTGGGTCAGCATTGGGTCATCTTGCAATAGTTTGCACCCTTGTATCAGAAGCAGTGACCGGGTGTGAATGAAAATTCGACCCACAATTCGATAACGCCTGAGTTTCTTATGTTTGCTCCGCGCGCGACGACCTTGAAATAATGTTGAATTTCGTTGTGTCCAAAACGAAACAAGGAGGAAAAAAAGATAAATAATCCGGATGGTCACGGCTGTCGAAGTATTGTTGTGGGGAGGAAGGGGTGGGGGTGATGGCAGGGGAGTCTCTTTACGCCCAAGGAGTCGTCAAAGATGACAGAAGATTTCGTATGTGCGTTTTGTTGAGTGTGCAAGAGATGCTTGGGGGGGGGGACTTTTTATACCTCAAGTTACTTGTCAATTCATTTTGCTTTAAAAATACGGGGTTTTGTTACCTAAAACTAGGTGTCGAAAACCAACGAAGGCATCTCGCCAGAAATTTGTAAAGAAAGAAGGTGAAGATGAAATAAAATTGTGTGGAAGATATACATATGTATAGACCCAGATCCTCCGCCAGGCGTTAGAGCCATGAGTGTACGCACTACTCCAGATGTCAGCTGCAGCACACTGCACCTGACACCCACTTGCGTTATTGAACAGGCCAGTGAGGATCGGGAGCGGACCTCCCATCGCCCTCCGTCGGGGCAGGTTAAGGAACGTTGACCCTCCTTCTAGTCCTTGAAACTCCAGATAGTCTCCTCTTTAGTGTTAGAATTATTAACCCGAAAGCAGGGCAGGGTTAAGCAAGGTGATAGCGCTTAAGTGAGAGAGGTTCATCTCCGATTGATTTGTAAAGTTATAATGGTCTCTCCAGAGAACTTATTCGAAACGATGTTTAGTTCCGAATGCCATCGTTAGTTAGAGTATAGCTTAAGGGTAGTTTGAGGAGAGTTAGAGAGATGTTTGATGGTTCCGAAATCGATAGAAGGTTATGAGTTTGTAGGACCGAAGGTTAAATGAATTTAGGCGAGAGAGGGAGGGGGGCCAAAGAGAGAGAGAGAGAGAGAGAGAGAGAGAGAGAGAGAGAGAGAGAGAGATAGAGAGAGAGCGAGAGAGAGAGAGCGCTAGAAGGAGCTACAAGGAAAATAAGTACCCTAGAAGACCTTACGATCCATACAAGGATGGTATTTTTGGCGCAATCTTCGAAGGTGTACGTTGGCAACCTCGAAGATCACTAGCGGAAGTGCGTTCCAACTACCACAGATACTGTATGTGAAGAATTTCCCTCGCTGAGCTAGAAAATATCCCCGTAGTCCAGTCTGTCGAAACCTCGAAGTATTTTAAACACTTCGATAAGCTGACCACGTAGTCTCCAGATCTCCAGCGAGAACATATCTAATTCCCTTAGTCTATCATTATAACTCATATGCCTGATAGAGGGAATCAGTTTGGTTGCCCTGGCTTGGACGCGTTCCAATCTCACGATGTCCTTTCGAAACGAAGGACTCCCAAATTGTACGACATACTCCAGGTACGGTCGGACGAGGGAGTTGAACAGACAGAGTACTTTCTCCTTGTTCCGATATCCAAACTGTCGCTTTATATACCCTAACATACTTTGGGCTTTTTTCTCCACCTTGATACACTGTTTCGAGAACTTGAGGTCACTGGTGATAGTTGCACCCAAGTCCTTCTCAATGTCGATGGATTCAAGAGCATTGCCCTTAAGGATATAAGGTGATAGGGGATTTCAGTGGCCGGTATGCATCACTTTGCATTTGTTCACGTTAAAAGGCATTTGCCACGTGTCCGACCACTCCCCAATCTTCCCAAGATCTTCCTGCAGGCGGGCAGTATTTCTATCCTTTGCAACGCTCATACCAAGCTTGGTATCGTCGGCAAATTTGAAAATCTTGGCAACCATGTCACCGTCCATGTCGTTGACGTAGATGATGAATAGTAGTGGTCCGAGGACAGAACCTTAAGGCACCCCGCTAGTAACGGGCAACCATTCAGAAGCCTGTCCATTCACCATCACCCGTTGCCGTCTGCCACTTAGCCAGTTCTCCATTTAGCCTGCTACTTTTCCGTCTATGCCCAGCGCTCGCACTTTCCGGAGAAGGTGGCGGTGTGGTACCTTATCACAGGCTTTAGAAAGTAGACCACATCCACTGCCTTGTCCCGATCGTGCTCACTGAAAACGAAGTGGAAGAATTCCACAAGGTTCGGAACCATGCTGGGAACTCTTCAGTAGCAGCTTTGACTCTAAATGCGACGTCACTTTGTCCAACATCATGCTTTCCATGAGTTTACTGACTATCGAAGTCAGACTGATAGGTCGGTAGTTCGACAGTTGGAGACGGTCTCCTTTCTTGAAGATAGGAGTCACCTCCGATTCACGCCAGTCTCTAGGAACGCATTCGGTCCAGATTGACATGTTGAAGATTGCGCTCAAGTATTGTGACACTTGAGTGCGTACTTCTTTCAACACTTGAGGTAGAAACCCATCTGGGCCAGGTGACTTATTGGTCATTAGGTCAGTGATCTTCTTTTCTATTTCTCCTTCGGTGAAGTCCATATCCTCCAGCTTTTCCGCCGAGTAGGAATCCGTTGGCTGGGGGATGGGACCACACTCTGAGTGTTTTAATGTCCCCTCATTTCTCAAACGGCCAATCGTTTGACGGATTGGTTTACGGCTGTTCATATATCCAAAGAACTCATTGGGATTCTCTTTATAAAGTCTCGCCACTCGGAGGTCCTCAGACCGCTTAGCCTCCCTTATGCTCGGCTTCACTCTTCTGGCTAGCTTCCGGTATTCGTCAAAGTCACCCTAGATCTTCGATTGCCGGTACACATTTCTCTTCTCCCTAAGCAGTTGGCCGATTTCTCGATTCTACCACTTTGGTTGAACAGAAGACCGACGGGGGATTTTCAGAGGGATGAAACGCGATTAAAGACTCATGAATGTGCTTTTGAAACTGTTGCACGAGTCTTCAACAGCATCGCACACTTCTAGCCTCACGTCAGTCAGTCCAGCATGAAGACCTGCAAAGTCTGCTCTTCTCAAATCAAGTTTCCTCGATTTACTAGTTGCAGGCCCTGCCTTGGGGACTTTGACTACAAATCTAATTAGTCGTTGGTTACTGCCACCGAGCTCTTCGCCAACAGAGAGGTCCTCAACGATGTCATCCTCTGAAGTGAGAACCAAGTCGAGGATATTGTCTCCTCTCGTTGGCTCTCTCACCCATTGAGTCAGGAACTCGTTGTTCGCGAACTTCAGTAGTAGTGCGTCCTCGCCACAGGGTTCTCTGGTTTCCCAGTCAACATAGGTATTTAAGTCTCCCATGGTGATACACACTCTGTCTTTTACAAGTTCGCCCAGCAGCTGGTACAGTCTCCTGTCCTGTCTTCACGAATATGAAAATGACAGCTAAAGCCAAGGAAACAGGTTTAAAATTGTTCTCCATGATGGTTTTCCCCGATAAAATAAAGAGGGAAAGATTATTCGAGCTAGTAACCCCTTCAATTGCTACAAGGTCGAAGAACATTCAACTGGCACCTACCCCGACTCTGGGAAAACAAAGATCTGCTCTGAGTGCGCGCAGACAGGACACGACTGGATGCACTGCGTTAGTGATACAAAGATGTGCGTTAACTGTGCGTGAAACTACTGTACCCTGAGCATGCAGTGCTCGGTCTGGAAAGAACAGCTCAAGAAAACGAGAGAAGTAGCGGACAAACCAAAACCGACATACGCCGCAACCGCTAAAAACCAAAACCAGCAGAACATTACAACGACTCAGCCCTCAGATTGTATTACAGCTGAACGACTCTACCCTTACTAAAATGTTGGCAACATGCCCCAAGACTAAACCGGCACAAGCAGCCGAAAGATCGGATACAAGAAAAATCCAAGATATAACCTTAGCTACGACTCAACCAACAACAAGCAGGCGTCCAAACACCTCCACCTAACTCGCCCAGGCAGAAGAAAAACAAGAAAACCAAAGAAGAACCAAAGATTCCGGAAGCTGACTCTGAACAAAAAGAGGAAGAGCTTGAGTTAGACGGCAAATAAATCCGATTCACCTTAGTTCTTATCTCACACACCATCCAAAAGATCCTTACAGAGGACGTGGCCGCAGGAGTCAGAAAAGGACACATCAAGTGGTGCTATGACTCTCCAGTTACCGAGGAGACAATCAAAGCATCTCTACTTGCCTGCAAAACAAAACTCTACAACGAGAATTTCAGGCTCGATGACCCACCATTATACAAAAAACTAAAGTTTGGCCGTCAAACGGCCAAGAATAAGGCAGACCTATGTGATAGCATATAGAAACCGGCTAACCATCTTGGCACATAACGTGCAAGGATGGGCAAACAATAGAAAAAAACTGTTAAATATCTACAGAGAACTAGATCCAGATGTTCTTCTGCTGTCAGAAACTAGCATCAAAGACGATGACAGACAGAAGATATTTGGATACAACGTTCTACAAAACAATTGCACTGGAGAGAGATTTGACGGAGCGCTAATAGCAGTAAAAATGATCTACAATTCAGACAAAGAAACCCAATAGATGAATCAACACTGTCAATCATCATAAGGTGCTCTGTGGGCGACATCGAACTGAGCGCGGGTTACCAGCCTCCTCGCCGGTCATACCTGCCCTATCATGACCTATACACTCTTTTCACAAAAGAGCACCCAGTACTATTCGCTGCGGACCTTAACGCCAGGAATAGGGCAGCGGGATACTCTACGTCAAACTCAAGAGGTAGACTACTCGATCTCTTAACTAGAAGAAGCATTGCAGAGCGCATTGGGCCGGACTTTCCAACGTATTTCTACCCAGGGTCAGCCACCAAACCAGATGTTGTGCTCACGAACCACTACTTTCCCTTTCACCAACTCATCACTTCAGGGCTACTAACACCAAGTGATAATTTACCCATGCTGATCACTATAGCAATTGCCCCTATCCCAGTCCCAGTTACCACAAGAAAAAGCTTCTGGAATGCCGATTGGGAAGAATACAGGAGGGTATTCCCAGCGGATATCCCTGATCTGAATGATGCATCTGAAGTAGATCTGGATGAAGAGCTTACTGCTATTAGCGCCTGCATCTCAAACGCCGATACTATAGCTATCCCCATTACATCACACAAACTTACCATTCCTACAAAACCCACACAAGAGAGAGTGGTGCTACAACAACGATTTTCCTGCGTCTACGAGACCATCCTCAACATGAGCTACACCAGATCCATGGACTTGCGCTTCGTTCAGTATCTCAGAAGTCAGTTGAATTTCACGTTAGGATTAGAGCTCAGAAAAATTAGACACTGAGAGAAACTCGAAGGCCTTTTGGAAGACTATCAACAAATTAAAACGGAACGCTTGCCCCCTCGACCTATTTGCAATCAAGCATGAAGAAACTACGGCGGTCACTCCCAGCGATAAAGAGAAGCTGTTCCGCGGATTCTGGGAAAATGTCTTCAAAATATCAGATGAAGAAGAAGACTTTGACCTAGGCTTTGAGGACTAGGTTCTCGAGTATATGAAAAGAAGAGAAGGCTGGTCTGACCATTATAGAACCACGTGCACCCCGTAAGGGGCGCGGCGATTTGCCACTCTGGCCGCCGTGCTGACGGGATCCAGCGCTCCGTCCGGCCCCAGCTTAGCCTCTCTTCCTTCCTTCAAAACACTTGTTTCCTCTCTTTTTACACAACCTCTCCCACAACTTTCTCTGGTCAGCCTCTAATTTCACAGGGTAGATGCTGACCTTCCTTTCAGCCAACCGTCCCGCATCGGGGCTGAGGGGGTGGGGGACAATGTTCCCTAACCCCTGAGCTCCGGTCTGGGGTGGCTGGTTTTTAACTACCTGCTTCATCCCCACCCATACCTTCCTCACATCCCTTTTGCTCTCCTCTTCACAATCTATTAATTTTTACGCCGTGTCCAAGGTGGAGCCGCCATGCCGATGGACTGCCAGGCCACCAGGCGGGAGGGGTGGTCCCAAATGGCGGCGCCTGGCTCTGCCGGGCTTGTAAGCACCTCTCGCAGTGCGGGCTACTGCGAGAGGTGTGCGCGATTGCAACCCGTGTTTAAAAAAGGGTCACCATGCCCAATGATGATAAAAAAAACAAACCCAACCCTCAACTTCCCCTGTTCCATCGACGGAGCCGCCCTCGGGCAGCTCCAGCAAAGAAATGGAGGTTCCCCCCCCTGTGCTTGCACAGGGGACCCTCCATATTTCTCTAACCGGAGAGGAGGCTTACTCCTCTCCTTCGCCTACGGGTGCAGGGGACTCCCCCTCACCCCCTTCTCTGGAGGTGCTTTTGGGCACCTCCCTATCTCCAGCGGCAGTCCCTCCTCTGCTTTCTAAGGGGACTGCCAAGAAAGCCAGCAGGCAGCCCTTAGCCAGCCGCTTCCCATCAAAGCGGCTCGGTAGGGCAAACTCCCTTAGGGAGGAGAGGGAAGCCAGGCCCCTTCGGTCGCTTCCCTCAAAAGACCTGCTGGCAAGAATTTTAAACCTTGCTGGGGTCAAGGCCTGTGCCTCCCCACACAAGACTGGCGACACTACCAAGGGGACCTGCGATGTCCTGGGAGGGGATGGCCAACTGTAGGCCCCTCCTGTAATAAACATGGTCCTTGAGGAGACCCAGCCTCAGACGGTAGGGCCTTCCATGGGGGGGAATTCGGGCTCGGCGCCAAGCACCGAACCCGAATCCGCCCCTATGCAAGGTCCTCCTCAAATGGCTGAGGGCTCCGAGGCAGTAAAAGGAGGAGAGGGATATCCTCCGACAGGTGCCCCCACGACAACCAGGACCTTCTCCATTTCGGAGAGGGACCTGGCTGAGGCCGGTCCATCTGGCCTGGGGGCTTCTGCCGGCGGAGGTGAAAAGCGGGTTCATTCCCCGCCCTCCTCTCCAAAAAAGAAAAAGACAAAAAAGACTAAAAAGACGAAAAAGACTCGGGGCTCCTCTCCATCCGCGGGGGCTGCGGGGACGGATGGGTCTGCTGCCACTTTGGTAGGCGACCAAGCCAAGATCGGCACATCCGGCCCCTCTACCCCCTCGTGTGCAGAGCCCCTGACCAAGAATAACACCAAAAGTGCACAGGGCGGAGCCTCGATGACATCGGGGCCCCTCATTCAGAGGTTACCTGGCGTTTTCGAACCCGCTGGCTTCAAACGCTTCCTCGTTATTCGCTCCACTGATGGCACCATGTTGTCCAAGGGCAACATGATCCATCAGAGAAGAGGATTAGCTAGTGCAATTGGTAGAGAGCCGAAGGTGACCCGTTTCTCGGACGGGAGCCTTCTGGCGAATGCGGCGAATCCCGCCGAGGCGGCCAAGATAAGTGCTCTTCGGACACTTCATGGCACCCCGGTGAGTGTGACGCCGCACTCTACCATGAACTTTGTAAAAGGAGTAGTTTATGCGAGGGAACTCGTTGACTACTCCATTGAGGACATCAACCTAGAGCTGGCCGACCATGGGGCGGTCAAGGTCGAACGTGTGATGAGAAAACAGGGAGGGGCTTCGAGACCCACCCCTACACTCTTCATCACGTTCGACTGTGACAAGCTCCCTGAGTCGGTGCGTGCCGGTTGGTACCGCTACCGCGTGAAGGCATTCGTGCCACTGCCGGGGCGGTGCTATTATTGTCACCGCTTCGGCCATACGAATCGCTCATGTAGACGTGCAAAGTCGGGGTCACCCGAAGTCTGTGTAAATTGCTCCAAGGTCGCACACGATAAGTCCAAATCGTGTGTGGCCAAGTGTGTCAATTGCGGAGAGCCGCACCCTGCTTCTTCGAAGCAATGTGGTGCATATCTCCTGGAGAAAGAAATCCTGGCCGTTCAGGCCCAGGATAGACTCTCATTCCGCGAGGCTAAGGACTTGGTCCTGGCGCGCCCAGCTCTGCCTGGGACGTCATATGCCTCAGTAGTTCGAAAGGCACCCTCTGCTCCTGGCCCATCCAGGCCAACGAGCACGGTTGTTTCCGCGCCCATTCGGAGCCCTTCTGCGGGCTCTACCCAACCCGGGCGCTCCCCTGGTAAAGCTGGCGGCAAAAAGGGTTCATACCCAGCCCCGGCTAAAACCAGGGCTCCCCCCTCTTCCCCCAGCGTGACCGTTTCCCGCAAGGCGAAACGGCCACGCGCCTCCACCGAGTCGTTAGACTCACAGGAGGCAACACCCCTGAAGATGGTCGCTAGGCCATCTTCAGGGGTTCCTAAAGCTGTCCCCCGAAAGGAGGACAGCAACAAAGGAGCTTCGGCTCCTTCGCCCACGCCCCGAGGTGGAGCGAGTGGCTCGGAGACGGTGTTTCCTCGAAAAGAGGCCCCCGCGCCTCCGAAACCGCAGCGCCCGCCTAAGGTTTCGAGGCGGAGTGAGGAAAAGACTCGCATGGCGAGCCCAACCTCCCCCAATAAGTCCTCGAAGGCGACGGCGCCTCCAGCGCTTTTTCCGGCCAACAGCGCCCGGGGTTCTGCCCCCGGGAAGCATACGGCCATTCCCGTGAGGGTCTTCAATTCGAGGAGGGCCCCCGCGTCTCCTCCGAGCTAGGCCTGGAGGGTATATTCCTTCAATGGAATTGCCGTGGACTCCGGGCCAACTGGGAGGAGCTGCGGAGGCTTGCCTCGTCCCGTTCCCCGTTAGCTATTTTTTTGCAGGAGACCATGCTAGGCGCGTGCCCCCTGCCTGCCCTCCCGGGGTATAAGGGTCTTGCGACCCCACCACCGCGGGATGGCCGGGCTGGGGGATGCGCGGTTTACACCCGGCATGATGTCTCCGTTCTTCCTTTCTCTTTAGATACCTCCTTTTAGGCAGTGGCTGTGCAGCTACACCTGGATAGGAGGTATACTATCATTTCTGCGTACATTCCACCGTCAGCTGACTTCGACGCGGGGGACTTCCGCTTCGTCGTGGCACGGTTGCCGAGGCCCTATCTCTTGCTTGGAGATCTGAACGGCAGGCATCCTCTCTGGGGAGATTACTCTATAAATCCCAGGGGACAAGTCCTTGCCGATCTGATCGAAGAGCTTGAGATGGGTGTCCTAAACGTGGATGAGTTTACGCATCACTGTCCGAGAACCGCTTCATTTTCTTGCCTTGACCTATCTTTGTGCTCTTCGGATGCACAGCCTGATTTTGATTGGGGGGTGGTCGATGACCTCCATGGTATTGATCACTTTCCCATTCAAATATCATTTTCAGGGCAACTGCCGCCTGAGAGACCACCTCGGTGGTGCTTGGCGCGGGCGCGGTGGCCTGCATTTCAGGAAATGACTGAATTCTCTATCTCAGTCGAGGAGTTTAGGTCGGTAGATGAGGCCGTTGAGTTCTTCTCCGGCAACCTCATCGCCATGGGCCTGACTACTATTCGTAGGACGTCTGGCCGTTTTGCACGCCGAACACTCCCACGTTGGTCGGCCGAGTGTGAGACGGCCCTCAAACAGAAGCGTTATGCCTACATGCGCTATAAGCGCCGCCCGAACGATTTCACTGTCGCTGAATTTCGTCGGGCTAGGGCTAGGTTCCAGTATATTTCAAATCACGCCCGCCGCTCTTCTTGGCGGGCATACGTGTCTTCACTTAACGGGAAGACCCCTTTAGCTGAGGTGTGGAAGCGAGTCAAAAGGATTCGGGGCAAGTTCTCGCAGGACCCCCCTCCCGTTCTCCAGGAGAATGGGACCGCAATCTCGGACCCCGCGTCCGTGGCGGAATCCTTAGCGACCGCTTTCTCCGCATTCTCTAGCCGTGATGCTGCTCCGCCAGCATTCAATGCACGTCGTGATGTCGCGGAAGGCCGCCGGCTGGACTTTACCTCCAGAGGCGGAGAACCCTTCAACGACAAGTTTACTGTGAGTGAGTTGCGTTCCGCTCTCGCTTCGTGCGCGGACACCGCCCATGGTCCGGACGATGTCCCGTACGCCATGCTTCGACACCTGGGTGAGCGAGGCATGGCCTTTCTGTTAGATTTGTTCAACAGGATCTGGGTGGAAGGTCTTCTCCCAGACTCCTGGCGAATCGCTACTGTGCTCGCCTTTCGCAAGCCGGGGAGAGATGACTCTACTCCGACCGGTTTCCGCCCAATCTCTCTAACCTCTTGCGTGTGCAAGTTGATGGAGAAATTGGTAAATGTTAGATTAGCCTATTTCCTGGACAGCGGAGGCCATCTGTCTTCTGCACAGTGCGGCTTCCGTAAGTTTCACTCCACGTCGGATGCTCTGCTCCGACTGGAAATGCCGTCTGCGAGGCTTTCCTTCGTAGACAGCACTACGCCACGGTGTTTTTTGATCTGGAGAAGGCCTATGATACCGCATGGCGATACGGTATCATGGAGACTCTCCACACGATGGGGGCGAGGGGACGCCTCCCAATGTTTATATCTGAATTTTTGCGAGATAGTCGATTCCGCGTACGGGTGGGGGGAACCCTCTCTGCCCCAAAGGAGCAGGAAGAAGGTGTCCCGCAGGGAAGTGTCCTCAGTGTCACACTCTTTGCCCTGAGCATCAACGGCATCACCTCGGTGCTGCCGGAAGATGTTCTCGCTACGCTCTACGTGGACGACCTTTCGATCTCTTTTGGCGCGGCCCAGATGCCAACTCTGGAGCGTCGACTCCAACAGGCATTGAACCGCGTCTCTCGCTATGCCGAAGCGCACAGGTTTTGGTTTTCTTTGGCCAAGACTAAGGTGGTGCACTTCTGCCGCCATCCACGGCTTCACCCCGACCCAGATTTGTTTCTTAATGGGGTGCGCCTGGGTGTGGTTGAGTGGCACCGTTTCCTTGGTCTTGTATTCGACCGACGCCTCACCTGGGAGGCTCATATTCGCAGCCTTAGGGTCTCTTGTACCCGCGCCATGGACATTCTCCGTTCCGTGACGTTCAGCGCTTGGGGCGCTGATAGGGCTACCGCCTTACTTTTTTATCGATCCTTTGTTCACTCGAAGCTCGACTACGGATGCGAGTTTTATGCATCCGCAGCCGAGCGTTTATTGCGGAAGGTGGATTCAATCCACCACACCGGCCTTCGCCTTGCGACCGGTGCCTTCCGCACTTCCCCCATTGAGAGCCTGTTGGTCGATGCTGGGGAGATGCCACTTGCTCTGCGCCGCGGGCAGTGCATCACTCGCCTGTACGCGCCAGCCCGGCGCCTCCCTCAGTCGCCAACAGCTCTCACTGCATCCGCAGCTGATCTCGATGGTGCCTATGCCGCCGAGAGACGCCAGTCATACCCTAAGCCCTTTGGGTTTAGGGCCAGGAAACTCCTTCGAGAGGTAGATATAGCTCTCGGGCCGGTGGCGCCCCTGGTTCTGCCCAGGACGCCACCCTGGAGGGTACCACATTTGGCTATTTGTCGCCACGCCTCTGCTCTCAAAGCTTGTACTGCGCCGGGAGTATTGCGTTCGACCTTTTTGGAGCACACATCGTGTCACGCTGGTACCGTGCCAGTGTATACGGATGGCTCCAAGTCCCAAGAGGGGGTCGGCTTCCACGCCGTATCCCCTCTGTTTGAAGTCAGCGGGGCTCTACCAGGTGCTGCGTCTGTCTTCACGGCCGAGCTGGTGGCAATACACCACTCGGACCGGGAGATTACGGGACGTGCCCGGTTCGGAGACCGGATTGTGATCTATAGCGACTCACAAAGCGCCCTGAGTGCTCTCGGGGCATTGGAATCTCCGCATCCCCTGGTTCGCGATATCCGTGACGCCACGGTTTTGGCGAGCCGGGCAGATGTCGAGATTATCTTCTGCTGGGTTCCTGGACATGTAGGAATTCCGGGGAATGAGCGCGCCGATGAGTCCGCGAGGACTCTGCGACCGGACCAGCGTTTCGCTCTTCCTCACACCGACTACAAGGCAGGAATACGGGCAGCTCTTCGGACTGCTTGGCAAAGAAGATGGGAGACGGTCGAAGGGAACTTAAAGTTGCGTGCTATTGCGCCGCGACTGTTCCCATGGACCTATCCCCCAATGCCGCGGCGGCTTCAGGTTGCTTTCTGTCGTCTCCGAATCGGACACACTCGTGTGACGCATCGCTATCTGATGGAGCGCTCGCCTGCGCCCTATTGCAACGACTGCGTCGTCCCCCAGACTGTTCGACACATTCTTGTCGAATGTCCCAGTCTGCGTGATCTTCGCGCACGATACCTGTCCCAGTACCGGGATGGGCGGGGTCGCTACCGCCTGTCCCTTGTGCTCGGGACAGATTCGTGCACACTGACTTGTGGACTTGTTGACTTCTTGGGGGAGGCCGGCCTTCTCCCTATTATTTAAGCAAGGTTTGTTTGTTTTGTTTTTTGTTGTTGTTTTTTGTTGTTTTTTTGCATTTTTTGTTTTTTGTTTGTTTTTTTTTTCTTTAGTTGCACGCTCCTGCGCCGGGGGGACCTCTCCCTCACGCACCAGCTTGCTTCCTTTCCCCCTTTTGGGGTGTTTTTTTTTTTTCTCTCTCTTTAATTTCATTTTAAAGTAGCCTAGAACTAGGCCAGTTTTAATACGGCGACTAATGCCCAAGTAGGCAGTCGCCAGATGAGCTCTTAAAAAAAAAAGAAAAAAAAAAAAGAACCACGTGCATCCATTGGCTACAAGGTAACTCTCAGGAAGGGAGGAGAATAACAGAGGAGGAATTATCAAATGCAATTTCTCCATTCAAGTGTAAAGCCCCAAGGCTCAGCCAAATTACCATCAGGCATTTAAAATAAGCACCGGAGAGACTTAGGACCAGGCTGCTAAAACTGTTCAACGCGTCTCTAGCAATGGGCTACTTCCCGGATGGACTGAAGACCTCTAAAATGATCTTCATACCCAAACCGGGAAAACCACTAAGCCAGGTCATAATTATAGACCCATCTCACTGCTGGAGACCGTTGGGAAGGATTTTGAAAAAAACTTCAACAGCAGACTGGCAAAATACCTAGTAGAAAAGAATCTATTGAACGAAGAACAACGCGGGTTTAGAGAACACCGAGGCACTGAGACAGCCATAGCCCATATGCTGCAACACGCAGCAGCATGGTGGGCTAAAGGATGCTGGATTGACGTCGTCTGCAGAGACGTTAAGAAGGCCCTCGATAAAGTTTGGATCGAATGCCTGAAATACAAAATCTCACGACTGAAACTCACGTCCCATTTCGAAAAGATCCTATGTAGCTATCTAACCAATAGGCGAGCAGTGATCACCTTCGAGGGGCATACAGGGAAAGCCTTTGACCTCGCCTCCGGTGTTCCACAAGGAGGATACCTTAGCTCCACTCTCTTCACCATCTTCACGAGAGACATCCCTAAACCAATCGACAAAAAAACACTAAATATACAATACGCGGACGATATCACCTAAGTTGTAGTTCGGAGGACAAAGTTGGCAGGGATGATGGCCAAAGCAACGGCAGCAGAGGCCGAAAAGATCTCCAACTTCGAAAGACGCTGGAAAATCCAAACGAGCGTGTCTAAGTTCTCTGCAACTTCAATAGAGATACATCGTACCATCCCCTTCAATCTAGGAAACACCAATATTGAATACTCTCCCCACGCGTGCGTTAATTCTCGGCTAAAGGCACTCTAGTACCGAAATGAATAGACACGTGAGCACCAGAAGCGGATTTGCAAAAGCTGAACTAGACAAACTGCACCGATTTAGAAAACTCATAATAGCAAATAAGAAAAAGCTATACATCAGTTTGGTTAGATCGAAACTGGTGTGCCTCAGTATACCTCTCAATGCATCATCAAATAAAAACATGTCGAAGCTTCAAAGAGTGCAGAACCAAGGACTCCGTTTCATAGGACTTGATCCTTTGAACTTGTATCTCTACAAAAGAGGAAGAGGCATTTGGGAGAAGTTGGAAAACATTCTCCCCAATGATACACTAGGCACCCTCGATCCAGAATAGGAAGAGTATAAAAATTTCCTTCCAAATACCAAGAGTGCCGAGCCAAGTGAATGAACTAGAAAAAAAAATTTTATATATATATATATATATATATATATATATATATATATATATATATATATATATATATATATATATATATATATATTAATAATAATAATAAATAATAATAATAAAAAAATAAGAAAGAGTTCATAAAATAACAAAAGAAGAAATACCAATGGAGATGGACCGTTCACCGGGCACCTAAACTACTAATCTAATACTTCCTTCCTTCCCACACTATTTTCCATCCACCCCCCTATATTTTTAGCTAATCCCAACCTCTTTTTTCCCCACTTTCTCTAGAAAAGAAAGAAGAAAAGTTGTTGTCGTGTACTGTGGACATTCTCGTGTGCAGGGAAGAGCGGCAAGCGCGCTTCAGAGTTGAATTCTGAATGCGCTGAGCCTTCTGCTGTCACGAGTCACTGGCGGCTACGAGTGACCTTGGAGCGTACGTGAGAAGAGGTGGCACGAGTGTTTTGTATAGGTGTAACTGAAGTTTTTTTGCTCGTAGGGTAGAACCTGCGCAGCGATGTGTTATGTTCTGGTCTATATTGAACCTAAGGGTCTTGTCAAAAGTTACCCCAAGGATTTTTGTATGTTGTGTGTAGTCGAGCCTTGTTGGGCTTAGATGATTCATGCCTGGTGTGTGTGAGAAGATCTGTAAGTTCATCCGAGCCATCCTCCCTTGAAGCACATGCGCCCATGCATGCTCACACAGACACATGTGTAAGATGGTGCAATAGGCTGTAATCTTAACTTGACGTAAGCTCAAGACACCGTTTCCTGCCAAACATCAGGGCTCTTTTTCCCTCTTATTTTTCACTCTCTGCAGCTGTCATCTTGAGGATTGCGGGAACGCCACGCCCCTATGGTTGCAGTAGTAGGATTTGCTGCTAGATATGTGGCATAAATATTTACTTTCTCTAACTTCACCACTTTTTTTTTACAGAGGTCTCCTTACAAACTTTCTGAGTGAGATGTCCTCGTTGCTTTTCGCTTTAGATTTAATTAAAAGCGTGACGAACGAGGACTGACTTCCATAGTTATTTTTTGATAAATTAAAACTCAGTAATTTCATTCATTATCCTATCAATGCCCCAGGACAGTCGCCGCGTCAATAGATACCCTTATTTTCTTCGCATTTAAATAATTGCATGTTGCAAAGTTGTGATTTTTTATTGCCATTTGATACGTTTTATATGTAACCACAAAGACAATCACCACCACATCACTAAAAGAACCTTAAACACATCAAAAGAGGAATTTTAATATGTCTGAACGATTTTCGTCCTTTTTGTGTTCGGATTTCAGCCGTCTTCTCGTACCAAATGTGACGCTTTTCCACACTATCAGCAGAGATGAGGGAGACGGATTCTGCTTTGCGGCGCCAACCTTATTATTCCATCGTATTGTGCAGAAGAGTGACTAAGTGCACAGTGTACCGTATTTATTGGGAGCCGTTGGCCCGTTTTAGATAGTTACTTTGAAAAGCGATAATGTCAACGGGAAAGTTTTTGAAGACGGCAGCGGATAGAATGACGAAATTGCGGTGCCGAAGGGAATGGTGAAATTGCGGTGCGGAAGGGAATGGTGGAAGTGCGGTGCGGAAGGGAATGGTGAAATTGCGGTGCGGAAAGGAATGGTGAAATTTCGGTGCGGAAAGGAATGGTGAAATTGCGGTGCGGAAGGGAATGGTGGAACTGCGGTGCGGAAGGAAATGGTGAAATTGCGGTGTAGAAGAGGTATAGACAAACGAGCAGAGTAATTTGGTCGATCTTGACTAGGGGCAGGAAGAATCTCCATACCGTTGTTCAGTGCGTGTCGTAAATGGCGACTAAGCTCGGATAATGGCCCTCTCGCCAGGGAAGCCGCGTCCCCAAAGGCTTTATTATACGAGCATGATATAGAATGAGTGGAATAGGCGGGGCAGTTGCGGGCCCCGTCCTGTCATGCCGGGCAATCCTCGTCAATGTATGAATTGAGTGGGTGTGTTGAATGAGAGCGAGGGGAATGGTGGTCACTGTCTTTAGAGCAGGGAGATTGTAGATGTTTGCTCTTTGAGAGACGAAAAAGAAGAGTTTGTGTGGAGTGGGGTGGGATCAGGTATGGATTATATCAGAGTGGTAGGAGTAAAGAGGCTATGGCAGTGCTTTTGAGTGATGGTTGGCATGATTATGTATTGGTTGGGTATAAATGTGTGAGCTTAAGAAATTCGTGGGTAAAGTTGAGATTCGTAAGGGTGAATATGTGCCTGGTTGTAGGAAAAGAAGCGAAGCTGAGAAAGAAAGATTCTGGAATGACATGGAAAGAGTGGTGGATTGGGTTGGGAATGGCTATCGGTTGTATGAGAAAACGATGAACTAATTAATGGGTGGCAAAAAGAGAGGGAATAACAGGAGGTTTTTGTGCTCCTGGAGACTATTAAAATGGAAAGAGGGTGGTAGAGTTTTGGTGAATGAAACTTGTGTGTAACAAACACATTCTTTAAATACAGATGGGCTGGGTAAAAGAGAGAGGTATAACTAAAGAGTATGGTTGATCTGTGCCTAGAAATAAAAAAATATGTTGTGTGATGTATTTGTGTGAAATCTGTAAGAGGTACGAGTATGGGACTCTTTAATAACACGATTGCGCTGTGTAAGTTTAAAATGTTTGGTACATGGATCAGAAAATGTGAGGAAGGTGGAAAGGAATGGAGAATCTGAAGTGAAAGGTTGTTCACCCAGAAAGAAAGGGAAGAGTATGTGAGGATGCTTGAGAAGAGAAGTGGGGGAATAAATGTGAGAATGGCGGGGGGAGGATGATTTAGAGAATTGGGACTATATAACACAAGGGATTGTGTCTGATTAGACTGCACGCGATCCTGAGATCACTCATGATAATAATAGGTAATCGCCCACCCTACTCGTTAGTGGACCCGCCTACTTTACTTCTCGTTATTACCTACCCGCCGACCCACTTCCGAGATTGCTCTTCTATCCACTGAGAGTTTCTGGCTGCTCGGCGCACTTTCGTCCTCTTATAGCTCCTTAGTTGAGTGGCAGTGTATGCCGTGAGGTTACTACTTGTTGCAAGGGAACTAATAGGCATGAGGTATGTTGGATCGTCGACTCTGCTCACTTTCTTCCAGTACACATATGAGGTAGCTACGTCGGCAGCATTCATTATGGTTAGTTAAAGTTCGAGGAAAATTTCGCTTGAATGGCAGGCTAGTTTGCGAAGGCCCATCTTAACTCGAACCCATTGGACGAGTATGTGTAAATGATCACATTCTGTAAATTTCTGATCCCACGGAGAGATTTCTCCTAACCTCCCAAGGGATTGTGAGGTCAGAGTATCTACTTTTCCTGCGTCTTTTTATTTATTTTGTTACTATAGACACAGCAGAAGTAAAAGTTTGTTAACAGCAGGCGCATGGAGATCCACCTACAAGCTCGGCCTCATCCTCTCTAGGTGTCGATGAAGACTAGGTAAAACATGGCACCCCTTCGACCGGTGGAGTGGTCCCCCTCTCATCATAGTCGTACGGCTAAGGGGCTTCCTCTTTGCCATCTTTGGAGCCACTCTCGGCCATCGTCACATCTAAAAAGGAGGTGAGTCCCCCTGTGCTTTCTCAGGGGGCCCTCCAAACTTACAGCGGAGAGGGCTCCTCTACTCATTCCTTGAAACATTCGGGGGGCCTCCTCCCGACGCCGGAGCGTGATTCGTTCTTGCGTTTTTGCTTCTTTTATTTATTTTTTGTCTGTTTGTTTGCTTTTGTTTTTGTATTTTTGTTATTTGGTTTTTGCATTTTTTTTACATCTAGCTTAGTATTAGGGTGTAAAGTGATTACGACGACTTCTGTCCTAGTAGATAGTCGCCAATTGAGCTCTGAAATTAAAAAAAAGACTTGAGGTTTTCCCCCTTACCCCCTTCTTTGGAGCCGCCCTTGGGCGACTCCTCTTCCTACACCAGCGGCAGTCCCCCCTAGCTTATCACAGGGGACTGCCAAGAGAGAGACAGGCGGCCCCAAATCGACCGCTCCAGTAAGAACTGCTTGATAGGGCCAAATCCCTTAGAGGAGCAGGTGATGGCCGTGCCCGTCGCGTTGTGTCCACTAGGGCCATACAGGCATGTATATACACCTTGCATGGGGCTGGCATGCCTTTCCCCTTCTCTTCATCGATAGAAGTCGTTTGCCAGCCAGAGACGACACGACAGAAGGAACCTCGAAACGGATACGTGAGCTTTGTGGATGGGCATATTGAGGGCCCTCCTTAGATGAAAATGATCACGTAGGTAACCCAGCTACAGACTGAAGGATCTTCCATGGGAGAAAACTTGCATTCGGTGCCAAACATCGAACCTGAATCCGCCCATGCGCAAGCTTCTCATTGGCTCGGTTCCTTTAGGTCTCACAAGGAGAGGAGCCCCCAACTGGTGTCCTTTTGACAGCAAAGACTTCCATTTCAGAGAAAGATCTTGCTGAAGCTGCTTCGCCCGTCCTAGGGGCCCCTTCCGGAAGAGGAGAGAAGCAGGTTTATTCCTCACCCTCCTCTTCTAAAAGAAAAGGAGTAAGAAGTGGACTAATGGTTTCCCTCCCTCTGCTGGAGCTCCCAGGGACGTACGGGTCCGCTCCCTTCTTGGCAAGGTAGGGTCGTCACAGGAGAGTCCCAGACAAAGACCAAAGTTGCAAGTGGACTGTGCGGAACCTCGAATACGTCAAGGATGCTATGTGCACCCACGTGGGCACAGCATGAGTAGTGAACCGAGTGGCGCGTTACTGCATATAGCTTCAGCGCGCGTTGTGTTGTGGCCGAAAATATGTGTGCTACAGAGATCATTATTGCCTGGGATTTTTTCCACAGAGTGGATTTAGGGTGATTTCCACCCGAAGTTTGTGATACATGGTGTAATAATTTACCGGTGTAAACCACTCAAAGTTAGTAATGGTGCTTATTTTGTGGTTCATTATTTACGTGTTTTCTCTTTGCAGGTATTGAATATTAGTTTCCAGAGACCATAAAGTTAATATGAGTAAGAAAACAGATTAATGTTAGTCACAGGAGGAGATAGACTACATTATGAACACTACTGGTGCATTCCCAGAGACAATTCATGAGAGTGTCAGTGAAGATGAGGGATAGGAAGATAATCTAGAATTTGAGGCTTTGTATGACAATGATGTCGACCAAGAGTATGTCCCGGAATCTACTGAGCGATGTTGACATGCCTAGACGGACACATGCACGGAAAAAAACACTACGTACGTCAACACCTTCCAAACGCCGCCCCTCCTCTGCTTTTACCATCCCCGCCGCCTCTATGTCTGCTGCCTCTATGTCTGCTGCCTCTACTTCTGATGCCCCTGCTTCTGGCCCTGGTGCCACCAATGCCTGTCAAAGGAAAAGAAGAAGGCTCCGTGTTCGCGATAATGATGATGCTCCATCAATTGTGAACTTCAAAACGACGACCCTGTCAAGCACATCTGGCTTTAGTTGGAGTTGTCGGCCACAAGTGTTTTCACCACAAGAACAGCAGCAAGGAACATTATTTGCACCCCTTACTCCAGGGCCAACACAGGAAGCACGGAGTGCTGACACTTTATAAAAATGCTTCACATTGATATTTGAGGACCGAATTGTTGACGAGATTGTAGAATGCACAAATTGATATGAACGCTGCCAAGTATGGCCGAAAAGCAGCGACGCTCTCCAGAACAGAACCAGCAGAGGTGCGTGCACTACTGGGGATTATGCTCTTCGTGGCTCCCAGAGAGACTGCCATCTATCAACCACAGAAATGTGGAGCCTAAACACCAGTTCAGCCATGTACTGTGAGGCCATGTCACAAGGTCGCTTCGAGTTCCTACTGAATTGTTTGCGATTCGATGACCTTAACACACGGCAGCAGAGGCAGCAAGATGACAAGTTTGCACCCATTAGGAAGATCTGGGACATCTTCATTGGAACTTGTGGGAAAATATACATACCAAGTTACAACCTTACCGTGGACGAGCAGCTGCTGGCATTCAGAGGCAAGTACCCGTTCCGCATGTACATACTCAACAAACCTGCAAAATATTGGCTCAAATTAGTTCTTGCAAACGACAACAAAAGCAAGTACTTATTGAGTGCATTCCATTACCTGGGAAAGCAGGGAACAAGACACCCAGAAAATATAAAACTTCGCGAAGGAGTTGACCAGGCCATACCACCAAACAAACATGAACGTAACCACAGACAACTGGTTTACGTCTGTGCCCCTAGTAACATCTCCTTGACAACTACGGCATGACCGTTGTGGGAACAGTTAAAGGAAACAAGAAGGAGATACCGAAGAAGATGATAGAAAAAGAGAGTCGCAAGTTAGGGTCAAGTGTGTTCCTGTTCACAAAGGATATTACTCTGGTATCAAACGTCCCTACAACGTCCAAGACCAAGAAGAAAATGGTACTGCTAATGTCTTACATGCACACACAGCCAACCCTCGGAGACATTGGCAGGCCTGATGTGATTGAATTTTATAATGCCACCAAAGGAGGATTTGACTCATTCGATTAGATGTGTGCACAGTATTCATGTGGACGAAAGACCAAATGATGTCTGGAGTGTATGTTTTGGGGGGATGCTAAATGTATCTTTTATTAACTCGTGGATCATACATACACAGTGAGAATTTGATGAGTACAGGTGGCAAAGTACTGATTAGGATGAAGTATGCAGGAGTTGGCACATGCCCTCATCCTACCTTGGACACAGAAGAGGCTCAGCAATCTCATCTGCACCATCTGCAACCTCCCTTCACCTGGCACTGCTGCAGAGACACCACGGATAACGGTAGCAGACAGTTGGGGACCCTTGGTGCGCTGTGTGGAGTGCCCTAAGAGATCTAACAAGAAGACACGACACAAGTGCCACGGTAAGTTATGTTATTGGTAGTTCTCTGCAATACTTATTTATTATATTTCATTAAAATTATTAAATAATAAAATTTAATTTTTGCCTCTCAAAAAACACCCTTTTTTGTGTATTTTCCCTACAGCCTGGAGTGATGCCAGGATGTTGTGGCTGCACCGCTGAAGCTCACATTACCTGGGTGCGTCCAGGTCAAAGCTCAAGTAATCAACTACGGTATTTTTTTCCCATAGCATTTATTGTTTAGCTATTTCGTGATTTTCAGTATTTTAGTGAGTTTTTTCTAAGTCACCCCTTCAGTATAATTTTTTTTCAATAACTTCTTATAAGGGAAAATGAAAGCCAAGGAGATATATTTTTCATGCATTTTTGTACTTTTAATATATTTTGATTGCAACTGTTTTTTTTTAATTTCCGAAAATCCGGTATTTTTCACCCAGAGTTTGTGATGGTGTAACTCGGACATAGGGTTTGTGTTCTAGGGTTAAGCACGCTGGCTTCAAACAGTTTCTGGTTTCTGGCAGCATGCACGCCAAGGGAAATATGATCTTTCAGAGCAGAGCATTAACTAGGTTGATTGGTAGAGAGCCGAAGGTGACCAGTTTCTCGGACGGGATCTTTCTGGCGAATGCTTCGACCCTCTCGAGTCGGTCATGATTAGTATGTACCTTTCGGACACTTAATGGCTCGCCAGTGAGTGTGACCCAGCACACTACCATGACTTCGTGAAGGGGGTGGTTAATGCGAGGAAACTAGTCACTAATCCTTAGAAGACATCAATTTAGAGCTGGCTGACCATAGGGTGGTCAAGGTCTATTGTGTGATCATAAAACAGGGAGTGGCCTCGAGACCAATCTCTACTCTTCGTCACGTTTGATCGTGACAGGTTCCTTTAGTCGGTGTGTGCTTGGTGGTATCGCTGCCGCGTGAAGGCATTCGTATCCCTGCTGCGGAAGTGCTACTACCGCCACCGCTTGGGCCACAAGAATCACTTGTGTATACGTTCAAAGTCGGGTTTAACAGAACTGTGTGTAAGTGGCTCCAATGCCGTACACGATAAGTCCCTATCGTGTATGGCCAGGACTAAGGATTTGGTCCTCATGCTCGCTTGTTTTGCTCCTGGCCCGTACAGGCCTACGTTCACGGGCATTTCCATTCCTATTCTAAACCCACCCTTCTGGGGGTTTTAACCAATAGAGCTTCCCTGATAGAGCTGACTACACAAAGGTTTCAAACTCTCTGTTCACGTGCCCCAACCCCCAATGCCTCGACGGCTTCAGGTCACTTTGTGCCGTCTTCGAATGGGACACACTCACGGGACGCACCACCATTCGATGGAGCGCTTGCCTGCACTTTATTGCGAAGACTGTGTTGTCCTCCAGACTGTCCGGCCCCCGTAAGGGGCGCGGCGATTTGCTATCCTGGCCTCCGTGCTGACGGGACTCAGCACCCCGTCCAACCCCAGCTTAGCCTCTTCTCCTTCCTTCAAAAGACTTGTTTCCTTGCTTTTCATTCAACCTCTCCCACAACTTTCTCTGGTCAGCCTCTAATTTCACAGGGTAGATGCTGACCTTCTTCTCAGCCAACCGCCCCGGATCGGGGCTGAGGGGAAAGGGGACAATGTTCCCTAACCTGCTTCATCCCCACCGATACCTTATTCACATCCCTTTTCCTCTCCTCTTCACAATCTATCTTTTTTACGCTGTGTCCAAGGTGGAGCCGCCATGCCCATGGACTAACAGGCAACCAGGCGGGAGGGGTGGTCCCAAATAGCGGCGCCTAGCTCTGCCAGGCCTGTAAGCACCTCTTGCAGTGCGGGCTACTGCGAGAGGTGATGCGCGATTGCGTCATGTGAAACAAATAGGGTCACCATGCCCAATGGTGAATATAAAAAAACCCGATCCTGCATATCTCTCTAACCGGAGAGGAGGCTTACTCCTCTCCTCCGCCTACGGGTGTAGGGGACTCCCCCTAACCCCCTTCTTGAGGTGCTTTCGGGCACCTCCCTCTTTCCAGCGTCAGTCCCCTCTGTTCTTTCCAAGGGGACTGCCAAGAAAGCCAGCAGGCAGCCCTTAGCCAGCCGCTCCACATCGAAGCGGCTCGGTAGGGCAACCCCCCTTAGGGGGGAGAGGGAAGCCAGGCCCCTTCGGTCTCTTCCCTCAAAAGACCTGCTGGCAAGAATTTTAAACCTTGCCAGGGTCAAAGCATGTGCCTCCCCAAACAAGACTGGTGACGCTGCCAAGGACACCTGCGATGTCCTGGGAGGGGATGGTTAACTGGAGGTCCCTCCTGCGATAGACATGGTCTTTGAGGAAACCCAGCCTCAGACGGTAGGGCCTTCCATAGGGGGGGAATCCGGGCTCGGCGCCAAGCACCGAACCCGAATCCGCCACTATGCAAGGTCTTCCAAAAAATGGCTGGGGCCTCCGAGGCAGTACAAGGAGAGGAGGGATCTCCTCTGACCGGTGCCCCTGCGACCACCAGGACCTTCTCCATTTCGGAGAAGGACCTGGCTGAGGCCGGTCCATCTGGCCTGGGGGCTCCTTCCGGCGGAGGTGAGAAGTGGGTTCATTCCCTGCCCTCCTCTCCAAAAAAGAAAGAGACTAAAAAGACAAAAAAGACTCGGGGCTCCTCTCCATCCGCGGGGGCTACGGAGACGGATAGGCCTGCTGCCACTTTGGCAAGCGACCAAGCCAAGATCAGCACATCCGGCCCCTCTGTCCCCCGGTTGCGGAGCCCCTGAATAAGACCAAAAGCGCACAGGGAGGAGCCTCGATGACATCGGGGCCCCTAATTCAGAGAATACCTGGCATTTTCCAGCCCGCTGACTTCAAACGCTTCCTCGTTATTCGCTCCACTGATGGCACCATTTTGGCCAAGGGCAACATGATCCATCAGAGGAGAGGATTAGCTAGTGCAATTGGAAGAGAGCCGAAGGTGACCCGTTTCTCGGACGAGAGCCTTCTGGCGAATGCGGTGAATCCCGCTGAGGCGGCCAAGATAAGTGCTCTTCGGACAATTCATGGCACCCTGTGAGTGTGACACCGCACTCTACCATGAACTTTGTGAAAGGAGTAGTTTATGCGAGGGAACTCGTTGACTACTCCATTGAGGACATCACCTTAGAGCTGGCCGATCATGGGGCGGTCAAGGTCGAACGTGTGATGAGAAAATAGGGAGGGTCCTCGAGACCCACCCCTACACTCTTCGTCATGTTCGACCGTGACAAGCTCCCTGAATCGGTGCGTGCTGGTTGGTACCGCTACCGCGTGAACGCATTCGTGCCACTGCCGCGGCGGTGCTATTAGTGTCACCGAATCGATCTTGTAGACGTGCAAATTCGGGGTCACCCGAAGTCTGTGTAAATTGCTCCAAGGCCGCACACGATAAGTCTAAATCATGTGTGGTCAAGTGTGTCAATTGCGGAGAGCCGCACCCCGCTTCTTCAAAGCAATGTGGTGCATATCTCCTTGAGAAAGAAATCCTGGCCGTTCAGGCCCAGGATCGAATCTCATTCCGCAAGGCTAAGGACTTGGTTCTGGCGCGCCCGGCTCTGCCTGCGACGTCATATGCCTCAATAGTTAGAAAGGCACCCTCTGCTCCTGGCCCTTCCAGGCGAACGAGCACGGTTGTTTTCGCGCCCATTTGGAGCCCTTCTGCGGGCTCTACTCAACCCGGGAACTCCCCTAGTAAAGCTGGCGGGAAAAAGGGTTCAGACCCAGCCCCGGCTAAAACCAGGGCTCCCCCCTCTTTCCCCAGAGTGACCGTTTCCCGTTAGGCGAAACGGCCACGCGCCTCCACCGAGTCGTTAGACTCACAGGGGGCAACACCCCTGAAGCTGGTCGCCAGGCCATCTTCGGGGTTCCTAAAGCTGTCCCCTGAAAGAAGTGGTTCGGAGACTGTGGTTCCTCGAAAAGAGGGCCCCCCCGCCTCAGAAGCCGCATCTCCCGCCTAAGGTTTCGAGGCGGACGGAGGAAAAGAATCGCATGGCGAGCCCTACCTCCCCCAATAAGCCCTCGGAGGTGACAGCGCCTTCAGCGCTTTGTCCGGCCAACAGCGCCCGGGGTTCTGCCTCCGGGAAGCGTAGGGCAATTACCCGTAGGGTCTTCTGTTTGAGGAGGGCCCCCGCGTCTCCTCCGAGCTAGGCCTGAAGGGCATATTCCTTCAATGGAATTGCCGTGGACGCCGGGCCATCTGGGAGGAGCTGCGGAGGCTCGTCTTGTCCCATTGCCCGTTAGCTATCTTTTTGCAGGAGACCATGCTAGGCACGTGCCCCCTGCCCTCCCTTCCGGGGTATAAGGGTGTTGCGACCCAACCAACACGGGATGGCTGGGCTGGAGGATGCGCGGTTTACACCCAGCATGATGTCTCCGTTCTTCCTTTCTCTTTAGATACCTCCTTTCAGGCAGTGGCTGTGCAGCTGCACCTGGATAGGAGGTATACTATCATTTCTGCGTACATTCCACCGTCAGCTAACTTCGATGCGGGGGACTTCCGCCGCGTCGTGGCACGGTTGCCGAGGCCTTTCTCTTGCTTGGAGATCTGAACGGCAGGCATCCTCTCTGGGGAGATTACTCCATAAATCCCAGGGGACAAGTTCTTGCCAATCTGATCGAAGAGCTTGAGATAGGTGTCCTAAACGTGGATGAGTTTACGCATCACTGTCCGAAAACTGCTTCATTTTCTTGCCTTGACCTATCTTTGTGCTCTTCGGGTGCACAGCCTGATTTTGATTGGGGGGATGGTCGATGACCTCCATGGTAGTGATCACTTTCCCATTCAAATATCATTTTCAGGGTAACTGCCGCCTGAGAGACCACCTCGGTGGTGCTTGGCGCGTGCGCGGTGGCCTGCATTTCAGGAAATGACTGAATTCTCTATCTCAGTCGAGGAGTTTAGGTCGGTAGATGAGGCCGTTGAGTTCTTCTCCGGCAACCTCATTGCCATGGGCCTGACTACTATTCGTAGGACGTCTGGCCGTTTTGCACGCCGAACACTCCCACGTTGGTCGGCCGAGTGTGAGACGGCCCTCAAACAGAAGCGTTATGCCTACATGCGCTATAAGCGCCGCCCGAACGATTTCACTGTCGCTGAATTTCGTCGGGCTAGGGCTAGGTTCCGGTATATTTCAAATCACGCCCGCCTCTCTTCTTGGCGGGCATACGTGTCTTCACTTAACGGGAAGTTCCTTTAGCAGAGGTGTGGAAGCGAGTCAAAAGGATTCGGGGCAAGTTCTCGCAGGGTTCCCCCTCCCGTTCTCCAGGGTTCCCCCTCCCGTTCTCCAGGAGAATGGGACCGCAATCTCGGACCCCTCGTCCGTGGCGGAATCCTTAGCAACCGCTTTTTCCGCATCATCTAGCCGGGATGCTGCTACGCCAGCTTTTAATGCACGTAGTGATGTCGCCGAAGGCCGCCGGCTGGACTTTACCTCCAGAGGCGGAGAAACCTTCAACGACAGGTTTACTGTGAGTGAGTTGCACTCTGCTCTTGCTTCGTGCACGGACACCGCCCATGGTCCGGGCGAGGTCCTGTACGCCATGTTTCGACACCTAAGTGAGCGAGGCATTGCCTTTCTTTTAGATTTGTTCAACAGGATCTGGGTGAAGGGTTTCCTCCCAGATTCCTGGCGAATCGCTACTGTGCTCGCCTCTTGCAAACCAGGGAGAGATTACTCTACTCTGGCCGGTTTCCACCCAATCTCTCAAGCCTGTTGCGTGTACAAGTTGATGGATAAATTGGTAAATGTTAGATTAGCCTTTTTTCTGGACAGCGGAGGCCATCTGTCTTCTGCACATGGCGGCTTCTGCAAGTTCCACTCCACGTCGGATGCTCTGCTCCGACTGAAAAATGCCGTCTGCGAGGCCTTCCTTTGTAGACAGCACTACGCCACGGTATTTTTCGATCTGCAAAAAGCCTATGATATCGCATTTCGATACGGTATCATGGAGACTCTCCACACGATGGGGGCGAGGGGACACCTCCTAATGTTTATATGTGAATTTTTGGCGAGATCGTCGATTCCGCGTAAGGGTGGGGGTAGCCCTCTGGCCCAAAGGAGCAGGAGGAGGGTGTCCCGCAGGAAAGTGTCCTCAGTGTCACACTCTTTGCCTTGAGCATCAACGGCATCACCTCGGTGCTGCCAGAAGATGTTCTCGCTACGCTCTACGTGGACGACCTTTCGATCTCTTTTGGCACGGCCCAGATGCCAACTCTGGAGCGTCGACTCCAACAGGCATTGAACCACGTCTCTCGCTATGCCGAAGCGCACAGATTACGGTTTACTTTGGCCAAGACTAAGGTGGTGCATTTCTGCCGCCATCCACGGCTCCACCCTGACCCAGATTTGTTTCTTAATGGGGTGCGCCTGGATGTGGTTGAATCGCACCGTTTCCTCGGTCTTGTATTCGACCGACGCCTCACCTATGAGGCTCATATTCGCAGCCTTAGGGTCTCTTGTTACCTGCGCCATGGACATTCTCTGTTCGGTGACGTTCAGCGTTTGGGGCGCTGATTGGGCTACTGCCTTACTTTTTTATCGATCCTTTGTTCATTCGAGGCTTGACTACGGATGCGAGTTTTATGCATCCGCATTCGAGCGTTTATTGCGGAAGGTGGATTCGATCCACCACACCGGCCTTCGCCTTGCGACCGGTGCTTTCTGCATTTTACCAATTGAGAGCCTGTTGGTCGATGCTGGGGAGATGCCCTTCGCTTTGCGCCGCGGGCAGTGCATCACTCGCCTGTACGCGCGAGCCGGGCGCCCCTCTCAGTTGCCAACAGCTTTCACTGCATCCGCAGCTAATCTCGACTGTGCCTATGCCGTCGAGAGACGCTAGTCATGCCCTCAGCCCTTTGGGTTTAGGGCCAGGAAACTCCTTCGAGAGCTAGATATAGCTCTCGGGCCGGTGGCGCCCCTGGTTCTGCCCAGGACGCCACCCTTGAGGGTACCACATTTGGCTATTTGTCGCCACGCCTCTGCTCCCAAAGCTTGTACGGCGCCGGGAGTATTGCGTTCGACCTTTTTGGAGCGCACCTCGTGTCACGCTGTAAACGTGCCAGTGTATACGGATGGCTCTAAGTCCCAAGAGGGGGTCGGCTTCCACGCTGTATCCCCTCTGTTTGAAGTCGTCGGGGCTCTGCCAAGCGTTTCGTCTGTCTTCAGGGCCGAGCTGGTGGCAATACACCACTCGGTACGGGAGATTACACGACGTGCCCTGTTCGGAGACCAGATTGTGATCTATAGCGACTCACAAAGCACCCTGAGTACTCTCGGGGCATTGGAATCTCCGCATCCCCTGGTTCGCGATATCCGTGACGCCACGGTTTTCGGCGAGCAGGGCGGATGTTGCGATTATCTTCTGCTGGGTTCCTGGACATGTAGGAATTCCGGGGAATGAGCGCGCCGATGAGGGCGCCAAAGAGTCCGTAAGGACTCTGCGACCGGACCAGCGTTTCGCTCATCCTCACACCGACTACATGGCAGGATTACGGGCAGCTATTCGGACTGCTTGGCAAAGAAGATGGGAGACGGTCGAAGGGAACTTAAAGTTGCGTGCCATTGCGCCGCGACTGTTCCCATGGACGTATCCCCCAATGCCTCGACGGCTTCAGGTCGCTTTCTGTCGTCTCCGAATCGGACACACTCGTGTGACGCATCGCTTTTTGATGGAGCGCTCGCCTGCACCCTATTGCGACGACTGCGTCGTTCCCCAGACTGTTCGGCACATTCTCGTCGAATGTCCCAGTCTGGGTGATCTTCGCGCACGTTACCTGTCCCGGTACCGGAATGGGCGGGGTCGCTACCGCCTGTCCTTGACTGGTGGACTTGTTGACTTTTGGGGGGAGGCCGGTCTTCTCCCTTTCATTTAACTAGGTTTAGTTGTTGTTTTTGTTATTGTTTTGTTATTTTTATTGCTTCCTAATTGTTATTTCTTTTTATTGTTTCCTTTTCATTTTTTTTAAAGTAGCCTAGAACTAGGCTGTTTGTTTACGGCGACTTATGCCTAAGTGGGCAGTCGCCAGATAGCCCCTTAAAAAAACCCAAAAAAAAACCACTGTCCGGCACATTCTTGTTGAATGTCCCAGTCTGATCTTCGCCCACGTTACTGGTGCCGGGACGAGCGGGGTCGCTCACCAAGAGTTGGGGACTATCTGACTTCTTGTAAGAGGATGCCCTCCTCCCTTTTGTTTTAATCTCTCTTGCTTAGTCGCATAATCCTGCGCCGCGTGGGTGAGGGCTGCCCACGACGCTGGGGCATAATTGCTTTTTGCTTTTTTTGTTTTTATCTCTTTTTCGTATTTATTTCCTGCATCTTTATTTAATCAAGACTAGCTTAGGCTATGAATTATTTTGGCGACTTATGCTCCAGTAGGCAGTGGCTTAATTAGTGCTGAAAAATAATTCTAGTCTGGGAGCATTGCTGATGAGCAGCGAATGAAACAGCGTTTGCTGAAAAGAATTACTGAGCTTTTCACTGCAAATCTAAATTTTCACTAGTGCAACTGTGGGTAAGTCGGCTTGAACCAAATAATGTTAAGTAATGCAAGAATAAAGTACATATATAAAATAAACATTGCTATATGACATACATGTACATTGTACATATTTGGATGGATGAAACTGCAAGTTACGTGCAAAAGAGTATTTTTATTCCAAAAATATGGTGTTCAAAATGATCCGGAGAGATTAACAACAGGCGTTAATGAGAAAGTACAATGATATAAGTTACTCAACAAATATTTTTCGGTTGTTACAATACATATATTAGTACTTGGTATGTAGACCTTTACTATCAATTACGCACTGACATCTTCTACAACAGGAGCGCACTAACCGAAGGCATTCCTCTGGTGTTATTTTCTTCATTCTTCTTGTAATATTTCCCAGAGTTCTTCGACAGTGCTTGGGTTTCTCTCCTATCGTCTTCCACAAATTCTCAATCGGATTGAGGTCCGGGCTCTGAGTTGACCAATCCATCACACTTCTTTCTGGTCCAGGAAATTCTTCACCAACTTTGCCGTGTTACAAGGTGCATTATCCTGCATAAAAAATGGCAGGTTTGGCAGAGTGGCTCTTATATGGGGCACAACATATGCTTCTAGAAGTTCTTTATACAATCAAGCATTTACTCTGCACTGCAAGTGGGCCAATACCTTCCGCCTAAAATTTTCCCCACATCATAACGCTTCCTCCACCAAACTTGACACTGTTCTTCATGCAGATCACGGATAATCTTTCGTCTGCTCTTCGACGGACGGAACCTCCTGTCATATTAACCAAACAAATTGTACTTCCATTAATCGCTGAAGCGTACTTTGTACCATTGATCTTCTGTCGATAGAACATGGGCTGATCAATGACTTGACTGCTGGTGTGCGAGATTTTAAAGATCTTTCCATCAGGCGAGGTGATACTCTCATCCCGGAGACGCAATGCTCATCGTTGTATTTACTTCTCGGAAAATCCTGGCTGCTGTCTTGTATCGCTCCTTTTTAGAGATAGGGAGGATGGCTTGGTCGTATCTCATTGAGGTTTTCCGAGGCATAGCTGTAGAGATTCCACTGATACATGAGTATGTGGTATCGTTAAGTGATATATTATGCATGACACTTTTAACCCTGTGGGCTATGGCTTTAATAGAAAGATGAGCCTGTTGACGTAGCTTAACAATTAGCTCCTGGATATGGGCAGGTGTAGTGGGTCCCCTAGGCATATTTGTTACTCGTAACCTAAATTGCTAATAATTCATTGAAGTAAATTACTATCCTAAATTAGTTGGTTGTTTCGAAGATAGAAGCAATAGAATTACGCTGTCCGGATCATTTTGACCACCATATTTTTGGATGAAACTTGCAGTTTCATCCATCCTAACATGTACAATATATATATATATATATATATATATATATATATATATATATATATATATATATATATATATATATATATATTGTGTGTGTGTGTATGATGCATGCGTGCATAAGTATGGGCAACGTTAGACACGCTCTGATTGAGGGAATCATTAGGTTTAAATATGTTTTTTCGTGTTTATATTTTAGCAGGAGCATTATGTTCCATGTTTGGTATATTTAAATCATTTCTAACAGATTATAGTAAATAAATGCTGGTTTCGTATACCCTTAGTCTATATTAAGCGACTGTAAAAGTATAGACAACATAGATAGCTTTGAGTGTTTAATGATTACTAGGACAAGGAGAAAATCGTTTTTGCATATGCATTTATGCAAATGCATATATGCATATAAACGTATGTATTACCTTATCCTCATATGCAGCATATCATTCCAGCAATAATTCCAATAAATAATTCAAATTATAGCAATATAATTAATATGTTTACAATGATAACGTTCTACATTTATATTTTGCTTAAATGGTTACTTTTAGGCTATATTACTATGTTGGTATATATGAGAAGAAGAAATCAGTGCTATGGAGGTCCATGATAAACTAACTCTTTCTCAAATATCTAGCTGTTCTTTTTATGTATATTCCTAGCTTCGTTTGTTACATCACATTCTATACTACGTACAATATGTAACAAGCACGCAGAGCTCCGAACGACTGGGCAGAAGTCCGTATTTCATCAAGATGCCCAAGGTCAAGAAAACTCCTTCTCAACTGCTACATATGTATGCAGAAGGATATACCGAGTTCGACGTCATTGATGGAGATTTGTTCTGGATTTACTGTGGTTGCAGAGTGTCGTACAAGAAGAAGTACCAGCTTGTTCAGCATCTCAAGACCAACAAGTATGATCGAGCCGTCCGACAACATGTCATACCAGCAGAGACGGATGAAAGCCAACCAGGATCATCCACATCTATTCTTCAGTGTCAGCATCAGCAGGAATTTAACAGAAAAATAACGAAGCCATTCATTAAAGCTGACATTCCATTAAACAAGTTGAACAATGAATCACTGAAGACATTTATGGAAAAGTACACACACATGAAAATGCCAGATCCCTTTCGATAATTAGCAAACATTATATATCAAACTTATTCAATGTCTTCTCTGATAAAATAAGCTAAAAAGAAAATATGGGTTTCCATGGATGAGACAACAGATGTGTAGCAAAGATGTGTTGCTTGTTTTGTTTTTGATATCTTGGGAGTGGAATAAGAGAATGATAAGTGTTTCTTATTTAGGTAAGTACATTAAAAAAGTAAATCATTCGACAATGGTACCGTTCTTCAATGACTCCGTTAACCAGCTATGGCTCAATAACGTACATTACGAGCATGTAATTATTGTCTGTACTGATGCAGTGCCGTATATGTACAAGGCGATGGGGAGCTTAAACGTATTGTATACAAAAATGATACATCTAACTTGTTTTTCACATGCTTTGCATAGAATAGCAGAGCTTACATATCAGGTCCAAATACAAGGCTGTGAATGATTCAAACGTAAAGAAAACATTTCTAAAAGCATCCTACAGTTAAAAAATTCAAAGAGATCATCCTACCATCACCTTCTATTACATGGATTGAGGCAGCAGTATATTACGCTCATCATTAGAATGAAATTAGTGAGATCATTGCTTCATTTGACCCATCGGATGCTCAATGCATTTCTGTCAGAAGTATTTTGAAAACTCAAAACTTAAACGACATTTGCTTTATATTGCAGCCAACTTTGCATCGCTACCATCTACTATTACAAAACTAGAGAAAGAAGGCTTTGCTTTGAAGACTGCAATTCAACTTTTAAAAGAAGTTGAAGACAAGTTGGATAGTTTAAGATACCCAGAATATTCAACCAAATATAAACAAATTATGACCAAAAACAAAGGCTTCGCAACATTGAAATCAGTTCTGCACTCTGCTCCTGAATGCTGCTCTCCACTGATTGCGTTCGTCTGCCAGGTCTTCCCAGGTGTTATAATTTATTTCCAATTCCTTTATATGCGCTTTAATTGTGTCATTGTAGTTGTGAGTATAATAGCAGCATCGGAAGTCTTTGGTCGGGTATTCTGCGTAGGTGGCCGAACCCATCTCATCTGGGCTTTGATGATCATCGTCTCGAGGCTTGTTATCTCAGCCTGAAGGGGAACACTTGAATTAGTGCGATAATCCTCCCAAGTGATGGCCAAGAAGGAACGGAGCATTCGCTCGCTGGTGGAAACTTTCCATATCTTTCAAATGGCGGATGTAGGTGGACCAAGTTTCACAGGCATACAAGAATGTTGATATTACAACTGCATGGTACTTTTAATTTGTTTTTTTCGGTGCAGCTCCCTTGTATCAAAAAACTCTTTTCTAAATTTATGAAAGAGGCGCGGCGTATACGACAGTGACTTCTCTGTCAATCATTGATGTTTTGGAGAACATGCTGCCAAGATATTGAAAGTCATCCACGATTTCAAGAGGTTCATCATTGATTTTGGTGACTAGGTCAGGTGGGCTTGTTCCGGAGGCAGGTTGGAAGAGGACCTTTGTCTTCCTGGTGTTAATCTCTAGTCCGAGAATTGCGTATGCTTCGCTACACTTATCTATGAGTCGTTGAAGATCTATTTTGAGTGCTACTATGGCACGGTCATCTGTATACTCCAGGTCGGTGACGTTGCAGGTGGCACACTTGGTTCTTGATTGTAACTACCGGAGATTGAAAGGTTTTCCGTCCATTTAATATTGTATAGCCACTTCTTCTGGCATCTCTTCCATGGTATGATGAAAGAATACAGCCAGGAATATAGATAAAATAGTAGGTGCGAGGGCACAGCTCTGCTTCACCTTCACTCCATTTCTGATGAGGAAAGGTTCTGACATGCTTCCACAGTGGTAGACTTTGACTTCTGTGCCGCTATGTAGCTCCTTGCTGATTCAAGCGAACTTTGGAGGACATCCAAACCGCATGAGTACTTTCCATAGGATCTCTCTGTTGACAAAGTCAAAGGTTTTTGCTAGGTCAATAAATGCCAAGAAACAGTCTTGATGTTGTTCGCGGAACTTTTCCTTAGCTGATGGGCTGCAAATATCATGTCTACTCTGCACCTTTCTGGCCGAAATCCGCATTGGGAATCTGGCAGTATGTGTTCCATATGGTGCACAAGTCTGTTATTAACGATCTTGCCTAGGATTTTGCCGACGGCAGAGAAGAGAGAGATGCCTCTGTGATTCCCACATAATGGCTATGAATATGGAGTCTTAAGAGCTTTGTGGATGCTTTCCTGTTCCCACATTTGTTTGATCAATCTGTACAGGTGATGCTTCAAGTGTTCGCCTCCCTGCTGATAGATCTCAGCTGGAATGTCATCTGGTCAGCGGCTGTGTTAGTTTTGAGCTGGTCAACAGTTTTCTGGAATTCCAGGAAGGATGGAGTTTCATCCAGCCCTCCCTGCATTGTGTGTTGTGGTAGCTCGTTAATTTCAGCTTGATTTACAGTCAGGTTCATGTTCAGCAGGTATTTGAAGTGTTCTTTGATCTCGAGCTAATCCCGTTTTGATCTTTGATAAAGATGTTTCCATCTGCAGATTTCAGAGGGGCTGAACTATGATATGCTGGTCTATAAACTTCTTTTATGGCCTGGAAGAAACTACGTGTGTCGTTCTTGTCTGCGTAGCCCTGTAGTTCGTTGGCTTTCGCAATCCACCATTTGTTCTTGACGTCTCGTGTCATACGCTGTACAGTACTTCTGAATTAAGTTAACTAGTGGATTTAAGTCCACTATTACTCCACCTATAAACACCAACGAACTACACACGCCCAAACCACTCCCACAATAACCAAACAATATCGTTCACATATTTTCATTCCTATCTCCCTTTTTTACAACGAAGACACCCAGAACAGGTTAATCTGAGTTTTTATTTAAAAAAATAAAAAAACAAAAAACATACTTCCTATTCCCTATTATTTAAAACACCTGCATTTTTATAATTTGAATACTGCCATCTCTGCTGCTTCACATTTCCCATATGATTTATTTAATCGAATAAATATTCGCCCCAAAATTATTTCAGTATAATTTTAATGTTATATCCTTGAAAATGGGTTCCTACCCACAACGTTGGTACCAAGGAATTAGAATACTATAATGCACATTCTAAATGCAGGCTGCTTATTTATCCTGAAAATACATATACACCGGGTAACGCGCAACCCCTCTGATCACTTAATATATATATATATATATATATATATATATATATATATATATATATATATATATATATATATATATATATATATGAATAACTTTACAGCCACGAGGAAAATGAAACAACGGAGAACTGCGAGGCCTTTCGACTAATGGTCCTTTACTGAGCAGACTAAAAGACAGTGAAAGATTAAACGGGGTGGGATTAACAGATACCTGGAAAAAACCTATTAACAAGATGAGCCGTCAGGGTTAAAAAAAAAAAATATATATATATACATATATATATATTTTACGGGTTACAAAAGAAAGGGGGAGGCAATGCTTCGGAATCACATATGCAATATGAAAACAAAAAAAAAAAAGTTTACACATGATAACTAGAAAATATGACAAAAGAAAAATATGAGGAAAGTTTTTTTTTATATAAATAAGCTAAAATAACTTCTATGTGGTAATCATTAATTCAGAAATTTTATCTTTAAAGTCATTCTTAAACATTCTTTTGATACAAGGGTCCAAAAAATACATTCCAGGGCTGAGATTAAAATTCGAAGTCAGTTGTATAAAAGCCGATTCTAAAAGATTTCGTGAAAAAAAGTCATTTGATTCAGCATTTATACAACTGACTTCGAATTTTAATCTCAGCCCTGGAATGTATTTTTTGGACCCTTGTATCAAAAGAATGTTTAAGAATGACTTTAAAGATAAAATTTCTGAATTAATGATTACCACATAGAAGTTATTTTAGCTTATTTATATAAAAAAAAAACTTTCCTCATATTTTTCTTTTGTCATATTTTCTAGTTATCATGTGTAAACTTTTTTTTTTTTCATATTGCATATGTGATTCCGATTTTTTTTTTTTTAACCCTGACGGCTCATCTTGTTAATAGGTTTTTTTCCAGGTATCTGTTAATCCCACCCCGTTTAATCTTTATATCCCATATTTTCATTAATCAGGTGTATAAATATCTTTCTCTTTTTCACTGTCTTTTAGTCTGCTCAGTAAAGGCCTCGCAGTTCTCCGTTGTTTCATTTTCCTCGTGGCTGTAACGTTATTCATAAATTCCTCACGTTCCTTATTTTCGTGATTCAGTTATACATATATATATATGTATATATATATATATATATATTTATATATATATATATATATATATATATATATATATATATATATATATATATATATATTAAATATATATATATATATATATATATATATATATATATATATATATATATATATATATATATATATTATATATACGTATTTTTAGGATAAATAAGCAGGCTAAATTTAGGAAGTTCATTATTATATTATAACTTTTTGGGTACCGACGTCTCGGGTAGGAACCCATTCTCAAGGATATAAATACCTGATAACTTCTCTAAAAAATTATTATGTTTGTATATATTTATAATGTCAGCGGTACCAAAAAGTTATATTTAGCCTGCTTATTTATCCTAAAAATACATATACACCTGGCAACGCGCAACCACTCTGCTCTCTCTCTCTCTCTCATATATATATATATATATATATATATATATATATATATATATATATATATATATATATATATATATATATATATATATATATATATATATATATATATATATATATATATATATATATATATATATATATATATATATATATATATATATATATATATATATATATATATATATATATATATATATATATATATATATATATATATATATATATATATATATATATATATATAACATATAACATTCTAGTTGTTTATGATCTCATAGATTATCTATTTGGCCTGGATACAAACAGTATTTACATTCAAAATGAAGATATCCTTTCAGATATCTGGGGATTGACCGCCTCAAAAGCGCTCAATTTACAGACTCATCCCTCCGCTAGCTCTCAAGTTACTTTCATCCCTTCCCCTTTTACTCGAGAATTCGTCACAGTCTCCCCTGAAGCCTCAATCCAGATATGACTATTGAGTAAGCTGCCCCTCGCAGAGGAGGACCCTCTCTAGCCTTTAACGCTTGGTATCCGGAGGAGCTGCTCATCCTTCCGCTCTAAGTGCAAACTAGGGAAGCCCCGTCCCAGCATTGGCGTGAACTCTCTGATGGGGTTTGGGAAAGCTGTTGTTGCGCTTTCCTTCTCAGCACTACTTACCCTTTTTTTATTTATTATTATTATTACTACTACTAATAATAATAATATTAAATTCCACAGAATATATATTTAATGATAAATTTATTTATAAAGTATAAATCCTATATAAGCTCATTACATAATGGACACTTAGTTATTATGCTCATTCCATTCTTGCTCACAGTTGTGTTATTATTTCTCTGAATACTACGTTCTTTGTCACAGTTTTGTCACGTTTTCTTCCTTGCTTGTCAGATTCCAACGCTTCAACTTTTACATCTATCTGTCTGCTTGCTCTTGAAAAAGCGACGTACAACTGACCATGACTGAATACTAGTTCAGGAAGAAACAGACCCACTCTATCAAATGTTTGATCTTGGCTTTTAATGATAGTCATTGTATACGTCAGTCTACAGGAAACTGGGTCACTTAGAGCCAACTTCAGCCTTGGGATCAAAGCATGCTTATCAATCAAAGGACCAGTGATGTGAGAAGCCTTAATGGAATATTGATGCAATCTTACTACTTCTAACCTTGTGCCGTTGCATACACCGTTCTCTATTGAAATGTTGCGAAGAAGCATGAGTATTGATCCTAGTTTTAATTGGAGTTTGTGAAGCGGCATCCCGTAGGGTGTTAATGAATTTATGAATTCCATGGGATATCTGTCAGCTTTTACAGGGTCATCAGCAAGCACTCTGTCAGTACTGTAATAAATCTTGTAACAACAAAGAGTAACAACAAAGAAAGAAGGAACCCTAGGAGACCTTACGGTCCATTCAAGGAGGGTACTTTTGGACTAGCAGTCGAGCGGGCACATCGCTGCTCAATTGTTTTGCGTCCCTAAACGGCCACTTTTCAAGACCTTGTCTAGTCTTGACTTGAAATGGTCAACAGATTTACTGTTGACAACTTACACTGGAAGTTCGTTCCACTTACCGCAGATACTGTAGGGGGAAAAAATTTCCACACAGATTGCGGTTGTAACGCTTCAGTTCAAGTTTGAAGCCGTGATTGCCTGTTCTGTTCTCACTTAGTGTAAAAATATCCCGGTAGTCAACATTGTCGAACCCTCAAAGTATTTTGAAAACTTCCATGAGCTGACCACGCAGTCTACGGGTTTCCAGCGAGAACATATCTAATTCCCTTAGTCTATCCTCATAACTTTCATGTCGGATAGAGGGAATCAGCTTGGTTGCCCTGGCTTGTACGCGTTTCAACCTTTCGATATCCTTTTGAAACGAAGGACTCCAAAATTGTACGGCATACTCCAGGTGTGGCCGAACGAGGGAGTTGTACAGACAAGGTACTATCTCCTTGTTACGGTATCCAAACTGGTGCTTTATGTAGCCTAACATCCTTTGTGCTTTCTTCTCTGCCTCGATGCCCTGTTTCGAGAACTTGAGGTCGCTAGTGATAGTTATACCCAAGTCTTTCTCAGTATCACTCGATTCAAGAGCAGTGCCCTTAAGGATATACTGAGATTGGGGGTTTCTGTGGCCGATATGCATTACTTTGCATTTCCCTACGTTAAAATGCATTTGCCACGTGTCCGACCACTCCCCAATCTTTTCAGGATCTTCCTGCAGGCGGGCAGTATTTCCATCCTTTGCAACGTTCATACCAAGCTTGGTATCATCGGCAAATTTGGAAATCTTGGCAACCATGTCGTTGACGTAGATGATGAATAGTAGTGGTCCCAGGACAGAACCTTGAGGCACCCCGCTAGTAACGGGCACCCACTCAGAAGCCTGTCCATTAACCACCACCCGTTGCCGTCTGCCACTTAGCCAGTTCTCGATCCAGCCGGCTTCTTTTCCGTCTATGCCCAGCGCTCGCACTTTCCGGAGAAGGCGGCGGTGTTGTACCTTATCAAAGGCTTTCTCAAAGTCTAAGTAGACCACATCCACTGCCTTGTCCCGATCGTGCTCACTGAACACGAAGTGTAAGAATTCCACAAGGTTCGTCAGGCATAACCGTTGCCTTCGGAAGCCGTGCTTGGAACTCCTAAGTAGCAGGTTTGACTCTAAATACGACGTCATTTTGTCCACCATCATGCTTTCCATGAGTTTACCGACTATCGAAGTCAGACTGATAAGTTGGTAGTTTGACGGATAACTGGGGTCTCCTTTCTTGAAGATCGGAGTCACCTCCGCCTCACGCCAGTCTTTAGGAACGCATCAGGTTAAAGATAGCGCACAGATGTCGTGATACTTCATCGCACACTCCTTTCAACACCTTGGATAGAAACCCGTCCGGTCCAATGGACTTATTCGTCTTTAGGTCAGCGATCTTTTTCTTTATTTCTCCTTCGGTGAAGTCCATTGCCTCCAGCTTTTCCCCCAAGTAGGAATCCGTGGGCTGGGGGATGGGACCACACTCTTTAGTCAACACTGAAGAGAAGTAGTCATTGAGAAGGTTAGCATTTTCTGCATCTGAGTGAGTTAATGCACCCTCCTCGTCCACTAAGGGCCCAATCCTACGATGGATTGGTTTACGGCTATTTACATAGCCGAAGAACTCCTTGGGATTCTCCTTGCAGAGACCGCCACTCGGAGTTCCTCAGTACGCTTAGCCGCCCTTATGCTGGACTCCACTCTCCTGGCTAGCCTCCGGTACTCGTCAAAGGCACCCGAGATCTTCGATCGCCGGTACGCATTTCTTTGCTCCCTAAGCAGTTGGCCGATTTCTCGATTAAATCACTTTGGTTGAACAGAAGACCGACGTGAGCATTTCAGAGGGATGCAACTTGATTGAAGACTCATGAACATATTTTTTAAATTGTTCCACGAATCCTCAACCTCTTCGCATACCGCTAGCCTTACATCAGTCAACCCAGCACGAAGGCTTGCAAAGTCTGCTCTTTTCAAGTCAAGTTTCCTTGATTGACTGGCAACAGACCTTACCTTTCGGATCTTGACGCTAAATCTAACTTGCTGGTGATCACTGCCACCGAGCTCTTCGCCTACAGAGACATCCTCAACGATATCATCCTCAGGGGTGAAGACAAAGTCGAGGATATTGTCTCCTCTCGTCGGTTCTCTGACCCATTGAGTGAGGAACTCGTTGTTGGCGAACTCCAGGAGTAGCGTGCTCTCGCCACAGGCTGCTCTGGTTTCCCAGTCAACTTGTCTGTTGAGGTCGCCCATAACGATGCACACTCTGCCTTGAACCAGCTCACCAAGCAGCTGGTACAGTTTCCTGTCCTTCTCAACGGGTTGGGAAGGGGGCCTGTAAAGCACCAGGGTCCTGTATCTGACAGGACCTATCTCTAGGTCAACGCCTAGGAGCTCGTGATCGGATATAATGTTGGAGTTCGTAGATTTGATTGTATCCTTGACATACAACATTACACCACCACCCTCTCTGTCTGGCCTATCTTTATGAAAGAGTTAGTAGCCAGGAACCGTGAATTCGCCTTCAAAGTCTCGGTTTGAGGTTTTTATCCACGATTCTATTATGGCTACCATTTCGGGTCTTCCGTCGCTACGAGGCCAGGGAGTCGCTGCAAAACTTCTTCATTGATTTAAAGACAATCTACATTCCTAGGAGACACGATCACTCGATTTCTCTTTTCTTGTTATGTAGTATTATTGAAAATTTCACCCACTTAAGAGACTCCAACACAACAAATGGAAGTGATTTCAATATCCTCTTCAGTCATACTTGGTCCTTCAATTCGTGGTGTTGTCCCATTGCCGGGTTGCAGTAACCAGGTCGCAAGCTCTCGCTGATCAGGTCCTACCCTTATGTTGCTGTGCAAGCTGAAGCATCCAAAGAAATGCCACAGATGAGATTTCTTTAGTCAAATTTCCAAAGTATCCTCACGGGTACTCCTCGGCAATATTAGCAACAATTGTCGAAAGTTACTTCCTAAAAAAAACTTTCCTTCAAAAATTTGTCTACACCAGTGATATATCTGAGGCACTTGCCAATAGCATGAATGGCATAGGTAGGAATTATAGAGGCCTCATCCAGTATTATGAGATGATGGCTCTTTAGGAAATTTGCATGATTACTCGAACCAGACACATTGCAGACGCTAGGCTCCGTTATTGGAACAGGCAATGTGAATAAATTGTGTACAGTTCTGCCTCCCAACAGTAGTGTAGACGCTATGTCGGTCCAAGCACCACAACAAAACTTGATAGATATTCCTCCGTAGGTAAAAATACACTGTTAAACAGGTAAATGTCTTGCCACATCCTCCAGGAGCATCAACATAGAAGCAGGTCTGTGCAGGCTTTTCACCTCTTTTTCTTTGTTGCACTGCATCAATCACCTAATCGGCAATCGCTCTTTGTTCATCAGTCAAAGAATCAATATCAGGATGGTAGATAACTGATAGCGGATCTGGTTGAGGTAGCCCTAGTCTTGCGCAGTTGGTTCCATTTTCAATCATTATTGTGTTCAATCATTTCAGCTTGCTCCTCCTCAATCATTGCCCCTCTATGATTGTTCCACAGTTCCATTGACTTAGCAGGTACACTATAAATAAATAGAGCAGCGAACATCACACGAAGTTGTGCTGGTATATGGTGAGTAGCAGCTTCCAAGAGAGCCTTAGTTCAAATGCTCATCAGTACCGATAAGACTAAGTCTTAAGCACGCATCTTTGAATGCAGGATATATTTCTCCCTCCACAGTTCGTAGTTCTTCAAAGCTTTTAGCACCTAGCACGTGAAGTAGAAATATTCTAAGATGGTATTTCTCAACATCTCTTGGGCTGACATTGTACATTCTACTAATTATGTTAGTGTTCCTTCTTTTTTCTGTCCATTTTCTGTTACCCTGATTAAACACAAAGTGCTGAGGAATTTTTGGATATAGGAAGTTGCGAGCATTTTAATCTTCGTCGTTGAGTTTTGTCTCTGCCTTCCTACCGTATCCTGGGCATTACCTCTTTGAAAGTAAATCATCTAATGGTTCTCCAGATGTATTGCCAGCCTGTACACTCTATGTAATGTTCCATGTAGCTTAAATTTAGAGAGACGCCACATTGCTTCATGCGGAGTAATATACCGGCACCAAGATAGTTTCTTATTTCGTCATAATTGCAATAGCTTTGATTGTTATTAACTGGTGTATTATTGGTCACTACAACTGATGCACATTTATGCCCCTTATAAACATATTTGAATATTATTTGACATTTTTTATAAAGTAACAAACTTCAACATTAATGTGTGCACGATACTTTTTAATCAAAAAAGCATTGAATGGTACCACATTCCTGTTGTCTACTGTGTGTCCTCCAATCTGCACTATAATTCCAGTATTGCGCCTCCTGTACATACTCTGTATATCTATTTTGATTTAGTAATGTTTTGAGGACCACACGGCTTATATTGATCATGAATTTTTTTACTTGATCATGTAGCACAGGATCATCTTCAAATAAAGGATTTCGGCTGAAACAATCCTATCAATTTCTTCAGAAACATGGAACACTAAATATGGTCTATTTTCTGCTGCTTCATTGCGATTTAGATTATTTTGAATATCAGGGCATTTAGGGTTGCATGTCTAGGTTATGAACAGATCTGGTTTGCCATACTTTGCTACAATCGTCATAGCATCCTGGAAATACTGATGCATGTTTATTGGGCTTCCAGTGAAGGACGATGGCAAAAATAACTGGCCGTCTAAGCTCAATGTTTTCATCTGCTCCTCTGTTTAAGTAATCCATTAAGCCGTTATATTCATCTACTCGAAGTTGCGCTCGATTTTTCCTTAAAAACTGAAGTTTGCATCCTTCTACTTTTACATAAACATCTACCACATACTGCTGAAATAACTTACATGCCATGTGTATCACACTAAATTCTCATCTGTAAGCTACGCGATATCTGTAATACTCTCGCATGGTTAGTCTGTTACGAACTCGGGTCCTGCTCTCCTCTGCATGCTGCATGTCGCAATGCCACCCAAGTTCACCATGAGGAAACAGTAGAGGGTATGCCATGGGATCTAAGTGACATGATGTGTAGAGTATCTTCATTGCTAGTAGGTAAATTATAGCGTCTCAAATCTTATCCTTCTCTAAATCCCAACTGACAGAGCTGTAGTGGACGATTTTCTGTTCTGGTTCTTTGCTGCTCTTCTTGTTCGATAACATGCATTGTCTTGTATACATTAACGTATGGACTACACTCATGCAACGCCTCATTTATATCATTCATTATTTGCGTTAAACAGTCATTATTTTTTGGTGCTTACAACCTGTGCTGCACAGCTTCATTGGCGTTAATGATATAAAACTGCCCATATTGTGGCGGATTTTCTGCAGGGTACAAAGGTGTAGTGTTGTGATATGTCTGACCCTGAATGCAAAAGCAATATTAACCTCTTCCAGGTGGTAAAGTAAGTTTAACACAAAATGAAGCAAAAGAAAATGCGCAATTGTAATTGCCTGTGTACATGCGAAAGCAGCTCCTTCCTGGTCTTTTAAGGAATACTTGCAACTGGGGCAGCTCATTGGATAATTTCAAAGATCCCCAATGGTCACATGGAATATTCATATTTCCGATAAGAAATTCTTCAACATTGCCATCATTAACAATTGCTGGTCTATTTCTCTTAAAACGATCGTTTCTCATCCTAATTTCTTTGAAATTGTAAATTTCTTCAGCATTCATATCTTGTAATTTACGTCTATGTGCCTCTCCCCGCCGTTCAAGATGATGTGTCCTCTCAATCTCAGGTATTTAATCTCTTCTTTCCTTGTTGCCTTAATCTGCCCCATTCTAAATATACTTGGCGTTGCTCTTGTTGCATATTATTTCTTCTTTCTTGTTGCTTTAATCTATCTATTTCTAAATACTCTTGGCGTTTCTCTTGTTGGATATTATTTCTTCTTTCTTGTTGCCGTAGCCTAGCTTGCTCCAAGAAAATATTTCTCTCTACTTCATTCAATTCTGCTCGTCGTTTTAGGCTCTGTCTTCTTTCTCGTGCTATCCTTTCTTCTTGTTGCTCTTCTCTTATTCTTTCTCTATATATACGCATCCTTTCTCGCAAAGCTTCTAGTCTTCTTTGTTGTGAGTCCATCATGTAATTTATTATATCCTTCAAAAATTAGTAATAGCCTTTGTGAACTGAAGAAGGTTCAAAAGGCAAAAATTGGTTCTCAAGGAAGCTTTTAGGAGTCAGTCAAAGTAACAAACTTTTTAATAGAAAAACCTCTTTCAAATTGTTCTTTAGCAAAATATTAATCACCTCAATCTCCGCATATCCTTTCTGGTTCATTAACGTCAGTAGACTGAGAGCAAACATAAATATCAGCTCTTATTTGACGCGTAACACTTCGAGTAGAAACGCAAGCTATATAGACTCATCTTTTGGTTCTCGAATGATAGATTATTAGTACATTTAGTAATTTTATTACATTTACTACTTTTAGTACTGATAGTGTATTTATTACATTTTATATTTTTAGCACATTTAGTATTTTATCACATTTAGTACTTTAGTACATTTATTAATTTGGGCCCATCTAGTACATTTGGTATTTAGCATATTTAATACATTTATTATGTTTATACCATTTACTACTTTTTGCACTTTTAGTATATTTACTACTTTTAGCACATTTAGTATATTTACTACTTTTAGCATATTTAGTATATTTAGTACTTTATTAAAGTTTGTACTTTTATCATATTTAGTAATTCTAGTACATTTAGCACATTTAGTAATGTTTAGTACATTTTGTACTTTTAATATTTTTTGTATTTTAAGCAAATTTAGTACATTTGGTACTTTAGCACATTTAGTATATTTAGTATTTTTACTTTCAGCACATTTGGTATATTAATAAGATTTAGTACTTTCACTACAGTGTACATTTATTAAATTTTGTACTGTTAGCATACTAGTACATTTAGTAAATATTGCACTTTCAGCACATTTAGTACATTTACCACATTGATTACGTTTATACCGCAAGTACATTTACGACATTTAATACAGTTAGTACTTTATTCATTTTTGTACTTTAGCATATTTAGTATTTTTAGTACATTTAGTACTTTAAGTAAATTTAGCACATTTAGTATTTTTAGTACATTTCAAACACCCATTATCCATCATAAGAGAAGAGCGACCTAAAAGTGATGGCGTCATAGCGTAACGGTCGAACGGACGGATAAGCATATTATTATATATATTATTATTATTATTATTATTTAATACGATTATTTATTATTAATATTATTATTACGGCTATCCTCTCAACCCTTTCTACCCACACTTTGTACTAGGAGGACTATTCACCCTAGGCAGAGTTCGGTCCAGTAGCCATGGTGCTTTGGTCGACTGAGTGCCATCCTTGGATCACCTAGCTTCAGGGTATAATAATAATAATAGGTGAACACCGACCCCACTTGTTAGTGAACCCGCCTTTCTCACCTTTCTCATCTTGAGGGATGGAACAAAATCAGCCCAAGCATCTGTAGAAAAATCTTAGGAGACTCCTCAAAGCCCCTACAAGGTGTAATTGACAACTTACCAGCTACAGTCATTTGTGCCCAATTACCTCCACCCACCCCCCTTGCACACAATGACAGACACCTTTCTTCAAATCAAATAAATTACGCAGATCTCGTTTCTGGACCATGAGTTTCAATTCCCTTCACAGATTATATATCAATGGGACTTGGATCAGGATTTTGACTTGGCCATTCCAAAACTTTAATTCTACCTGTATGCAGCCAAATCTTAGTTTTCTTTGATATATGTCTGGGGTCATTTTCTTGTTAAAATGCCCATCCAGAAAGCCAACGTTAGGTAGCATCTATTCTTCCAACAACTGATGAGCAAAGATCAACCCATACCATGATTGATCCACCACTGAGTTTGACTGTAGGGATCGTATTCTTTGGCGCCTGACCTGCACACTTTTTCTTCAAACCCTCCTGATTGAATTTTGGACCGAAGGTAGAACGCAGCGTTCTACTTATTGTATTTATTTAGACGCGATCACCATGGAGTCTGCACCAGGAAACTTATACAATTCATCCATCCATCTACTTATTGTATCCTCGTTAACTTCATCTCCTGCAGCTCTTCTAGCAAGTTATCGAGCTGTACGTTCCGTTAACGTCGAAGGCGACCTGAACGATCCAAAGGATGAATTAAATTACTAGCGTTCTAGTTGCGTATTATAGTGCCAACGGAATTTAGAGGTAGGTTAATCTGTACAGAGATCTTTCTGTGCCCAAGGCTAGGCTATACTGATTTGTTTGTTTTACCCCATGATGAAAATGTAGACTGTATGTACGAGGGGCGGTCAATAAGTTTTGCGAATCGGTAGGGCAAAATCGAGGAAAGGGGATGGCTGCTTGTGGGGACGTTAGGACAAGTTATGATAAGTCAGGACCTGCAGCCGAACGCTCCCGCCTCGTCTATTTAAGAAGCAGTAGCTGATCGCAGATCATCACTCACAAATTTTTCAACAATGGAGAAGGTTGAGCACCGCGCAGTGATCAAATTTTTGACCAAGGAAGGCAAGAATGCAAAAGAGATCCACGAACGCATGGTTGCAGTGTACACCTTCACCGCCCCTTCCTATGCAACCATTGCTCGCTGGAATAGGGAGTTCCGCCATGGTCGTGAGTCCCTTGAAGATGGCCCCCGTCAGACGTGACCAACGAGGACCAAGGTGGCCCGTGTGGAGAGAATGATCCTCGAAAATCAACGGGTGAAGGTCGAAGAAATCGAGCGAGAACTTATAATATCACATGGAAGTGTTATCAACATCATCCACGACAATTTGGCCATGACCAAGGTCTCTTCCCGTTGGGTTCCTAGAAACCTCACGCCCGATGATCGACTTCAACGTCGTCAAAGTCCACAAGGCCACATCTCACTATGACGGTCGGTCCACGTTTTGCTTTTTCTTTTTAATAACATTGTAACAATTCAGCCAATTCTAACGTAATTTGACACCCTTATGTTATTCCACATTCTCTTTCGAATGATACAATTAGCAAAGTCCTCCCATGTTAGCCCGGGAATTATATTGTTTTGGCAATAACATCATAACTATTCGTCCGATTCTAACGAAATTTGAAACCCTTATGTTGTTTTTTATTCTCTTTCGAAGGTTATATTGCCAAGGTCCTCCCAAGGTTACCCTGCGAATATTGAAAATTCTGCAGGTCGTAAGGTCATAAATCAGAATAAGTGAGAGAACGCGACTTTTGGTCAGTAGACCTTGTTTAGTTTTCCATTAGTCCCCTCTTATCTTTATCCGATTATTTTCCATTCTTGAACTGGTTTCGAAAGATTCTGGAGGAGTTTAGTAATCAGGAATTCTACAATTACTTTCTTGGTCTGGCCTCAAAAGGATCTTTTCGGTCTTTGGTTGTCCGCGAATTTATATCTAATTCTTTTCTTGAATTCGTCTCAAGAAAATGTTTTAGGTCCTAATTGTCCGTAATTCTGTAAATTCCTTTCCTGGACTGGCCTCAATTGGAACTTTTACGTCTTTGGGTGTCCCTAATTTTGTAATTGATTGATTTGACTTGCTTTCAATTGATCTATTTGTTTTTTGTTTTTCTGCAATTCATTTCTTGTCCTACCTCAAATGGATCTTCTGTCTTTGTTGTCCGTAATTCTGTAATTTTTTCTTGGAGTATCTTCCAAGCGATCGTAGGGTCTTCTTCCCAGATGCGGAATTCAAGGCTATTTGAATATCCTTCACTACGTTGGCTGCTGGATTTCCGCCTACTGACCTTATAGGAGGTGTTTTATCTTAAAGAATAGGTGGTTTTGCACCTCCGCCTAATGGCCCGGATCGAGTCAAGTGATATTGTAAGGTCCCTAATAAAGATTGGCACATTGATGGTAGTGAGTGGCCCAGCGCCGCAGAGATAATAACAGGATCGTTGCTTCAAGGGTTGATGAATAGGTGAATTAATTGATTGGTGTTTTAATTAAAAACAAAAAATAGGGGATATCGCCAGTTTTTTAAAGGTTCGTCAAGAAAGGGGTCTAGGAAGGGTGTGTGAATTTGTGAGATGTGCATAAGAGATTACTTTGGGGCCTTCGTAAGGAGGGTGCGAAACTCACCCTGAACACTTCGTTTTGTAACTAAGCGGTTGGATTACTTAAGGGGCTCGAATTTATGAAATCAGTACCATAATGAACTGAAGGGTGCTGTGAGAGGGAAAATGTTCCGAAGTAGTGTAGTCTAATAATGAAAAAGAGCGAAAGTGATCAGTAGAGGAAATCTAGCAGCTCTAGACATGTCAAAGCTTGATTTTAAAAGACCTGGCAACGATTACTCACCAAAGAGACAACAATCTTCAATTATACCACCCCTTTTCTACCCCGACTTCACTCTCCCCACATTCGCACAAACCTTCTAGTGCAGATTATCTCGTTGTTTTTCGCTGTTTAGTTTAATAACCACAGTAATGCCCCGTAAGAGACTCTTTCCCTGAGACTCAAGCTATGAATGACTTCAATTTCTCTCGGTCGACTTTTAGTAATCTGCCCAGACGGCAATACCCTCGTTGGTGACAACAAGACGAGATCTTTCCCTATACTGCCTTAACCCCCATCTATAGGAAGAGCTTCTCGGTTGACCTTAACTCCGTAACGCCAAGCGTCTTATAAATACGACAGCTCATATTTATTATTTCCTATTTATATATTTATAGGACACTTGATTTTTTCCTTGTTTTTTTTCCAAATTATCACTAAATACTTTTAATTATATTATTAAAATATGTAATTTATAATGAAAAAAATGGGGTTTTAATGGAAGCAAGGATTTTTCTTCATCCCGCTCCTGTCTGAGACTTCGCGTCTCGCGTCGCTTTATTTGAACCACAATCTTAAGTTTACTTGTAGTGGCAACGGGCGTTATCTCCATTAGCTTTGTTTCTATTATTTTTTTTATTCTCTCTTTTCCCCCATCCACGAAAAACTACTCGATCTCGAGCAGGGGACATCGTATCAATAGGTATAGTGATTAATTAACTCCGACTATTATTAAGCAAAAGCTGACGACCGACGGGGGCATCAGCAGGAAGTTTTGGAAAAGAAGCTCTTAGAAAAAATATGGAAATTTGGGGAAATGGATTTTACTCCTCTAAAGCGGTGAAGATGGAGGAGGTGAAAATATGTGGACGAAGTATGTCAGCATATCCTCTTACTGGCAATGTGGTAGGGAGGGCACACTATCTTTTGTAAATGATATCAACCAGCCCCCCATCCATCCGGGCCCGACCAAGTATGAGTGGACGAAAGCTAGTCGCCGGCCAAGTGAGAGGGGAGAAAAGACTTGTGAAGAAGGCGAAGAAAAAAACGGTAAAATAGAAATATATTGAAGGAATAAAACCAGGTAGTCTCAATCTAGCTTGAAATTGCTCTGGGCATTAGGGTAAGGAGGGCGTCCTGTCACTCCGGGTATCAAGGGCAATTACGAAGGGCACCCCCTTGCGTGGGTTAAGGAATGGTATGAATCTTCTTTGGAAGCAAAATCAGGAAAGGAGCAGAAGGCGAGGGCAGAATTCCACAAACAATTCCTTGTGGAAAATCCTCCAAATACAGAAGTTTAATACAAATTAAACCCCCCTTTTTGAGGCGCTGATTCTTCTTATTACGAGGTTACGCTCATAAACTATAGATTTGACTGTATCTCCTATCTGTAAATGATAGTTACCATACAGGTGGTAATAAGCTGTGGGCAAGGATGATACTCCACTCCAAAGCCTGCCTGGTTTTCTCATTTGTGTACTCGTTACCACATACATGTTTTGTTTATTCCTTGTAACGACAACAACGTGTAAGCTTAAGATGTTCGACAGACAACTGCGTCTCGCGCCATTAACTGCTAATGTGAGCGTATCCTCTTTACGCTGAATTCAGTGTTGTGTTCTGTTAACAGCTTGGGAAAGTGAGGAGGGTGAATGCTCCTTATTCAGCTCAAAGCAAAAGGTTCACTCACAACAGCAACGTTCTTTGTTCGATTTGGCAGGAGTGTATTTGTGTGTGAATGCTGGTGCAAACTCGTATTGCTCTTCCCTTAGGAAGCCGCCTTTCAATAATTAGGTGATCGAGCCCCCAGACAGGTGCGTAAGGGATGAGGAGGGGAAATCGAGTTGTGAAGGTGGGTCTGAAAGAGTTTTGAGAGATATAGGGCTGACGGAGGAGGAAGTGGGGGGGGGAGGGGTGCTTGGGGCCTTCTGTGCTAGGAATGAACCGTGGCTGGACGGGACGCTACAGCATATATCAGTCCTCATATTTCTATGAAAGGCCATTTTAGCGAGGGGAAAAATGATTGGTATTCCTGTCCTTGATGAGCCTTAAAGGAAGGGGGACGGTGACCCACGGCGATCCCACTTAGTGCAAAAAGAGTTGATCTGTAGAATTAAGTTGGTACTAAAAGACAGGGTTGGAAGGGAAAATTTTTATTAACAAATCGTGGTCATCTCTACCAAAAGGGGTTTTGAAAAGTAGTGAGGTTAGGGAAAGTGAAAATGGGTAAAAGGTACTTAGACCGAGTATCCAAGAGAGGGAACTACTGGGGGCGTTGACAAAGGGAATTCGAGAGACATCAGCATCGCGCTTAACCCCTTTCCCACATATATCGGTGCGCATCATGCCACTAAAAACATACCCCTCCAACCCCGTTCATGCCCTGTCACCTGTAATTTTGTTCACACCGAATGGCACTTTATAGTGAGGGGGGTGGGGGGCATCTCAACCAATCACGCTCCCCCTCATAAACGCCTGCCTGCACATTCATCCTCCTCACTCGACCCTTTATCTCTCACACATTCAGGCTGTAAACCCTCCTTTGACGAGGTCTCCCGTCCTAACTTATGGGTCAAATAAGTCGCACTCGAGGGCAAGAATAATTTGTTTACATCTCCATTATTTGTGGGGGTGGGGGTAACAAGAAGGAATTCCACAAGGTAAGAGAATTCGCCCTGATACAACATTTAGTCAATCTCCGCCTCGTAAGTCACCGGTTCGTATTGCACCAATCTGCAACGGTTGAGCACTTGAAGCAGCATTTGGGATTACGGGCGCTTGGGTGCGATGGAGTTGCCAGGCTTAAATGACCCAGTTTGTTCATACTTCGGTTTCGATTACCACGAATGGATGAGTGAGATGCCGTGGTGAGACCAAGGTTGGTGTAAAGTGTGTCCCTCGCGTCTCCCATTACATTTGACCACTTTCCTCATTCACCCAACATTCGGCCACACATCTATAATTACCTCCGCGAAAACGGACTTTGAGACTGAATTTGAAACCTGGGATGAGACTTGAACAATCGCTGTGGGATGACAACACTTCTAGAACATATTTGGGGATCGGATTATATTGTCCCTTTAGAGATCCAGGAATCCGATAAGTTCATTGCCAACAATTTATAGTCAACTACAATGCGTAGCTAAGAAAATAAAATGCTTTTTAATTGAAATGGTTATTTACAATAATTTATTTAATAAAAACAAAGTATTTTAACTTGATTAATGTAATTTATTAAAAAAACATACGGATACAAAACATTTTAATATGACGGGTTAGGCTGTGGTAGCTATGAATTCTAGGGGGATAGATGAGTCGTAATCGATAAATCCCCTATAGATGCCTATGTTGATCCTTTCTAGTTATTTTGGATCCTTTGTATTATGGAAAATTAATCCTTCCTCTTTAATCGGTCTGCTAAACGATCTAATCTAATTGTTGATGTCTCCACCCCATTTTTTCGAACCTCTTGTCACAAACTTCTTGGGGAAGAATCGTTACCCTCTTTGACCAAAAGGTGGAATTTAAATCAAATCTACATATTTTATACAGGGTGTTCCCTAAAGGTACCTGAAAGTCTAGTAACTTCTAAAGACTTGAGCAGACGTTATATATATATATATATATATATATATATATATATATATATATATATATATATATATATATATATATATATATATATATGATAGTGAAACAACTGTATAGGAGCCAAAAGTTTAATTTACGAGACTAGTTTCAGTATGTAGTTTATCATAATATGTGAAGGAATCCCCACCTGGAAGATCTTTAGCAGAAAGGAACTCCCATGTGCAGCAAAAGGGCCGGCTAGGACTAAAGTGGTAAGCAATTGTTACAAAAGTTTATAAATAGCGTACAGATCAGAAAAAAAACAAAAAGAAACACAAAACGGGAGAAAAGGGTCATTTCAGGGGGTGTAAGTCTAAAATCGTTGACTAAGCTGTTTACGATGAAGTTACGGGAATAGGGGCTGCATTTCAATTGACCATCTGACAAATTAAAATTGGGAATTTCTCCTATTAATATAGATTCTACTATTTTTCTTTTACGGAAATATTTACATTATATAGGATTTGTGCCTTTGAATAGTCAATTTGGTGGTTGAAATTGCTAATATGATTAAAAATACTGGATGTGGTACTGCCTCGTCTGACATCACCTTTATGTTCATAAATTCATTTTGTTAAGGTTCTTCCGGCCTCTCCTATGTAAAATAAAGGGCAGTTTGTAGAGCTACACGGGATTAAATATACATCTGCTTCATTTGGCTGATCCACGGGCTTGGTCAAAGGGAAAGATTTAAAGAAAGAAAAAGGGTATTTAAATGTGGTTAAGCCTGGAGAAATAACTTTGTTCACTCCTTTGAGGAGGGGAGAAAAAGGGAGGGATAGATACTTCGTATTACTAAATTTGTTTTTATCCTTGGGACGGCAATGAGTAGATTTTGCATTAGATAAACTTTCATTGATCACGTGGAGGGGATAATTTAATTCAATGAAACTGCAGGTTATATATGTAATCTCGTCTTCTAGGAAGCAATGGTCACATATCCTAAGTGCTCTCAAAAACATACGTAATGCAACGGCTCGCTTAATGTTAATATCATGCTGAGAAAAGAAATGATATACGAGTTAGAATGGGTAAGTTTTCGGTACACAGTGAAGCTAATTTTGTCAATGGCTCTAACAATCTTTACATCAAGAAAGGATATACAATTATCTTTTTCCCACTCTACTTTAAAATCGATAGTGGGATGGAGGTCGTTAAGATTTTTGAGGAAATTGTCAAATAAGTTTAAACTATTTATAGGCTAAATCAATATGACATCATCTACATACCTATACCATACAAAATTATGAGGGGGAATCACAGAAGCGAGTAATGATACTTCGAAATGTTCCATAAAAAAAGTTACATAATATGGGCGATAAAGGATTACTCATGCTAAGACCATATTTTTGACGGAAAATATGGTCTTAGCGTGGGTAATCCTTTATCGCCCATATTATGTTACCGTTTTAACGACTTCCATCCTTTTTCTCCCTGGATTCGCTACTTTGGCTCTCCCTAATATAGCCCTAGAGGTCCAGCATTCTATCTTTATATACGAGCGTCTCATCTTACTCCTCACAATGTGCATATACCCCAACGCACGTATTCTTTGCGATTCTATGGCGGCAATATTTAAGTTGAAAAGAGGAATGCTTCCACAATCCATCATTACAAACTTATCTGCTTCCTCTCTTAGCGATTTCTCTCAACTCTACCGACGCTGTTCGAACCCTGCCGATGTCGGGTCCCGGACGTTTACACGAACCTGCCTGTCTGGTCCGTACCAGGGGGACTATATACATGGTATATAAGGACCCCTGGTTCGAGGACCCGACATTGAAGTTTGTGCCTTCGTTCGGACAGCTCCTCCACAAGTTTTTTGCCCAGCCGCCCACCCTGGACTTCACCTACACGCCGCTTCGCTTCTCATTCAGCTGCTCTTCATTGGTACTGAACCACTTTTTTTGTTGGCCCTTTGCGGCCTTTCTTACTTGGCACAAATTTTTCCCATTCGTAAAACGTTTCACTTTCTAAAAATCTTCTCATTTGTGAAATTAACAAAGGACTTATGGGTCCTTTGTTCGACCCATAGGTCCTTTATTAATTTCACAAATGAGATGATGTTGCAGTGGTCGAAATAACTGAATGGCAGATGTTGCAAGTATGTATATCCCCTACCATTGAAAATATACATATATAGATGGAATGAGGGAGAAAGTTTCAATCTGGATCATTTATATCGATTTCTTCGTCTCGTCACAGGTCCAACGAGTAGCTAAGCAATTGCTATCCCCAATACGATTTAAACTTGTAAATTACTTTGTATTGACAGGTCTTCTTTGGACTAGTTCATTTTAGTATCCCAGCAACTTACAGAATTCAGGACATTAATTTCTGGACAACCTATTATAACTTGAAATCTCCTAAGCCATTATTGGCCACTCGGAAACGTGGGGTGCAAGAAAGCATAACGATTAAAATCTTATAACTTTTAGAACCAGTTTTCAGTTGTTTTTTTTTTTAAAGAACTCAATTTCCCACGCGTGGTTCGTACCTTTAATTACCTCTGTTCCTCGGATGAACTTCCCAGTGACTTCGAACGTTCATTTCCAGACCTAGCAATTAGAGTTGACAGGATTTGATATAGAATTAATTGTCTTCACTGACCTTTTTTTCTTCCTTTTTGTTGATTTTTCTTTGTTTTCTTCCTTGCATACCTCCCATATTTCCCCACAGTTATGGCTCAACCCGACAACGGGTTAAAGCAGTTTATAAAAATACATAAACGAGAAACAATTTCAAGGCAAAACTGGCAAGATGCTTAAAGGAAGAACCTCTTCCCAGTCACTCGATTCTTTTACACAGAGTTCTGTACACCCCCTTTAATTTCCGCTGCCACACTTTCAGCGTCCCGTGAAATTCGAGCCGAATTTCCTTGAATTTTCCGCTGAGCGCAGGTTTGGCTGGAGTCCGCCCTTTTGAAGGTGGTGGGGGTCGGGGAGTTCTTGACGGAGAAGGAGGTTCTTGAAGGAGAAAGCCGCCGTAAGTACATAGCTCGCCTAGTCAATAGAGGAAATTACTTGAGCCTCAAAGGGGCGTGACTGTCCCGAACCTGCCCCCGTTTCGAAACCACTTCTCGATCGTGTAGAACGAGGGTTCTGAGACTAGTTTCCTTAGAAAAGAGTTCCAAAGGTCTTCTTGTTTTCTCGGTATTCTTAATCAAAAGTTCTGTTGTGTAATGGAAATGTGTGTGGTAGTTTTCTCTAGCTATTCTCAGGAGTTCTGTTGCGTGGTGTAAATGCTATTACTCTATCGACGACACCAGTACCCGAATCCCCAATATTTTACTTCTTGAACCTTAAAAGGGTTCTAAGTTTGTAAGTTGGGTTGTTGAATTTTTATGGACGCGTTCGTGGTGGGATTTTATGTACGATGAGAGGCTGATTAAAAATGTTTCCCCGCCCTCTCCCATTCCACCTCTCACAGCCACAACACGGCTCTGTTGTGTAGTGGGAACCCTCTTCCATCCCTTAAAGAGGGCTTTAAGTTCATAGTTATGGTTCTTGGACTTGTTTATAAACGTGATATTGGGAAGGAGGGGGGGGGGGGTGCGTGGGTACGATCAGAAGCCGCTTTTAAAATTTACCCCATTCCTTCTCTAGAAAGGTGGGGGTGTAGTGTTACACTTGGTAATTTCATACTAGATTGAAACTACCTGGGCTTTATTTTACTCTTCGCCACCTTCTCTGCAAGTCTCCTCTCATCTATCTATCTTGGTCGTGCGCCCCCATCCCCCTCCTCCCGGTCCCAATTCTTTTACGAGGATCTGCGGCTATATATACTCCCCACATGTTTACTCTCTCTTTTGTACAGTTCTCTGATTCTAGATTCGTCCTCGTTGTTATTTCGCTTTAAATTGCGAAGACAAAAAATCTTCCCATTCCTTCACCCCTCCTCAACCAAGCCGTAGCGTTTTGTAATGGCTGCCCCCGATCCAAGAAACTTTTCGTTTCATCATTTACCTGTTATATTTCTCCTCATTTCTCTCGTCCCGTACGTACCCGACTCTACTGCTCCCATATATCCTCTCACTTCAATCCTTACCCCTTTCCCCCTTTATTGTGCCCAACATGCGCTTAATATTAACGGTCTTGGCACGAAATAGCACAAAGTTTGGGCTAATTTTAACATGATGAATCTTCTAATGCTGTCAATAGAGACAAATAGCGGGAAAACTTTATTTTGGCGCAAAATTTCGCCGTGGCGCCCGGTCCGTTCTCCCGCTCCCTCGTGCGAGCGTCGACCAGAATAGATAAATGAGGCAGCGTCGTTTCGAAGATTTCCTGCTTCGCTTTTCACCCAAGATCTCGACCACACTTCTCTACATATCACTTTAGCGACATTTTGATGAGAAAATTGATATTTAAGTGTTTAAATGAATAAAGTCAAAGGAAATTTGTAATAAAAAGATTTAAACTATTCATCCAAACGTATGTCACTTTTTTTGTGAATTGAACATAAATTTCGAATTAAGTTAATGTAAAAATGGTAAATATTAAATAAAAAAATGAAACACGGTTTCTTCATCTTTTCATCTTAGCGATCGAACATTTAAATTTGAGGCTAATAAACAGGAGGGTAACAAATCTTTTTGCGTTGTTTTATATAACTTGGAGCGACTCTCAAGAGTAGAAGGATCGGCATTTAAGATTGGTTTGAGGGATTCTGACAATGTGAATAACTAGGGCGTTTATTCCTACTATTATCTACTCTCTCGTCTGTAAAATGATTCAGTAGAAGTTTTATCATCGATCTGCACTCATTTAAGATGCTTTTATTTCCTCAATGGGATCCTACCTAAGATTTAACTTGACATCCGAACCATGGGCATCTATGTCAGACGTTGTGAAGTCAATCAAAATCGCAACTGTGTCCAGCGACTTGCCACATACGATGTGGCTAACTTGGCTGAAATCGGTAACAGTGTTTCCACTCGGCTATCCGTTAGCTCGTCCCTTGTGTGTGTGCGTGAGATGGGGTGATATTCTTCGGTGTGAGTACAAATTCAGTAGTCGTCCAGATCCATTGTTTTGATCCCACGTACGAACAAAACCAAAATATTACAATTTGAAACCAAATAAAAAGTTGTTGGTAAAGGAGAGAGTTTTTTCGAGGTATTGAATAACACATAATGTTTAGAGACCATTTTAGATTTTAGCCCAAAGACATCCCGAAAATAACAAGTAAATAGATGTAAATAGTCAGAATAAATTGGCCAAATGTTGACTCCTGGATCGAGAGGAGCCGGTGACCCCTCGGTGATTTAAAAGATAAATTGAGTTGCATGCATTTCGAAAAAGATTCCCTCGGTTGCATATATTTAAGATAGAATAATTGGGTTGCATACATTTTAAAATTTGAGTTTGATTAGGTTGAATACACTTTTAAACGTTTCTTTTGGTTTCTTACTTAAAAAATAGATTCATTACGCTGCATGCATTTTGAAAAGCTTAATTGGGTTGCGTACATTAAAAAAAATAATGAATTTGGTTGCATACATTTTGATAAAATTAAATGGATTCTGTGGGGGAATTACACGTGGAATTTCTTTTCCAGCACGGAAGTGATGTCCTTGCGCTGGAGAAGATTCTAGAAGTTGGTTAGGCTTAAATTTGTAAGCCCCGCTCCCCTCCACAAGTGGTAGCCTCGAACCGCGTCCACCACGAACCACCTTTACGTGGGTTAGAATCACCTCGGCGTGAAGATTCGAGGCTATTCGAGAGTAGCGCTGTTTCCCACACCCCGCGGGAGGGAGCCTCGGATATATATATATATATATATATATATATATATATATATATATATATATATATATATATATATATATATATATATATATGGCTCTTCTTCCATGTGGCAGACACAGAGTTGAGGAGTCTCGCCCGGACCCAAGAAGATTACCCTAGTTCCAAGTCAGGTGCTAACAACAAAGCAAAGTGACGGCTGAAATTTTGTTTTGTTGGAATTAGCCGGAGCCAGTGAGGTAATACCATTTGACGATCGCTACCAAGCGATTTTTCCGACTCCACTCATCAACTCCTGTTGAAGCCCTCTTCGTTCACCCTTCGTTTTCGGGTGGCCGAAATACTCTCCCCTGGACCGGACGTTACCGCTCCCCCTCCCCTTTGGACAACTGTTATCACGTTAACTTCCCGCTCAGAAGCTCCGAGCGCCCTCACCTCACGTTTATTGCCTGCAGAAGACCTCCGTGAAGCCTTACCCTGACGTCTCACCCGGAATCCTCCGTAAGCCAACCCCTCTCCCCCTTCAAGCAACCCAATTGAGTTAACCCTCCCCATTTGAATAGTCTCCTTCTGTAATACATTAAATTTTAACTTCAGAGTCTGATGCATAACTACAATTTCCCCCTCGTTTGCCGATGTAATTTTGCCCGTTAATTATCTGATGCAATTTTGCCCAATAATTCTCTGATGTAATTTTGCCCATTAATTCTCGGATGTAATTTTGCCCATTAATTCTCTTATTTTTATGTAAATAAAATTATATTTTTGTTGATGCCTCTTTAAATAACCTTGAGCTTTGCCATTGCCCAAATTTTACCTGACCTCGTTGAACTCTTATCCCGTTGTTCCGCGCGTCGAAACTCGTGGCGCTCCGTTCCTTGTGGGTTCGCCTTTAAGTTATTGGTCCCTCCCCATATATATAATATGGTATTGATATAATGTAATGTCATACCACGACAGATTCCATACACGATAAAAAGGGATTAAATAGGTTGAATACATTTTAAAGGATAGGGTAATTAAGGTTGAATAGATTTGGAAATGAAAGTTCACATGGGTTCCATAATTTTCGAAAGGTTTGACTAATTGGGTTGTATTTATTTTTGAAAGGATGAATTGGATTGCTTGTAATTTGGAAGGATGTTAATTTGATTGCACGCTTAAAAAGTGAGTGCTTGTTTGGGTTGGACACATTTAGAAAAGATTGAGTTGCATGTAATTCGAAAAAAAAGATCGCAAACATTTTGAAAGGATTGGATTGCGTGCATTTAGAAAGATTGGATTGCGTGCATTTTAGAAATATTGGAAATATTGGATGGTTTGAATTTTAGATAGATTGGATTGTGTGCATTTAGAAATATTGGATTCCGTGAATTTTAGAAATATTGGAGAGCGTGAATTTGAGAAATATTGGATTGCAGGAATTTTAGAGAGATTGGCTTGCGTGCATGTAGAAAGATTGGATTGTTTGAATTTTAGAAAGATTTGATTGTGTGCATTTTAGAAATATTGGATTGCGCGCATTTCAGAAAGATTGGATTGCGTGCATTTAGACATATTAGATTGCATGTTTTTTAGAAAGATTGGATGGCGTGAATTTTAGGAAGATTGGATTGTGTGCATTTAGAAATATTAGATTGCGTGAATTTTAGAAATATTGGAGTGTCTGAATTTGAAAAATATTGGATTGCGTAAATTTGAGAAAGATTGGCTTGCGTGCATTTTAGAAAGATTGGATTGCGTGCATTTGGGAAAGATCGGATTGCGTGCATTTGAGACATTCAGACAAGTGAGCGAAGCAGTAAAATTACTAACTCATCTTTTTTTTCAGTGTATCCAATACAATAATTATTATTATTTCACATTGATTTACAAAAGACCAAAAAATGGTATTTTTTTACGACCGATCTATAAGATGCTCTTTATTTATGAGTGGGGACCTACTGATTAACGTGGATTCCAAACCGTGGGTATCTTGAGCAAATGGGAGTCACCGGGAAGGCGACCCGAATCTGGTCACAATTCGGCCACTAACCGCACCCATTGTGGCTTAACTTCGCTATAATCGGACGGCTTTTTTCACATCTAGATAATACAAACTACTAAAATATAGAGTAATTAACCTAAATTGGAAGGTCCGAATAAAGAGCGACGGTTTAGGTCGTATTATGCGGTCACTACTCGGTACTAAATTTTGCGCTGATTCCAAATATTGTCCTTACTTTTTCTCTACCATAGACCATTTGAAAGATATAATAAATTATGCTAATATATAGAAATGTATGGGGTACGGGTAAAGCACACTTACATACATTTGTTGCTAATTTATTTATTTTCTTTTAGAGGTTTATGTGATAAATATCGACTTTCTTGATTATGGCTACAAGAGGATGCAGAGATTCACCAGATTCGTTCTGTTTTGTGTTTAGTTTCTATGTTGGACCTAAAATTGTGAAAGGTGCAAAGTACTGGATTGCTTATAGACTGTACTTTGGAAGGATTTGGGGTGACCAAGAAAAACCATGGACCCCTCATGTGATATGTGGAATTTGTCGATGAAATTTAGATGCATGGCTGAGAGGTGCAAGAAAATCAATGCCATTTGCTGTGCCGAGAGTTTGGCGAGAGCCCAAAAATCATCACGATGATTGCTATGTTGCATGATTGACATATCAAAGTACAGAAAAGTTAAGGGGAGAAAATCCTTTACATATCCTAACATTTCCTCCTCTATTGCACCTATGCCACATGATGATACCTTATTGGTTCCACGGACGCCAGAAAATCAAAGTAACAGAATCATTACTGAAATATTCAAAACATCTAGCTAAGGTTTCTTGTAATGTGATTACACACACAATCCATATTTATGCTCCAGCTATTAAATGCATCTCTTTTTATATATATTTTTTCAGGTAGAGGGTCTGGTGGAGGTCTCATCAGGAGAGTCGGAAGGTTGTGACAATGAAGAAATGGATGAAACGTTTGAGCCAAGAATGAGTACCCCCCCCCCACACTTTCCAAATCAACGTGAACTGGATGCTGTCATCAGAGACTTGGGTCTCACTAAGTCTGCAGCTAAGCTTTTGGCATCCAGACTTAATGAATGGAATCTGTTGGGAGGACTGCAGATCAACAGTATACAGGAAGCGCCATGAGGAATTCGAAGTGTACTTTGATATAAGTGAGGATCTCTGCTTCTGCAAAGCTATTAATGGCTTGTTTACAGCTATTGGAATTGATCACAACCCTGAAGAATGGCGACATTTCATAGATAGTTCTACAAAAAGCCTTAAAGCTGTCTTACTACACAATGGGAATCAGTATCTATCGTTGCCTATAGCATACTCGGTACAGATTAAGGAAGAATATGACAATGTAAAAAAGCTTCTTGAGAAGGTAAATGGGATGTTTGTGGTGATTTTAAAATGCTTGCCTTCTTACTCGGATTGCAAGATGAGGACACCAAGTATTTATGTTTTCTTTACCTATGGGACAGTAGGGCTGATCATGAACATTACCAGAGGGTTGAGTGGCCTCCTCGAGATGACTTGAGGCCAGGAAAACTAAATGTTATTAGACAGTCTCTTTTAGAGCCTGCCAAAGTTTTGCTACCTCCACTTCATATACATAAAGCTTGGTTTGGTCAAACAGTTTGTAAAAGCATTAGATCATGGTGGAAAAGCATTTCAAGAGTTCGTCTACTCTTTCCAAAGATATCAGAGACCAAAATTAAGGGTGGTATATTTACTGGACCGCAATTGAGGAAAATGTTGAACCGCAAGTAAGGAAAATGTTCAAGTCACTACAACTTGAGAATGCAATGAGCGATGTCGAAAGTGAGGCGTGGTGTGCATTTCGAAATATAGTTAATGGATTCTTTGGTAAAAATAGACCCAAACTACAAGCAACTGATAGCCAAACCTTTAGAAAGTTATAAGAATTTAGGATGTAGAATGTCACTAAAGGTGCACATTTTGCATTTACATTTGGATTTTTTTCGTAAAAATTTGGGAGAAGTGAGTTAGGAACATGGTGAGCGGTTCCATCAGGACATTGCTGTAATGGAGAAAAGATACCAAGGAAGATTAGACACTGCTATGATGGGGGACTATATATGGTCACTGGTGCGTAAAGATCAAGGAGCTCACAGTAAAAAAGCACGTTCTTCAGTGCACTTTTAGTAGGTTATCTTTTATAATCACATTTTTTCATTAGTTTAAAAAGAAATACAAGGACAAAATATTATCAGCTATTATTCATGGACAATGTGGATATGCTAAATAAAGTGAACTGTCGCAGCTATTTATGGTTAATTTTATATACAAAATTCCAATTATGCCCCAAATATCGATGCTATGCAATTTTCAATGGTACTTTTGGAATCAGGAGGTAAAACCACCTTAGAAATTAAAGACACTTAAATAAACAAAACTAGTGTTACCCAGTCTTATGCGGAATAAATTAATATCTGAGTCACATTCGATTCCTTTATATCCAATAGACCAATTTAACCCTCCTAAAATGAAGGTTGAATTACCCAATTGATACAGTTCTCTGGGGGGCTTTTGGATTGGTGTATTGGATAGTCACTTGCTTGGTGTGGATGAATAGTGTCCCTCAAGCGCCTCCGATACTAACCGCACTTTACTTCTATTTGGTAAAACTGGCTGTGAAATTTCGCTTACACTGGTTTATTTTTTATACGATCACCTTGAATGTGCGTACGCACTTATTTGTTTATAGAAGTATTCCTAACGAGTTTGGGGAGCAAATAAATTAGAAGTTTGTAAATAGAAACTCGACTCATGTTTATACATAAGCCCAAATAGGGAAAAAGGATTGTAGGTTATGTTTGCTCACGAAAGAACTCGGTTACGCGCTGTAAAAATCCCCTAAGGTTTTTTTATCCTTATTGGGTATCCACGCGGATCAGTGAAATGGCATTACCAAGTTGTCGGGACGTTTATCCCCTGTAGTTGAGGCAATTTTTTGCCATTGACTCTCTTGCCTCTGGGGTTGGCCAGCACCAGAGTTCTCAATGAGACGACTGTAGCAACCCAAATTCGACGTTTCACATATTTTTACCTGGCTTTGAAAGGGCGCTTCTACGTCATATAATTAATCCAATGATGATACATGAGACGTGAAATTTTATATTTCGAATGCTTAAAATTTATTTCACCAACTAAAAAATAATCATCATAAAAAGAGCAAGGATGAATTTTTTGCCAATCAAAAATAATTTTGCCCCCTAAATTACTCAATTTTGTAATAAATCGCATTTATACATTAAATTGCAGCTTACATTCAAATTGTTAAAGAATATATTTTTTATACGATTCTGAAATATGAAAATAAGAGAGCACGAAAATGGTCCCAAACACACAAAAAGGAATCACTCATTTTATCTTGTCTAGATTGAGTGTTTTTAACCTAAACATATTTTGTCAATAACAAATGTAACACATGTTTTAATATATACTAAGAATTATAAAAATCAAATCAAAACTACTTACATATACATATATCTCGCTAATTCTACAGATGAACAACTCCGTTTTTGTTATTTTAAATAAATTCATACTATTATATTGGCCTATCTGAATGTGCCTACTATTTATTAGGCGCGCAAATCACTAATTTCTGAGTATTAACACTTGAAAATAGTATTTTCCAATACATAAAACTATTATTTGTCGCTGCTATGACGTCATAAGCCTTAAGGAAAAGGAGTTTCGTTGGACCGATTTAAGAAATACATATTACCAACGATGATGTTAATTTAACTAGGATATAGAAGTAAGGAGTTGTAGGTTATAGATCTCTTATTATGGCGCAATTTAGTCTCCTCAGCCAGATGGCTGAATTGCCGGTTACTCAAGTGAGTAGCTCCTCAGATGTCTGAACTGGAATCCAGGGATGGGAATATTTTCATGTTATATTTTTGGGGGTCGTTTGGTGGAGAGAATAGGATCAAAGTTAAAAAGAAAATATTACGGAAAGTAAAAAGTAAAAGTTAAACATTATTTAATTTAGAGAACTTTGAGGATAAAGTTTTTCCTTTATTTCGTTGCCTTCATAAAAATTGGCACACATAGGAGTCTGTCAGAGAAAGAGCGCTTCCATATTCTATTTTATTCCTCATTTTCACCATGGCGCAAATCGACTCTATTTGGTTTGTGGGGGCACTTGTTTCTGGATCTTTAAATATCCCTAGTGGTTAGCAGTCAAATGCTTATACAGCATCTCTGGCAAGGAATCATTTCCAATGTATGCACCATACTTATCAGAAATAATAGTCGTGCCAAGCAATACTTATTCTTTAATTATATATAATAATGTTTCTGCGTATCTATCAGGAAGTGTACATGAAACACTCGCGCGTTTTTCTGCAAATCCCTCCAAAAACCCACTGCACTCGCAAAACTATCCAGACATTCTTCGTGAGAACAAGTATTCATCTATTTCTACTGCCAATCCATTTCCACCAATCTTTATACGATTTTGGATGTACGAATTTGCCTACACTTCACGGAAATATTTCTTTCACTTCGTAATATCATTGCATGACATTTTTAGGTGTTCTTTATCGCAAGCAGTAGTTGTTAAGTTGTCGCACCATGCATGAACGAAAAAGATGATGTTTCCATAGGTAATTTTTTTACCCTTCTAACCAGGTATCGCTTCTCAACCTGGATTTGCTTTTACACCTTTGATTGTGACAGAGGCATACATGTGGGTAATGGCACAACGAAAATTTCATGCTGTGTCCATTTTTGAAAATTCTCTGCTGATGCACAATACTTCTTTCTTGCAAAACTTGACTGCTTGTTTGATATTTTGCACCTCCCTAGCAAGTTTGTACCCTGTCATTTTTTAAGGGTGAAAGCAATGCTTATGATTCCAAACAAACCAAAGGATATCGTAAAACTAAAAATGTCACAGGTTACTCACTCGAGTAACCGGCTATTCAGCCATCTATCTGAGGAGCTACTTAACAAACCCCTCTCTCTCTCTCTCTCTCTCTCTCTCTCTCTCTCTCTCTCTCTCTCTCTCTCTCTCTCTCTCTTAATGCCTTCGCTGATGCGGCGTTTGACGAAATATGGTTCTCTTCCATGCTTCTCTGTCCTTGGCTTGTTTCCAAAGCGTGTTCGTGGCGATGTCAAAATTATCGAGGAAGGGTTTCCGCTGACCTCCTCTGTCCCTTTTCCCAGGGATTTTCCTACTGAGGCAATGGTCTTCGAGTGCCCTCTTTTTGATTGAGTGTCCAAGGAATTGTTTTTGGCGGTCCATGATGATGTTCAGGAGTTACTTCTCCACACCGAGCCGGGTTAAACCTCCTCGTTCCTGGCCCTGTCTACATATGAGATCCGCAGCATCCTTCGGTAGAACCAAAACTCTGCTGCCTCGACGTTACGTCGGGACTCGACCGTGAGTGTCCATAACTGGCAGCCACAACGGAGAGTTGACTAGAAATAGGCTTTTAAAAACGTGAATCCTGGCTCTGATTGACAGCTTTCTATCCACTGCAAATTTTCATAGCTGCGCAAATGCATCTTTGGCGAGTCCGATTCTTCTTCTGATCTCTTTCTTTCATCGGGTGTCAGATGTTACCAGGGCTCCGAGGTAATTAAATGAGTTGACCTGTTCGATTGGTGTGTTTCCATGCTGCAGTTGCCAAGCTGGAGGGACCTCTGACTTTAGAATGACCATCACTTTCGTCTTATTGCTATTAACTTTGAGACCATGGCGTTCACTGGAGACCAAAGCAGCATCGAAATGATCTGGAAGATCCTCACTCGATATAGCAAGGATAACAGTGTCGTCGGCCTATCGTAAGTTGTTAATCTTAACACCATTGACAACGATTACTTCTGATCGATCTTCTAGTTCTCTCAGGATGATCTCAGAGTAAAGGTTAAAGAGGTCGGGGACATGACACATTCCTTGGCGTACTCTATCAATTTCAAGATGGCTGTCAATCTATTTTCCGTCATAACATCATAATCTAAAATTTGCGCGCATTAATTAGTGAAAGTACCATATATATATATATATATATATATATATATATATATATATATATATATATATATATATATATATATATATATATATATATATATATATATATATATATATATATATATAATATCTCAAAGTAGCGCGAGAGAATGATGAAGATGAATGGAATAAAACACATTGAATGAGAAAACGGAATAAATTTTCTTACAGTAATATTTATTACCTTTTTTCCAAAAAATCCGTGCAGGGAAGCGATTCGAACCATGGACACTATGCTACGCAGAGTGTACTAACGGCATACTTTTAACTGTGATCAAAGCGGTGCTCGCTGCCTCAGTGTCCATGGTTCGAATCACTTCCCTGCACGGATTTTTTGGAAAAAAGGTAATAAATATTACTGTAAGAAAAATTTATTCCGTTTCTCTTTCAATGTGGTTTATGGCATTTATATATATATATATATATATATATATATATATATATATATATATATATATATATATATATATATATATATATATATATATATATATATATATCAAAGCGTTTTTGATTCTGTTTGAGTTTTTAATCTGTAAAATTACCTATATCTCCATAATTATGGAGGGAAAAAATGATTTGATTTCCCTATTCCTCTCCAGGTACTGGACACGTCATCAGCACAGCTATTACTTTCCTGTTCCTGGTACAACATATTCGCTCTCCTCTGTACCAGAACTCCACGTATGGCATACTTATATTCATCTAGCTATGACGTGGAATGATGCCCCTCCTTCCTTGGCTCACATTCCATGATCGCTGATTGTTGCGCATAGGGAACGACCTAGCTCAGTGAGGTAACTTGAACTCTTAGGCAAGGTCCGGAGAAGCTGGAGCGTTCCCCCCTTCCCTCTATGGAACCAATTCTTTCTAGGAGTATCCCCTACTTATTCTTCCTATCTTGGTTTAAGGACCTGGCCAACTATTTCATGGAACCTCTATAAACATCGACGTTTAACGCCCGCTTGAAGGGTTTTGGTTTTGGAGAGTGAATAATGGGAAGATCGGTTCGGCCTCAATAACTTCTTCCCTGCGATCGTCCTCGGGTGCATAAGGATATGCTCCTTATGGTGGGAGAGCTTTACTGCCTCGGAGCCCCAGCCAAATAAAACTCGGGTCCCGTTTCTAGGTTTGTCACATGATAGATTCTCATACCCTGTCGTCTTGGTGACGAATAGTACAACTTCTAAGGGATCCACCATGCCGCCGTGCCTCTGGCTGTTTATATGGAAGCTGAGGCCTTTGGAGCATCAATCTTTAATGAACCTAGGGACTTCATAAGTGGGCTAACACCCTCTCACCTTGTTTTTCACAGGAGCCCAGCAATTAAAGAAAAGAACGCGGAAACAGCGTCGCCTGGACTCGCGCTCCCGATGGGAAACCTGGATCGAGCGAACCCTCTTAGAGGGGGCATGGCGTGTCAGGGTCCACTGGACCATGCGCCCTTCCTTGAGCTGCGTCTTGTGACCTTGTTGGAGGTTAGGTTTGCCCCTCCCCCAATTATTTTCAGATATAGGTCGCTTGCCAGTCACCACGACGTATCATATACTAATAGGCCACAGGCATCGGGTCCCTAGTCGGGATCCCCGCCAACTTGAAGGGAATGGCCACATGGAGGCTACTCCCGAGATGGGCGGGGAGCCGAGGGTGCATACCCAATAAATGCAAGTTTTTTTTCTGGGAAGTTTCATTCCAGGCCAGGTGCTCTACTCCAACAGGAAAATGTTATCTGTGAGGTCTTCGTAAACAGCATTTCGCCACGGTATTCTTAGATTTGTAGAAGGTATATGATACCGCATGACGATACGGTATAATGGAGACTCTCTCCACGATGAGACCGAGGAGATGCCTACGAGTATAAGTAGGGGAATCTCTCTACGGTCCAATAGGGTAAAAATAGGACGTCACGCAGGAAAGTGTCATCAGTGTCACTCAATTTGCTCTGAGCATCAACGGTATAACCTTTGTGCTCCCGGAAGATGTTCGACTCCAACAGGCATTGAACTGAATTTCTCGCTAGTCCGAAGCGTTCTGGGTTCGGTTTTACTTGGCTAGGACTAAAATAGTGCCCTTCTCTCGCCAATCACGGCTTCACCCCGAACCAGACTTGTTCCTAAAGGGGGCTCGCCTAGGTGTGACCTGAGAGGTGCGCATATTCACCTTCTTAGGCTCTCTTGTACCTGCGCCATGTACATTTTTCGTTCTGTAGTGTTCAACAACTGCGGTGTTGTTAGAACTACTTTTACGGCTATTTTGTAAGTTCCCAGCTTGATTAGGGATCCGAGTTCTATGCGCCTGAGTTTTGTCCCTTGTTTTATGCCGTTGAACGTGCATTTCGCGCTTGTAGGTGCGAGTCTAGTGTCACCAGCATTTTTAGAGGCTCTAATTTAAACCGCGGCCAATTTCCACGGTACCCACACCGCTGTGAGACACCATTCAACCCCTAAACCTTTTGGTTATAAGGCAAGGTAAATCTTGGAGATCTCCATGTAGCACTCGGGACATTGATGATTAGGTTCTTTTCAAGACACCACTCTGGACTGTACCACCCCTGACCGTTTCTTGGAGCACACGCCGTGTCACGCTGGAGCCGTGCCAGTGTTCACCGATGGCTAAAAATTCGAAGAGGAGGTCGGCTTTTGCGTCTTCTCCACCGTTTAAAGCCAGCTGGCCTTCTCGGGCGCTGTGTCTGTCTGCGAGGCCGATCCGGTTGCAATAAACCGTTCGCTACAAGAGTTTACGCGCACTACTCACAGAGAGCACTGAGTACCCTCGAGGCATTTAAATATCCACACTCCCTCGTTCGCAGTATTCGTGACGCCACGGCTGATGCAAGCCGCGAGGATGTCGAGATTATTTTCTGCGAGAACTAAGGGCACCAAACAGTCTGCAAGGACTGGGTGACCGCACTATCGTTTCGCTCTTTCCCAATCTCACTACATGACAGGAAGCAGACCAGTCATTTGGGCTGATGACTAATAAGATGGGAGACGGCAGACTGTAATCTAAGGACGCGTGCTATTGCACCTCGACCTTTCTCGTGGCCCTTCCCCCAATGCCTCGACGGCTTGAGTATGTTTTTTCTCTACTCTCAATCACTCACACCCGCATGATTCACCGCCATTTGATGGGTCACCGCTGCCTTGTACTTTACTGCAAATGACCCTTTTGTCCCCTAGACTGTCCGGCAGATTCTTGTCGAATGTCCAAGGCTCGGGGATCGCGCGCGCGTTACCTGTCCCAGTACCATGAAGAGTGGGGTAGCTACCTCTTGTCCCTTGACCTCGGGACTGCTGCGTGTAGTCGCAATTGTGGATTAATAGTGTCTAGAAGAGGCATGACCTCCCCCTTAAGCTTTGGGGTATGATACACACTATGTAGCACTTTCACTAATTAAGGCGCGGAAATTTCTAATTTTGCTGTTATAACGAAAAAATCGATTGGTCGTCATCTTATCGAATTTGTTTTGAACCGACAAAATAATCTCAGGGTTACTCGTAGTTGTGGAGGTTTAGATTTGTTAGTTTTTTTAGTTTCTTTATGCTAGGTTTATTTTTGTGGTTGGTTTAGATTTTTTAGTAAGTTTTATAAGGTTTGTGTGCTGTTTTTTCCGCCCGAAAGGAACCAAGCAATTACCCTATTCTAGGGACACGCCTTGGCATAGCCTTTAGTTCAAAATGGCTGATCTTTGCGAATGTTGTGAAACAACGGCGCTTCCGTTTTCACGTGAATATTATTTTGCCGCTTCGAAGATCTAATTTTTTTTTATCAAATAAACGGTTTAATCCCAAATTAACATTTTGTGTACGCGGAAAATTCCTCCGTGGTAAAATATCATCTTTTCTACTCTTGTTTAAATAACCTGTTTAAATAACCCACTACCCCTAACCTGCTCCCTCTTTGAATGGACCGTAAGGTCTCCTAGGGTACTCTCTTTCCTTGTAACCTTCAACATTGTAGTTAACTTAACCCCATCTTGGGGAACGTGTATTTCTTGATTAGGCGCAATGAATCTCATTTTACCCGAGGCATAAGACGTCATACCGACAAGGCTAGGAGCGGCAAATAATGGCTCGGAAAATACTAGTTTTAATTGATAATATATTGGTAAATAGCAGTGGTTTTCGCCCCGAAGAAAGAGCAGCAGACAATACAGATGGACTTATAAAATAGATTGGAAGTAAATTTTCTGCCCAAACGATGGAGTCGTTAGTTTGCATAATTATCCTCATCCCTTTTATATTGTATCCTTTGTTATGCCTTTTCTTCCCTCGTGAACCGTTTATTTGATTTAGAAGTGGATCCAGATCCAAATGTCGATTAAGGATCATTATTCACTTTCTTTCTAACATTTTGTGGAAGAGGTATCTGCTCTGTGCCTTCCAGTTTATAGAGTTAAAGGAGAATGGACCTGAGACTTAATCCACTCCGCTCCCACCTTACCCCATTTCCAGATCTGTCAGCCTCGCATTCGCGACACCAGTGTTATCTCGATCAAAGGTCGAAATTTTAGGATATTATAGGGTGCGAACCTCTACCGAAATATAAATTTAACATCGTTGTTTCATTCAGAAATTTCTATCAGAAAATCATAGTGATGCAATTAGGGAAAGTGACAATGCGAGAAGTAGATAACTTGAGAAAAGCGAAGGACGAAATTATAGCCGAGGCCAAAAGTTTTCAGACAACTGAAATTTCTCTTATTCCATGAGTATGTCAATATATATGTTTGTGTAGATTAGCACGCATGTGTTTAATAGATTTGGAAACCCAAATAAAAGTACAACCTTCCTCCTAAACTTTTTTTAAATCTCTAAAATGGCGATGCTATTGAAATTTTTAAAAATCCTGGTTTCAATACAGTCAAAAAGACTTCATATAACGCATCATATTTGTCTATTAATGATATTCTATGTCGAGAGGATCTGATAATGAGGAAAACACGTAGCTATACCGTTGAGGAAAGAAGTCTGATACGCACGCTGCATGAGCTGGCACTCTACTATCGACAAATTGCCAAGAGGGTCAGCGGATCACATTCCGTTGTTTGTAGAAATGTTGAAGAGGATACAAGAAACTGGGGATATTCAAGACCGTCCTCGTTCTGGTCAACCGAGCATGAGCCTTCAGGATCGTAAGAAAACCGGAGTCCAGCTGCAACATGAATGGACAGAGGGCGGCCAGGTTGATGCAGCCGTCACAACAGTCAGTCGCAGACTGTTTGCACAAGGCTTGAAGTCATGTAAAACCCTCCATAAGACGAGATGATCAACCTTGAACTGAAGCGACGTCGACTAGCTTGGGTACGGGCCCACCGCAACTGGACCATGCTTCAGTGGGGACGTGTCCACGTTCCAATTGTTCTTGACCCCAGGCAACGTTTGAATCCGCAAGAGGATAGGGGAGCACTGAATTTGAGAGTGTTAGGGCCAACAGTAAAGCATGGTGATACCATGAATTTTGAGAAGTACCAAACTGTTCTGGGAGATTACATGTTGCCCTGATCTCGAAACCTCCCCAAAAGTGCCCGAAATGTGGTTCCCTACATGATAATGCCCCATGTCACAAGTTTGCGTCCACCATACAGTCGTTTCGGTACAACAGTATCATGGCGATGACTGCCACCCCAGTCTCCAGATATGAATCAACCGGAAAACCTCTCAAGACCTGAAAGAAGCTGTATAGAGTTGTCAGCCAGTCTACAGTGAGCAACTGAAGGCAGTCATCACTGAGGAGTGGGCCAGGATCACACCACTCAGGTGTCGCACCCTCGTGGAGAGCATGCTGGAAGGATAAATGCTCTTACCACTGCCAAGGGACTCTCGACACGCTACCGAGTTTCCTGTATCCGTTTGGTTTTGCTGTAATTTTTACAGAGCTTCATCTACTTATCTCTTATCTGTTGCTGATGTTACATGTTTTTGCCAAATGTTGTACTTTGTTATATTTATATTGATATGCAAATAAGAACTTTACCACCCTACATTTATCTAATTTCCCCAAATTTCCGAGACGTCCAAAACTTTTGGCCGCGGTTCTACATTTCAGGTGCTGGTGGGGTCACGTAGCTCTCCTGAATTCGTCTCGTTCTGAAAGGAGAAAAACTCAATTTGGACTTTTGATGCGAATTGATGAGATCAAGCGTCAAATTAAATCTGAACCCAATCTTAAGTTTTTTTATCGTCTCAGGTACTATCAGCGTTCTTTTGTATATTCTCTTCTGAGAGTTTTCACGCATTATGTTGATAGACCTCCTGTTACTCGTTTTCTCTCTTAAATCTTTCAAACGGCGAGTGTTTTACCAGCTACTGACACTTGGGCACGGATGAAGTGAAGATTAAGTCATGTGTGGCTATTCGACGGGGCCCTCCCATTTTTATTCATTATCTTTGTATATACTCGCGTTTTTATTCTACTGTCATGTCCTTCTTCGTTTCTAGGCTCACTCTGACTTACAGTAATTCTTTCACGTTGTAATAAAAAAAAAACCTTCACTATTTTACCCGAAATTAAACTCGAATGGGTATTTTGACGTAATAACAAGTTAGTCAATTCCATAAATTACGACGACGTCTTTTCAGCTCCCGACTTCACTGCATTCAGTCAGCGGCGAATGAATTATGGTTCTTCAGTGATTCATTCTTCTAAATATTCAGGGAAAATAACAATGTTTTTTTTTGGGGGGGGAGGGTTGTAAATTAGTCTCATTTAGCCCAAATTCCCATTTTACGAATAGCTTTCGGGTATCTTTTAAATATAGAGGGATTTGTAAACAGATTTGAATGGCGTCTCACGGCGGCATGGGCACCGTCGAAATCGGCAGCCGATTAAATGAGAGCTTCGCCAAATGGGGAAGATGCTCGGCTCGCGTCCACAAGCGCTCAATATCTTAAAATCCTCTTGAGGAATTGCAACTTGAACTGAAATTATATTATGGAATTTTCGTTAACTTTATCGGAGGTCATTTTCCTCTTTTTTTTTAATATTCTAGGCAATTTTATTTTGCCCTTTGAATTTAAAGAGAAAACCAGCGAGGGAATCTTCCTAAGAGAGTTTGTAAGGAGAGATCTGTAAAGAAAGTGAAGATGGAAGAAGGGAAATGTGCGGAAGATATATAGCCGCCGATCATCCTGCAGGCATTAGGGCCTGGAAGCCACGCAATCCTGCAGATATCACCTGCAGTGCAGCATGGTTGGCTATGCTACTCCTGACATCCCCTTGCGGATCTAACCAGGAACAGATGTGAGACCTGGGTAGATTCAGGAGAGTTGTGCGAACTCCCTGTCCATCGAGCCCCGAAAATCTTATCTTTAATGTCCGGGAACATTTTAAACAGGTCCCCTCTTTATGTACATAATTGCCCAGGAACGTTTTGTTAGAGTAACCTTTTGTCTGTCTATTTTAAAACATGTTTTCCAAGTTGACCCCGCGCTATCGACCGCGGGCTTGACACTCTTTTCTTTTGTCAACACCAAACACCATGGTTTCAAACGTCCGTTTCTCCTTTCTATGGGCCTATTTCCCTGGGCGATAGCTTCAGCTTTTGAGTGTGTTTAGAATGCTCCTTCCAACCTTGGAGGGGAGGGGGGCTGATCATGCTCTTCCCCTTAATTTCGAGAGAGCGCGGTTTCCCCTTCACAAATAAAGTAAGCTGAAGTCCAAAGGAACAGAACGCTGGAAGATGGTCGAAGACCAACCAGTTAAGGTCCTCTATTCCTCTCTATTCTCTTTTCGAAAGCTTCCATAGTCCCGGCTGAGAACATCCAAAGTCCTGCCCCTTCTGCCTTCCTCATTCACTTGCCTTTCTAAATCTTATTCTTAGAAATTGTTTTAGAGTCGCTCCTCTTCATTTTAACTTTCACATCATTATACACAATTTCTCCTAATAAGTTTAGTTTCATCGGTGCAGTAAGAAGGCCAATATTTTTTTGTTTTCAAGTCAACGTCAAAGTCCACACCTTCCAACGCCCGTTTGTTCTTTTTAATCCCTTTAATAAAATTTCAAACCACTAATTCAGATTACGGAAGAGCCTTGAACAATAACATACGTTTTCATGAATTTGCGTAGGAGAGCAAATAAATTTCTCGCTGAACTCTATTTTCAAAATTCATAATTCAAACCAGTACTTTAGTCCTCCTCTTTACTTCGGTGCCAATAGGATTAACAGTTATAAACATCTTTCTTTATGTACATAGTTGTCCATGAACTTTTAAACAGACCTTATTTATTCCTATTTGTATGCATTCGGCTGCTTCTGTTCATTCATTTGCCTTCAAATGGTATAATGGAATCTAAATTGAATATTGATCTCCTTTGAACATTTAACTATTTCGTAAATCAATTGATTACCCTTTATAGCTCTCTTTATGAGCAGTATTCCAGCTATCCTGACTTGTTTATGTTAGTACTTTTAGCTATCGTTCATATGCATATTAAATTAATTTCTTTTTAAAATATAAAAAAATGTTAACGACTCCAGTTTAATATAAATGTTATTTAAAATTTAACTTCGAATTATTTTTTGTTAGTTTCAGAGTTCATGATTGGCGTTGCTGGTCAGAGATCACTTTCCGTTGCATTAACCTAGGAAACTCGCTAGATATCTGGTATTAAAAGGTATGTTGAGTTTGTTTTGCTAATTATATTAAAAAAAAAACATCTATTTCATTTGATATTACTAGCAAAGTAGTAGACCAGATCTAAATTATTAGTTTGTTTCTTTCCTGGATACGGCCTGCACCAGCTTTTCCTACAGGGCCCTCAAGGAGTTTATATTGAGTTGTTGTGTGTGATTGTGTGAAGTGGTCTTTAATTATGTTTGATTGTGTGGGGAGTTTTGTTGAATTTTGGACAGGCATCCACCATGGTCGCATCTGATAGCTCAGGAGGGTTAGATGATATCACGCCCCCCCTTTTACATAGCCTGGGTAAGCTGGTGCACTTCCTCCTCACCCCTCTGAGCACCCATATTTTTCTACGACTTTAGCCTCTCTATTTTCTTGGTTTACTGACCTGACCAGCTACCTCATGCCATATCAGAAGAGAAGCTTTAGAACCTCTATAAATAATGCCCTTTTTCGCCCGCAAGTTGCAATATACCAGGACTTGAGGTGTCCTGTGAGTAGGGCGCGGTTAAAGGGAAGATCCGTTTTCTCCAATAATCCCTTCCCTACGACTTATGGCCTGATCACCTCCCTGCGGCCGTTCCTGGATGCATAAGGCTGTACTGCTTGTGGCGGATGGGCTTTACTGCCATGTTGGTTGCCAGGCCAAGTAAAAGTCTCGGGTCCCGTCTCTGGATCTGCCACAAAATATCTTGAGTTCCTGTCCTTCGTATCCAGGATTAGGTTATCTCAGTAAGTAAATCCATCCTGTCGCCTTGCTTCTCTGGCTGCTCAGTTGGGAGCTGCTGTCTTTGTGGATCGACCGTCCACTAGGCACGCTCTAGTCAGTATGCCTCGTTGCACAGGTGTGAACACCAGTGTTTACCACACCTAAAGAGGAGACCTGATGAGTCCGAAAACCAGAGATGGGATAGGTGGGACATAACCCGCGAACTCCTGTCCTTTTTTCTGTTGCTCACAAGTTTCGTGTTGGTTGGTTTGTTCAGAACAAAATTTCTTAGTACGTTCCCATCAGCGAAACCTCGGCGTTAGGTTGTGCGGCAAAGGAGGCTTTCCATTTGGCATATTCGGAGCCGTCCTCGAGCAGTTCTACTTATGAAGAGTAGGCGCCCCCTTACCTATGCTTTATCAGGGGCCCCTCCAACCTTTTTATAGTGGAGAAGCGGCTTCGCTTTTTTCTTATGTCTATGGGGGAGGCGGCTTTTCACTCCCCCTATTCTTTGGAATCACCCTCGTACGACTCCATTTCTAGACGAGCGGCAGCCTCTTTCCCTTTCGCAGGGGACCCCAAAAACGACCACTTGGAGGGGGCCTTAAAGCTCGGGCATTGGAATTTGGAGGGTTCTCAACTCTTTGAATGCTAGCTGTACCATTGAGTACATAGTGCTTTGGGAGAAAAAGTGGGTGTCGAGGTTTAATGGGTGGGTATTCCTAGTCCCACTTCCTGAACATATATTTTATTACTGCACCAAGGTGAAGCGGAGGTGAAGTGTATCCAATACACCTACTGTAGCCACTTTCGGCGAATAAGAATAACCTCGGTGCTTCCCTTTTGATCAAAATTGAGATAATGATCCCTTGAGTGTGTCCTCACTCAGTAAAAGCCAGTCATGGGTGGACCTGTGTAATATTGAGATTTAAGCCGAGTGGATTGCTTAATTATTGCCAAAGGATCGTCCAAAATAGTTAAACACACAGATACAAAAATAATCTTTAATGTACATGCATTAGAAATATGAAACAGCGTATATAGGTATAAATAGAATTAATTTTGGCACTGAATAAGTAAGTCTACATAATATCGTGGGGGATTATACTTGAAAATTACTCACTAGGATGCTTGCATCTTAATAGCACCCGACAGAATGAATGGAATGATATTATTGAATTAAGCACTGAATTAATCACTTCTAATTCTCGAGGTTATGGGCTCGGGATAGGAATTATAGTTAACGAATAAACTGGTGAAGTTAGGGGAAGGGGATAATTCACTTTAACGATACCTCTGAGTTCATAAGTATTTTGAGAATGACGGTGAAGTTCTTCTTCTGGTGATGATGATCGCACTTAGTCCAGCCGTCTAAGGTTACCGAATGAGAAGGTAATCCTAGACCGGTCATATAATGATCCTATGCCGGACCACGAAGGCGAACCTAACTGTGGCTTAAATCGGACTTCTTCTTCCTCGAAGTGACTGTCAGATTATTCGGCTCCTGGAGTGGGTAGCCAAAACCGATTACCTAGCTACGTCTAGGGTAATCCGCAGAGGGAGGTCCTGTGTAACCTCTGATTCTGAAAGGGGGGGGGGAGTGCGAGAAGTTTGGCACCTACAAGTACCGTGACAGCAACACACCAATTCCCAGAGAAGTTTCTTCCTTGCAACGAGCGAACTGTTTCTTTTGTGGGACGAGCTCTCCTCACAACGTAGGTCCAAGATCTTCTGCCAGGAAGAATTTTCCCTTTTATTTTCCTCACGAGCAAAAATCGGGAGAGAGCATCAAATTCTCATAAAATCCGTATTGCTGCGCGAAAGACCTTTCCATCTGCTGCCAGACAGAGTAAATCTTTCACACCTTCGAGCTATCCTTGCTCCACATCGCAGTTTACGACAGCGCGAAAACTCGGACCTTCGTCGGATAGCAGGTGTCCTTCGTGGCCGACATTTTCCTGAGCGACCGGCCGCAAATTTGCTCGTCTCTTTGGTGCGAATAAGGTTGGAGGGAATTCGAGGCGAAAGGCGAATTTGGAATACGGGAGGGACTCGCAGCTTTTGTCGGGGTATTTCTGTGTACACTAATGTACGTGGTATTTAGACTTCTACAGCGGGGTATACTTTTAGTTTTATCAAGTTCTTTACCTCGATCTTGAAGGCTGAAGCAATTTCTTCTTTAAACTACTTTCTATAACATCGCAACTTTCGTTGTCTAATGGTCACAGAGGTGCCCCCGCCCCAGATGGCAGGGTCTTTCAAGGAAGAGAATAATGATTCGAGGGTTTCTCCCACAAAGTCTAAGTTGACCCCTGTTCAAGATCCTCCTGAGGCGGCACGAACCGACGGGGAGAAGAGGAACAATCTCCCCCGTTTGGTGTGCCTTTCTCAGCCATGGGCGTCCCAATTTCAGAGAAAGATATGGCTGAGGATGGTTCATCCGGCCTCTTAGATCTTTGGAGTGAAGAAAGGAGGACTCATTCTTCGCTGTCATGTCCTAAAAAGAACCCAAAAGGATGACAAAACAGACTAGGAATTCTTCTCCTAGATGCCCCAGCTAGCACCTCCCACTTGAGGCGCTATCTAGTGAGGATCCCCACACCATGACTAAGATTGAAGTTGCAAGTATGGTGAGTGTAGTCTCGATGACATCGAGGCCCCTCATCGAGAGGCTGCCTGGCGTCTTCGATTCCGCCGGATTCAAGCCTTGTTTCTTAATTGTTCTTTCTACTGATAAGAGCATGTTATCCCAAGGATGCTCCATCAGCGCCAGGTATTAGCTATTGATCTAGGTAGAGAACCTATAGTTATGGTATTCCACGTTAAGTGCCCCTTTTATGTAAAGTGCGAAAAGGGAGCTCTTCTCGTGTAGCAGGCTGGGTTAAGTGATCAAACGTGGCTTCCTTAGGATAAAGGCAAATGTTCAGCTGGATTCTTTATTCCGTCGTAAATTGCAGGAACAGGTCTCGAAAAGGCGAACGGTAAATATAACTTCTTCTTGCTTCTAGAATAAGGACTGCTAATACTATCTATATTTTTTACGTCTTACGTCTTGAGAAAGTTTGAATTTAAACTATATAGTTAGAGTAGAGTGGATAGTAATCATTAGGGTACAGTGGTAAAATGGAATGAGTAAGAGTTAGTGCAGTTGCTGGGTGACCAGCCATCACTTGAGTTCTTATCTTCCCGTTTTATAATCTTATCCTTTGGTTAAATGTGTTGGGGCTCTCACGCATCTATTATTCTTCTAAGAAACACATCTGGCGCTCTTACCAGGTTTTCGTCTGATATCCCTGTGTCTTCAGGAGCTCTTTGCTTGGTGTTGTTTAGAGTATTTTTTAATTCCTCAAGTGTTATTAGGTCTACCCCTTGTTCCATCATTACTGTATCAGAAGCAGAGTGATTGGGTGTTATTTCTCCTCTGATTCTATCCATCTCTTTAACTATTCTAAGTTCAGGATCGCGGTCAAAATCTTCGTTTTCTTCAGGTGATATGTTGAAAACGTTATACCAGTGTTCTCTAAACGCGGCCTCAATTTGTTCTGGTTCTAACGCATATGCTTTATTGTATCTGATGGTTATTTTTGTTATCGACTTTTTATTTCCTCTCATCATGCTGATCCTTTGCCAAAATTTTGTAGGATTTAGTTCGGAGTATATCCCATCTATTAACTAGTCCCATCTTATGCCTCTTTCTGTCAGTTATTGCGTTCATTTCCGTCATGTTGATGAGGTGTTCTCTATCACCTCTTTCTGGACCAACTCGCTCTATCTTTTTTCTTTGGTTTAAATGTCTATTTTCCAAATTGAGGTGTATACCGATGTGTGACAAAGTTCTAAACGTTGTTCTGGGTATATGATTTTTGTCTGTATCTATCAGCTTTTTCATCCAGGGTTGCATCGTTTAGATCCGGTTGCTGGTAATTTGCTAAGTCTTCGGTGAGGCTGCGCCAGTTAGCCTTTTTAAAGCTTTTTCTGACTGGGCATTTTATTTGTATAGGGTCTGCGGACAATGTTACTAACACCATTTCGTGATCGCTGATGGTGGGTGGGCCTCTTTCTATCAAATAGTTATATTGGAATTTAGTGGAAGCTAGCACGATATCTGGTTTAGTTGTTCTTCTTAAGCCGACGTACGTAGGGAATTCCGATCTTATCCTCTCAATTATGCCTCTTTCTATTAGCAGATCTACATTTCTTCCGTTGTTGTTGAAATTGGTTGTATACCCTGAGTCTCCTGTTTGGGCGTTCAGGTTTCCTAAGAATAATACTTTTTCATTTTGTCCAAATATCTCCATGAAGTTATGTATAGATACATATCTCCTCTTTGGGAGTTGGTCCCCTTCCATAATTATTATTTCTCCTGTTCCAGTCTTTACTTTGATGGCTAAGTAGGCCTCATCTATTTTTTTCAATCTTGTAAATTTTATGTAATTTCGGACGGCTGTCGCTACTCCGTCGTAGTTTATATTTCAGTTGTCTTGTAGGTTGTTGTATAGTTAAAGATTTTACTGTGGTTCATTTCCGGATCCATGTTGATTTCATTTAGTAGGATGATCTCAGGGTCAAGTTTGAAGTATGAATTACAATGCGAGTGCCTTTTGTTATCCCAACCAGACACATTGTGACTTATTATTTTAAACCTTCTTTTCCTTTCTATCTTGTATCTTAATGATCCAGTGAAGATCTTCTCTCAATTTTCTTTAGCTCTCTTTCGCAGGGGGGACTTTGTTCGACCGCTTCTTTTCTTTTTAGTTTCTTCTTTCTTTATATTAAAGCATATCTATTTCAGAATTATTATTCCTCCACTCATTAGACATTTATGGACTTCGTTAATCCCTTTTTTAATCCCTATGATGATTTCCTTATTGTTTCCTATGGGTATGGATCTATCTTCGGTGGCGTATACTCTCAGATTAATGCGCTTTTTTTCCTTATTTTCCTTCTGGGTTTGGTGGTGGGATTCCTCGTTTCCTGCTTCTTCTAGTGCCTTTCTTTTCTGTTGAATTTCGGAGCAGCCTGCCTTGGCTACAGGTGATTCCACTTCCATTCCCTCTTCCTCTTTATGTGCTTAATTGTTCCTAAGTCTTGGATCTCTAGGTAATCCTGGGTTGATACTAGTCAGTTGGGTTTTCGGTGTCGGCGTGGTAATTTGATGTTTAATACGTCCGCTGAAGGCGGGTTCTCCGGGAACCACATAGGTTCCAACCCGTTATTACTTAGCATTTTTTTAAGTTCCTTGGAGTAGGTTCCAGGGTTTGCAACGTTCATTACGCGTGCATGTAGTATGCACGCTACTATGTTTAAAGATTTTTCCTGTTTAAGCTTTATTATATTTTTTACCGGTACTATTTGTTCCGCTGTTGCCTTAGCTACTTTGGCATATGTTTGGTTTTTCTTCTCCTCTTCAAGCCTTATCTTCTCTTTCCTCTTGTTCTCGATAATCTCTTTCTTAATGGGACAAGCCATTGCTATCGTGCGATGGTTCCCGCCATAATTCGCGCACTTATTTTCTTGGCTTTCACAATCTTTCCATGTGTGTAAAGTTGAGCTGCATTCTGAGCATTTCGTTTCTTCTTTTGGGGGGCAGTCCCTAGACGTATGCTGATATAAAGCGAAGCAGCAGAAACAATTGAGAACATTTATGAACTCATCGCTTTTGATTTTGTCCTGGGTTATCTTAAGGTTAATTGCTAACAGGCCGTTCTCTCTCGCCTTACGTGCCATGCCTATTTCTCTGAACAAAACTTTAAAAACATGGATGTACTCTTCATTGTCAGTCTTGTTTCTGAATTTCACAACTACCTTGACTTTAGCCCATTCTTGTCTTTTTTAGATATCTTCTTTTATTTCCGTCGATGTATGCTCCCCTATCCACGGATCTATCTGTCGAAGTTATATGACCTTTTGGGCCTCTATTTGTGGAGGAACTTTAGCTTCTAGTCCGATTTCTGGAAGCTCGATGTGGCTTTCTCACTGAGTAAGTTATCCATATCTTTTCCGGTTTGACAAATGGCCTCATAGCTGGTTAAGTAGTTTAGGAGTCGGATGAGTAGTATTCCTAGTTCCCCATATATCACGTTAAATACAAGAGTGCGTTCCGGTTTTTTCGCTCCTTTTCTGATCTGCAAAGGGACCCTTTTCCTTCCTTCCATTATTCTAATCGAACTTCTTCCTTTTCTTCATTTAGCGTTCTAAGGTGAAAAAAAGTAAGGACAAGGCGAGAAAACAAAAATCCAGTTATTCATCTGGCTTATTCCGCTAGCGTGTCAGTTAACACTACCAACCTGCCTGACGCCTAACCCTAACAGTGTTTGCTCCATTCAAAAGGAACCGCCACTCGGCGCTAAGCTTCCGCATGCGCCGAGTAAGCCGCCCGGTTCAGATATGGCTCTTGCTGTCCTTAAGAGTATCTATGGAGGCTCAGCTTCCCTAACCGACACGCCCTAAGAAGATGTGGGATAGAGAAGTAAGAGTATTAGTCAATAGTCAAGTCTTAGTAGAGTGAAGTCTTGTCAATCAGTCACAAAAACTTCTTTTCCAGGAGGAAACGATGCACTGAGCTTCAAACAGTTATGAGGTTTAAATCGCTGTCCGAAAATATTAGTAAGAAAATTTACCAAGATCTACTATCAAACGGCTATATTTTTTATCAAAATGCTGCTCTATATATAACTATTATACATAAACATAAGCTATACAAAATTTAGCCAATCAGGATTAAGCGGATTTTTAATGACAATCTTATGTTTAATTTATTATTCAGCTTTAAAACAAATTTTGTTTTACACTTAAGTGCTGCAAAAAAATAAATATAAATAAAATAAATTTATTATAAAACGATAATAAAGAATGAACAAAAGATGGCTGGTCACCCAGCAATTAGCAATATCACATACTTATTTCCTTTCAGCATTTTACCTTAGCACCTACTATCCACTTAAGTTCAAGTTCAAGTTAATGAAAGTGATGAAATGTGTGGTAGGTTTTCATAGGTGTGAAATTGTTTACTAGTTTGCCTTGATGTTGAGGGCATCACTAGCATACTTTCTTCTTCTTGTTTGTTTAAAAAATTATTTTTCCTCCGTCAATAATATTGCTGACCGTTGATGACGGTCAGGTTTTTCCATTGTGTTATAAATTTTTTTATTCTTTTTGTAGGTTCCTCCGTCGTGGCTTTCAAGCCTTTCAAGTAGTTTTTTTTGCTAACTATTCTCTAGTTTCATATGGGCATTTTTGCCTCTTTTATTTGTACTTTATCATTTATTAATTCTTTATTGTCTTTCTACTTAACTTTTAGCTATGCTTGTTGTTATTGCAGTTCATTTATTTTACTCTTTTTATTTTCGTTTACTTTGTTATTTAATTATTCATTTGTTATTTTTAATTCGAGTCTTAGTTTGGGCACTTCGCCTCCCTTCGTTTACGTTTTTGTTATTTCTGTTAATCTATCTTCCTTTTCTTATTATTATTTTAGTTAATTTTGTTGATTATTTATTCTTCTTCTCATCTTTTTATTTTAGCTTGTGCACTTTGCCTCTTTTTCTTTATACTTTTTTTTTATCTTTCTCTTTTTTGTTTTAGTTAAATTTTAATTTGGGCACTTCGCCCATATGGATTTCCATATTGATCGGTTTTAGTCTGGTTCTATCATGTAGAACCGATTGTCGAATACGGTCGATCCTTTTCGTGCCAGTTATAAGCAGTGTGGCTTGATTCTGTACCCTCTGCATCGTCATGTGAGAGGTACAACTTGCCATCTGCGTGATCATGGCCGGGTACACCAAGACAGAGCGTACGAAGGCCGTGTAGAGTTTTCTCTTATTTGGCACGTTGAGGCTTCGGAAACGGTACAGTTTCTTCAGCTCCCTTTTGGCTAGGGAACCTGTTGTTTACGTGGGCCTTGTATCTTGATTTGTAAAGACATAAGCCCAGACCTTTCCCTCGTTAGAGTACGGATAAATTTCATCCTCAACGAGGACGCAGTCTAATTTCCAGCGGTTCATCGGAATTATCAGGAACTTCTGGCGGTTAGTCTTTATTTTCCACCTTTTTTCATAACGATTGATGTTATCAATCTCGATAGCTGTCGCCCTTGCTTGAACTCCAGCGTTCCTGATTGGACTTAGAACGATTTGTGTGATGTCATCTGAGTATTTCAGATACATCAAATCGTTCCTCACTGGAGCAGGGAGGTCTATTGTGTAGAGGAGGTACAGCAACGGACTCAGACAGCTGCCTTGTGGAACTCCCGACTCGAGTTCGAATTCGGGTCCTTTTTACCCCTCGATGGCGAGTTGGGCTCTCCTCTCCATGACATAGTCACAAAGGACCCTATCCAGGATTGGATTTAGCTGAAGGTTGAGGATCTTGAATTCTAGCCCTCTCAGCCAGACCTTATCGAAGGCCTTTACATCCCGCAGGATCACGTCTACGTATTTTCTCTCAGCTTTGCTGCATGTGAGTTTTTCTGTTAGGAGGGCGAGGGCGGGTTCCGTTCCTCGTCCCTGCGGGACCCATGCTGCCTACGATTGTGAGCTCCTAGCTTGGCTAGTTGTTCTTTAAGCCTGTCAGCCAGGAGCTTCTCATAGACTTTCGCAACTAATTCCAACAGGGCGATTGGCCTGTAATTGACCAGTTGATCAGGCGGTTTACCTCCCTTAGGTATGAAGATTATTTTAGCAATCTTAAAACCACCAGGGAAGTAACCCTTGTTCAGGGAAGCGTTGTAAACGTTTGTGATTCCCTGAATGATCTGCTGTGGAGCATTTACCAAGTTGTTTTTGGTGATGCCCATCAACCCTAGTGACATTTGTTCAAAGGTTCTCGCAGTGACCATGACCTACTCTGGTGTTATGGAACGGCCATGGTCCGCCATCTCTTTGCCTTTGTCTACTTGATGTTACGGGTGCGTGCAGTGTATAATCTGATTCAGATCGATCAGTTGGCCGAACTCTTCATTGTCTTCTGAGGTGATACTGAAGACGTTTTTCCAATAATTCCTAAATCTGTCTTCTAGAGCCACCGGGTCCTCTATATAATATCCGTTCTCTTTTATGCGAGCCTTAGTTCTTCCGGTTATTCCTTTTAGATTTTTGACTTGACGCCAGAATTTAGCCAGGTTCAGCTCACTATCGATTTTTGCTATCAGGCTGTTCCATATTTCCTCTTATTGGCGGTTGATAGCCTCTTATAGCTCGGTGCTTAGGCGCCGAAGAAGCGAGCTTCGTTCCCGGTTAGGACCTTTTCGTCTTATCTCTTCGTACACTTCCCTGTGATCACGAGCGATCTCCCTCATGCAATGCCATGTGTGTGAATTGTAGCGAGCCACACCCTGCTTCATCGAAGCAATTTAGCTCGTATCTTTTCAAAATGAGGTTATGTCCGCCGATCGAACTTCTTTCAGAGAGGGCAAGAAATAGGCCTTCGTTGCGTCCTGAGTAACATTGACTTCCTCGGCGCTTCTAGTTAAGAACGCACCCTCTGTATCTGGCTCCTCCAGAACTACGAGCACGGTCGCTTTCTCGCCCACTCTGAGCCCTTCGGTGGTTTCTAGCTCACTTGTTAGAGTTGGTAGCTCTAGGGGCTCACGACCCACCTCGGCAAAGACAGCTCCCCCCCCCCCCTCCCCACGTGACCGGTTCTCGTCAGGCTAAAAGACCACGCATTTCAACCGAGTCGTTAGACTGACAGGAGAATATTCCCGGAAAGGATAAAGCGACAAAGGACAAAGGACCCTTGGCTCCCACACCCCAGCCAAAGGGTCCGAGGTGAAGGGAGGGAATGACTCAGAAGGAGCCCAACCTCACTCAATATATATTTGGAGTTGACAAAACCTTCAGCGTCTTCGACCACAGCAGCTCCTAGAGTTATGCCTTTAGTAAGATTAGTCATCCCCCAGACAATCTTCTCGAACTTGACCCTGGTATCTCCTACGAGTCATGCATGGATTCCAGATCAGCTGGGAAGAGCTGCGAAAGTTGGTTTCTTCCCGTTCCCTATCTCTCTACAGGAGGATGCACGATTTACATCCGGCATGATTTCTCAGTTCTTCGCCTCGCTTTGAATAATAGCCCCTCTCTGCCAGTGCCAGTGCAACTACATCTGAATGGGAGGTATATTTTTATTTCTGCGTACATTCCACCGTTAGTAGACTTCAACACGGTGGACTTTCACCGCATCGTAAGACGGTAGCTGACGCCTTGTAAAATCCTCTAATGGGAAGCACCACCTATGCGGGGACTACATATCAACCTCAGAGGTAAGGTCCTTGTCGACTTGATCGAAGAATTGGAGATTGTTGTCCTAAATATGGATGAGTTTACGCGCTTCATTTTCTTGTCTTGATCTGCTCCTGTGCTCTTTGGATGCACAGCCTGATTTTGATTGGGAGGTGGTTGAAAGCCTTTATGGTAGTGATCATTTTCCCACTCACTTATCATTTTCTGGGTAGCTGCGACCTGACAAACCTTCTCGGTGTTGCTTGGATCCGGCGTAGTGATCTTCATTTCAGGAAATGACTGATTTCTCTGTCACAGTCAAAGAGTTTAGTTCGGTTGTTGAGGCCGTTGAGTTCTTCGGCAAACTGATCGCCATGAGCCTGACTACCATCCCTAGAACGTCTCCTCGTTTTTCAACAAATCCTCAGATATGCCTCGCCCAAACGAAGTTTGTCGAGCCAGGTATAAATTCAAGTATATTCCGCCCCCCCCTCCCCTATGCTCTACTTGACGGGCTAGCTTTCGTAGCCCCCCGCCATCCTGTTTTTTAAAAGAATAGGACCGCTTTCTCCACATTCTCTAGCTGAGATGCTGATCAGCTAGCATTTATTTCACATCGCGATGTCGCTGAAAACCACTTTAATACAGGTGCGTAGAACCCTTATACGACATGTTTCCGCTGAGTTGCTTCCACTCTCGCTTCATGTTCTAATACCGCTCCTGATCCGGATGTGTTACTGGTGGGTACTCCTTCCGATGTGTTACTGGTGGATACTGCATCCGATGTGTTACTGGTGGGTACTCCATCCGATCTGATGTGTTGCTAGTGGGTACTCCATCCGATTTAATGTGTTGCGAGTGGGTACTCCATCCGATGTTATGTGTTGCTAACGGGTACTCCTTCCGATGTGATGTGTTGCTAGTGGGTACTCCATCCGATGTTATGTGTTGCTAGCGGGTACTCCTTCCGATGTGATGTGTTGCTAGTGGTTACTCCATCTGATTTGATGTGTTGCTAGTGGGTACTCCCTCCGATGTGATGTGATGTGTTGCTAGCGGGTACTCCATCCGATGTGGTGTTGCTAGCAGGTACTCCATCCGGTGTGATGTGTTGCTAGCGGGTACTCCATCCGATGTGATGTATTGCTAGCGGATACTCCATCCGATGTTGTGTGTTGCTAGTGGGTACTCCATCTGATGTGATGTATTGCTAGCGGGTACTCCATCTGATGTTGTGTGTTGCTAGCGGGTACTCCTTCCGATGTGATGTGTTGCTAGTGGGTACTCCATCCGATGTTATGTGTTGCTAGCGGGTATTCCTTCCGATGTGGTGTTGCTAGTGGGTACTCCATCCGATGTGATGTGTTGCTAGTGGGTACTCCATCCGATGGGGCGTTGCTAGCGGGTACTCCATCCGATGTGGTGTTGCTAGTGAGTACTCCATCCGATGTGATGTATTGCTAGTGGGTACTCCATCCGATGTTATGTGTTGCTAGCGCGTACTCCTTCCGATGTGATGTGTTGCTAGTGGGTGCTCCATCCGATGTTATGTGTTGCTAGCTGGTACTCCTTCTGATGTGGTGTTGCTAGCGGGTACTCCACTCGATGTAATATGTTGCTAGCGGGTACTCCATCCGATGTGATGTGTTGCTAACGGGTACCTTATCTGATGTGATGTATTGCTAGCGGGTACTCCATCCGATGTGGTGTTTCTAGCGAGTACTCCATTCGATGTAATGTGTTGCTAGCGGGTACTCCATCCGAGGTGGTGTGTTGCTAGTGGGTACTCCTTCCAATGTGATGTGTTGCTAGTGGGTACTCCATCCGATGTGATGTGTTGCTAGTGGGTACTCCTTCCGATGTGATGTGTTGCTAGCGGGTACTCCATCCGATGTGGTGTGTTGCTAGCGGGTACTCCATTCGATGTAATGTGTTGCTAGCAGGTACTCCATCCGATGTGATGTGTTGCTAGTGGGTACTCCACCCGATGTGATGTGTTGCTAGTGGGTACTCCATCCGATGTGATGTGTTGCTAGCGGGTACTCCATTCGATGTAATGTGTTTCTAGCAGGTACTCCATCCGATGTGATGTGTTGCTAGCGGGTACTCCTTCCGATTTGATGTGTTGCTAGTGGGTACTCCATCCGATGTGATGTGTTGCTAATGGGTACTCCATCCGATGTGATGTGTTGCTAGTGGGTACTGCATTGACCCATTCAAGTTAAGTTGTTAAAAAAATGTTATCATGTCTTCTTATGAGAGGGAACCCCACATTACGGCTTGTCCCTATTTTTGGTTTTAATTGTATAGGTGATACCGCTTTCTTTATTTGCTCTGAGAATATGGAATGATCTGCCTGTTGCAATACGATCATCCCTCCCCATCATCGGTGCCTTCAAGAAACAATACTTCTCTCAAGCTTTTCCTCAATCCGGAGACAAGGCGCTTTGTGAAGGCACGTGGCTTCCATGAGCTCCAAACAAATGTACTTCCACAGTATTATTATTATCTGCGTAGAAAACATATTTTATGGACTTAAAGGCTCGTAAAAGCCCGGATTATTTTCAAATCCAAATAAACCTGCAGTAACAGATTTGGATCTACGAGGACTACAAATGCTTATAATGACGAATAACTCTAAATCTCCTTTAATATCTTTCAAAATGATCTAATACATAACACCCCCGTACCTGTCTCACTACAGGAACCAACTCTGGTTCTGTAGTCGTTTGTTTTTGTAGTTTTCCGTCGAAGAGGAGTTTGAAAAAAATACCTTTATTAACGGGGCAACACTTGCTTCTAAAATGTTTATCTATGATAAATTTGGATGTGTAAATATTTAATTAAAATACACTATATACATGTAAATAAAACTACATGCATATTTGCCTATTTAAGCACTTAGCTCAAGCCCATTCTATCCTTCAAGACAGCATCGCTTCGGTAGAGGAAGTGTGTGTTGGGAGAGTGGTCAGGATAATTAAGCGCTCTCTCGGTATCCATGTAGATTCCTATTTTATTCTCTCCTCGTAATCTGGACCTTCCAAGCATTTCCGCCATTGACCAACCACACTTTTCACCCCCCGCCCCCTTTGAATCCTTTTCGAGCGAATGCCCTCGTTGGGTGTCGCTTTTTAATCGAAACAAAATAAATTGAACGGATCATCTTGTATTAAATTCCCTGGCCATTGCTTCAGGGGATTCAAATTCGTAATTGAGGTTTTGTCCTCTCTTTATAATTTTATTTTTTCGCTATTTCTTTCTTTTTACCTCTCTTTCCCTTTATTCTTCAGAGTGAAAATGCCCTCGTTGGTTAAGCAATTTTCCTTTCTCCATTAAAAAGTGGCGCGAAGGATTTGGGGAAATATAAAGCAAAATCAGCTAAGTTGTCTTGCCGTCCCTCTTACCACACACTCGCATATACCCTACTCCATTTTCCCTCATATGGTCACTCCTTACGTTCCTTCCTACAACACTGGACATAAGGAGAAGACATTAAAATGCCGTACCTGGGTCCTTAGTCAATCAAATAGCTCGATCGTGCCCGGCGGAACCATCTGTAAAGACTAAGCCAAAACAAAAAAAGGCGAGATTAACATTTTCCTCGCGGTATTTTTTTTAAGGCGCAGCCAGGCATTGGCGGATTTCGAAGACCGAATCGTGTGTTTTATTTTCCTTGGACACCTGAAGAACTCTGTTATATGAAACCTCCGACGATGTTCTTGTTAGTTTGCTGGAAGGGGCCAGTTTCGTCCATCTTCATTCTCTTCGAACTCGATAGTATTAGCTCAAATAATCTCAACACATTCATCCGTTTTGGTGACCATCGTTAACTGGCAATCAGCTGATGTAGCCCCTCCCCTTCCGTTCCAATATCGTGGCACGTACTTTTGTACAATACTACTAATTACAGCCCTTCTGCCCGTATGTAATTTTTATCGGTAAATTATATTTTCATTAATACCATTTATCTCTTTATTAACTACTGCAATGGCAGTTTACCCTTAAAATTGAGGAAAATGGGACTCATCCTTTTCTTAACTTTTTAATACATAGGACGCCGTCAGGTTTTAAATTCTCTTTTTATCGCAAACCGTCCAACTTCAGTTCATATATTCACTTTTATTCTTATCGCAGTGTTAAAATTAAACGGTTTTTATTCACTTCTATGTTTCTGAGTGCATTATGCCTTGTTAGTCCGGAATTTTTGGATAAGGAATTGTCTAATATCTTTGAAATAGATGAAAAACTTTGTTACCCCCGTCAATTTTTGCATATTTAAACTTTGCTAAGAGAACTTTTTATAGAACTGATAACATACCGGTTTTCAATTACAAAAATTGTCTGATCTTACCATACTTTAAACCATTTTTTCTCACCCGTATTTTTAAGCAACTGTAAATTTTAGATATGAATCCACTTTATATAAAATCTTAGTCCACAATAATACAAAGAAAAAAGGTGGAGTATATTCTATAGAATGTTCTATTTGCAACTTACCTTACTTCAGGCAAACTGGTAAATCTTTATCTACTAGAATTTACCAACATAAGTATAATATTAGAAGAGGTGAACTAAACAGCGCTTTATTTTTACATTTATCCGAAAATAACCACTCCATTGACTGGAACTGTGCAAAATTCCTTTATCATTCAACTGATTTCACAAAAAGAAATATTGTCGAGTGTTCATTAATTGGTATCTTACCTAATATAAATATTTTCCCTGGCTTATTTAAACTCGACCCTGTTTTAAAAAAAACTTGTACTAAATGAAATAACTTCATAATGCAGCCTGTTGTCACTCTTTATTAGTGTAATATCTTTCGCATTGCCTCCCCCACCACGTGTCTTTGCTAGGATCGTGTATTAACTCTTAGCCCTAAATGTTTTCGTTCTAATGATAATCCTTTAAAATGTTTTTTTTTGTTTTTTTCACCCACCACATTCTATTCATATACACGGCGTTGGTGTGTGTATATTGTTTTAGGGATGCATATGTCTGTTATTAGTTGCCTATTGTTCTTTTTCTTGGTATTTTTCTGTCTTGATTTTGTGTTTTTCCATTGGTTTGTACTATGTGATGGGCGTTACCTTCGTATCTATGTACCCTATATAAGGCTGTCTTCTCCATTTTCATGCTATTCCTTTAAAATGAACTTGCAAATATAGTTCGAAAGTGCTTGGATTCATCTTTTCATTTTCCTGTGGGTTAATTTTCATATTATTGCTTTCCTCACGTGCCACTTTGTGAGTTTTCCATTATATAAATATATATATATATATATCCGGAAAAATATCCAAGACAAATTGGTACGGTTAATTGTACCATATATATATATATATATATATATATATATATATATATATATATATATATATATATATATATATATATATATATATATATATATATCCATATGGAGCTCGGCCGTGAAGCCCTCATTTAATATTGAGGATAAATCCCAGAGCCACGAGAAACGGATGCAGCATCTTTTAATTTTTCACTACGTTTCGAAAACTACAAGTTTTCATCTTCAGGCTAGAATAAGTTTACAAAGTTAATATATATGAAGAAAACTTGAAAGGGCCAACAAGACATTATTTTAAAGAGTGACCAATTATAAAATATCAGTAAAATGTACTATAAGTTAAAAGAATTTAAATATGACTTGGCAACAGTTAGATTTGCTTTAAAACTGACTAAAAAAATTGCTAATACCTAAGAGGAAAACTTAAAAAGGCCAACAAGACCAACGAAAAATTCAAACAACCATTTACCGAAAAAAAACCCTTTCACAGGACTGGGTTTGAACTACTTTAGTTTTTGTGATTTCAGATACAAAATATCCACAGTAAAAACTTTAATACATAGAAGTTTCTCGCTATCAACCAATCAATCCATAAGGAATTTATTTTTCTTAGGAAGTATTTTATAAATAATTTATTTCCTTCTGACCTATATGATAGAGTTTTAAAAAGGCTATTTGATAATCTCATTGACCCCCCTCAACCCTGCACAGAAGTTTCAAAAATGGCCATATATTTACTAATTTCAGAGATGGGTTTTTTAAACGATACTTTTAAAAGAAAAATCCTATTTATTTTTAAAGATATTTTCCCCAAATCAACCTCCAAATAGTTTTTAAAAACAAATTATCAATAGGCAGTTTTTATAGCAGTAAAGATCCTATCTCTTTGGAGTTCTGCAGTGATAATGTTTATTCATTTAAATGTCCCAGTTGTACTGGAGCCTCTTACATTGGCAGCACTGTCAGGTCTCTTGGAGCTAGGTTCTCTGCTTATATGGGGATTAGTTGGCGCACAAACAAAATATTAAATAGAAAGGAAAAGTCATCTATTAGGGAACACACCATAAGCTGTAAAACTGACATTTCTATTGAGAATTTTCAAGTATTAGCCTTTAACAACAACAAACATTGCCTAAGAACCCTCGAATCTCTATATATAAAACACTACAAACCTACACTCAATGAAGATTTAAGTGCAATATCATTATTAACTAACTAATTTTAACTATAGTTTGTTAGTTGGTTTGCTTTTTAACAAACCAAGCGTCACTGTAACCTATAAATACTAGCCCCTTGTTAAACCCACCATTCACTCTCTAGGATGGATCCACTTTAGTAAGTACCCAAATTTACAGTTTTTATGTTAAATGTTTTTTAACTCTTACAGTGTTTACAAAATTAAAAAAAAGTTTAAATTTACTATCTTTAAATAATGCCAGGTCAATTTCTCTTATAGTTTTTAATTAATTTCTGCAATAAACCTTAAATGTATTAACTAATTTTTTAGTCAGTTTTAAAGCAAATTTAACTGTTGCCAAGTCATATTTAATAACAAAAAAATTAACTCATAGTACATTTTACTGATATTTTATAATTGGTCACTCTTTAAAATAATGTCTTGTTGGCCTTTTCAAGTTTTCTTCATATGTATTAACTTTGTAAACTTATTCTAGCCTGAAGATGAAAACTTGTAGTTTTCGAAACGTTGTGAAAAACTAAAAGATGATGCATCCGTTTCTCGTGGCTCTGGGATTTATCCTTAATATTATATATATATATATATATACATATATATATATATATATATATATATATATATATATATATATATATATATATATATATATATATATATAATATTATATTATATTACATTATAAGTTTATTATCAAAGTCCCGTTTCTTTTCGTTAAGTAAACACCTGATAACCATTATCCAATATAACGAATTTCCTATTTAAACATAATCATCATCATCATCCGCCTGAGAGATAGATAGTGCCTATCTGTCAGTTGGCGTCCTGGTCCGAAACCACCTCCATTTTGCTTGGTCTTCCTATGTTCTTTCTGATTCGGACCCGGGGATTCTTCTCACCCCCTACCCACTTAATGGTTACCGGGGACAAGGGGCCCATCGTTTGACTACTTTAGGCGTTTATTGAGCACAAATAAATACCCCAGTGGCTTGCTAGACCTATCCTGAGGGCCATATTTTTGTCAAGGTATGGCCCCTTAGTCTTTGGATGCATCATGGATCTGACCACGAGGCAGCGATGGTAAAGAGGCTTATTTAAAGGCAGCCTCATCTCGCCTTAACAAGGTGTCGTCATAGGACTCTTGTAGATTTTATTTGAGGTATACATAGGTTACCAGTCCATACTTCTCTACTTCCTGCTGAGACTACTGTTGCTTGGTCCGCGACTGTTTATTTGTCAATTTGAAGCTCACTTATCTGATGGACGTACCACAATCCTTTTAATATTAATCTTATTTAATATTAACATTAACCTCAAAACACTTCTTAATTCATAATTGAAAACCGAGACTCATCGTAATTGGCAGATGGAAAAAGATAATAATTTAGCAAATTACCCTTATTACGTTTCCCCATTCTAGCGTTAGATCTTTCATTTCAGTTCGTATTAGTAAGACTACGCCTCGAAACTGATACTATTAATACGCCTCGAAACTGATACTATTATCCCATTAGCAGTGCTACCTGTATGTAGGTGGCCCAATTGTTATTCTTGAAACTGACACCAACGTAAGTTGCACATGAAATCATATACTTCTTTCCTGTGTGTTTTGTGTGCTTGCATATGAGATGGAAGCATCTGTGTGTAGCTCAGATTTTAATGTTCCGTCGAGTTATCTGGAGATTTGCAGGTTAAAGATAATTTCTTAGTGTAAAACCAATTCCCTGCAATTCTATAAAGATGGAAGGGAAAGAAAATGAGATTGTATACATATTTACGGATGTATAAGTTGAAAGTTCCTGAGGTCATTCAGAAACAACCTGCTTTTTTATATACCACCAATGATCTTTCTTATTTACTTCACTCTGTATGTCTGTCTGTCTGTCTCTCTTTATCTCATAATCATTTGAGACACACACACACACACACACACACACACACTCTGTCTCACTCACACTCTCTAGCTCACATACTTATTGTCTATCCACCACTTTATATCTCGCTTTCTCACACACACTCACACTCTATCGCCGCAGGGGGGTACCCCGTGTAACCAGTCACACTTGAGGGGCGTCATGCCCTCCCGACCTGAATGCAAATTAGGAATGCTCCGTCATTGGGTTGATTTGAGCTCTCTGTAAGTTATTGGTGCGCTTCTTCCTCGCTCCCTCTCAGCATTCCTTTTGTCTAGGCTTAAGGACCTGACCAGCTACCTAATGCCGTGTGAAAAGAGAGGCTTTGGAATCTCTAACAAAACCCTTTTACCCTTGCAGGTTGCAAAAGACCAGGCCTTGAGGGAATCTGAGCGGTGGGATGTGAATAATGGAAATATTGGTTTTTCCCCAATAACCACTTCCTTGACCACCTTTTGTGGCTGCTAAGCCAACTAATTCTCTGGTCCCGTTTCTGGGTGTGGCACTACGGATCTTCAGATCCTGTCCGTCCTATCGAGGATTAGTACGTCCCAGAAAGGATATTCGTCCTGCCTCTTTGGCTGCCCACTAAAGAGCTGCGATCTTTGAGTAACGACCATGTCACTGGGTAACTTCTAGTCGGCCTGAGTCGCTGTCCTGTCTTTAGCGCACCTAGGGCGGAGTCAGATGGGAGATACGCGGGAGCGGCTGGACGCGGAATATAGCCGACCATTCCCCCTTCTTTTTTTTTTAGTTGTCAAAAGTGTATGATTTTTCGTTGTTTGGTGTCCTCGAAAACTTTCGGCAAAGTAGTGGACTATGTCCCCCTCTTTAAGTCCTCACCTGACCTTAGTGTAGGGTCAGACAAGGAGCCAAGATACACCACCATTCTGACAGGTCGAGAGGCTGCCCTCCTTCCTACTAATGCGCCAAAGGGGTTCCCTCCTTCATAGGCGCCCCCGAGCAGCTCTACCTCTAGAGCAGAAGTGCCCCCAGTACTTTCCCAGGGAGCCCCCCAAGACTCTTCCAGCTGAGAGGGCGCTTCTCCCTTACCTTGTTTGACGGGTTCGGAGGTTTCCCTCTTACCACCTTTTGCAAAGTTGCTTCTTGGGCTACTCTTCACCCAGAGTGGGTACCCCTTTGCTTTCTCAGGAACCCAGCGAGGCAAAAGACGTGCTACCTCGTTTTTTAGCCATTCCGTCGGGGACAAGTGACCCAACCAAAGCCTCCTAGAGGGATTCAAAGCGGCATCGTCCCTTGGCCACGAACCTCGTCGGTCCAAGGTTTGTCAAGTTGATGAGAGCTGGCATGCCTACCGCTTTCCCTTTCTTACCAATGCTGGTAGCCATGCCGGCCCCATTGACGGGCTCTATTGCAAGGCCCTATGAGTCTCCAGTCGGGATAACTGACAACGTGAGTGTTGATGGCTATTTGGAGGCCCTTCGTGAGGTGGAGATGAGTCCGCCCCTCATCGAGGCCCTCCTCAGGCGGAACGGACCCCCGAAGGTGGCAAAGAAATGGTGGGGACCCCTCCCACACCTTGTGCCCCTTTGACCGCCAAGATCTTCCCCATCTCAGAGAAAGATCTGGCCGAAGTTGGACCCAGAATATATAAATGATCGCATTCTGGAATTATCTGATCCTATGGAAACTTTTCTCTTAACCTCGCAAGGCTTTGGGAGCTCATAGTAACTACTTTCCATCTCCCCCTTTTCTCTCTTTTCACATTAATCTTGGCGATAATAGCTCGGCCAAACGAATCGCTCCTGTAGACTCGTAAATTCCGGTTTATTCCAAGTCTGTATAAGAAGCCCTCAAGGCCGTATACGGCAAGTCCCTATCATGTATGGCGAAATGTGTCAAAGTCGGAGACGTATTATGCCTCAATTTAAAACAAAAAAATACCCTCTACGCCTGGCCCCTCCAGTTTTACGAGCACGGTCGCTTCCACGCCCATTCGCAGCCCTTCTGCGGGTTATACTCACCCCGGGCGCTCCCCTGGTAAAACTGGCAGCATAAAGGGCTCAGGCCCAGCCTCGACTAAAATCAGTGTTACCCCCCTTCCCCAGCGTGACCGTTTCCCGTAAGGCGAAACGGCCGCGTGCCTCCACCGAGTCGTTAGACTCATAGAAGACAGCACCCTCGATGGTGGTCGAGAGGCCGTCTTCCGAGCTCCCTATAGCTCTTCCCCCCCAGGAGTGACCCTCGATTCCGAAACGGTCTCGCCCGCCTAAGGTTTCGAGGCGGAGTGAGTAAGAGACACATAGTGAGCCAAACCTCATCCGATAAGTCCTCGAAGGTGACAGCGCCGTGTCGGTCCAACAATACCCGGAGTTATGACTCCGGGAAGCGTACGAGTTTCTCTTCGAAGTGGGCCCCTGCATCAGCTACGTCTGGAGGATACATTCCTTCAATTGACTTGCTGCGGACTACGGGCCAACTGAAGGAGCTGCGGAAGCTCGTCTCCTCTCGTTCCCCGTTAGCTATTTTTGTGCAGGAGACCATGCTGGGTGCGTGGCCCCTACCTACCTTTCCGGAGTACCTAGGTTATGACTTTTGCGACGCCCAGCCATGGGATTGTGGCTGGGCAGGAGGATGCGCAGTTTACACTCGGTATTATGTCTTCGTTCATCTATGTGCTATAAATACCTCCTTTCAGGCAGTACATTCC